>JAJEJO010004843.1:55439-116827 GCA_020662805.1 Glaucomys volans | reverse complement strand
GGGCAGCGCGGCGGGCGCGGGGACCCGCCGGGCGGGCGCCGGGGGGCAAGCGGGCGGCGGGGGCGGGGCGGCCAGGGGCGGGGCGGCTGTGGGCGGGGCCGTGGGCGGGGCCCCTGCTGCTCCGCGCCCAGCCCGGGCCCGCCTGGGTCGCTGCGTGCCACACCCACCTGCCGATGCGCCATGTGCTCTCGGCCCTCGCTGGGCGAGCGGGACCAGCGCTGGTCCCGAGCCCGGGCCCGACCGTGGTCTGGCCGCTCCTGGGCGTAGCGCTCCTTGTCGGGGGGCGGGGGGTGGTGGTGGTGGTGGTGGTGGTGGTGTTGCCGATGCTTCCGGTCTTTGGGTCGGCCCCGTTCCTGGTCCCGCTCTTTCGATGGCAGGTCCCCGGATTGGGTGGTCATGCTCAGGTCTGTTCCTAAGCCTGGCGGAAACAGACCGACCCACCTCAGGTGGCCTTAAAGGAGGAGGGCGGGGCGGGGCAGGGCGTGCACACAGAGCCGGCCGCGGGGTACGTCTTGTGGGCAGGGCCTGGTGGCAGCCCCGGTCGCTGACCCTGTTCCCTCTTCTCCCTCTCCACCTCCGACTCCCCTCCCCGGGCTCTGCCTCCCTGTGGCGGCCCACCTGTATCCACGTCGGTGTAGCGGCCCAGGGAGCGCTCAGAGGCGCGGTGGCCCCGGTCCCTGCGGCGCTGGTGGTGCCGCTGGTTCTCCTCTGGGGGGACCCGCTCCAGGGAGTAGTCGTCCAGGCGCCGAGCCTTGGGGCCCAGCACGGACGCTGAGCGCTTCATGGGGCTGGTGTCGGAGATGGTCTGGGGTTGGGGGGGACAGGCCGTGGGCTGGAGTCAGAGGCCAGCACAGAGGTGCTGTTCTTTCCCGCCCATCCAGGCAGCCTGCCTGGGGGACCGCCACCTGAGATTGGGGTTTGACCATCTGGGGAGTGGGTGCAGGGGGTGCAGTGGGGTCCTGGATGCAGCCTGGCTAGCCTGCACCAAGAGCGAAGCCCTGAGGACTCCTCTGTCCCCAGACAGGGCTGCTCTTTCCAGGTCCATTTCTGGTTCTTGCCACCAGGCCTCGTCTGGCCCCCACCCCCCACTGATTCTCAGGATCCCCCAGTCCTGGGGGCCCAGCCAGGGTTGGCAGGCTGGCTGAAGGGAAGTACTACCCCCTGCGGGGTGCAAGCCTGGGAGCCCTGGGGAGCAGGTCCACACCCCTGCCCTGGCTGCCATCTGTCCTCCAGGCTCCCTGCAGCCCGGCTCAGCACCTCCTTGGCCGAAGGGCTGCTCTCTTCTGACCCCTCGACTCTGGCACCAGCTGCCCAGTCCAGGTAGCGACTGCCCTGGCACTTGAGGCCCTGTGGGCACCCATCTTGGCTTGCACCCCTGGGTCAAGCCTGACCCATGGAAGGCCTGTGGTCCTCTGTGGGAGGTGGAGGATGGGAGATGGTGTGGACCCCAACCCTCAGGCAGGATCTGGGCCAGCTGTGCTGCTGGAGGCCCTGCCCAAGGCAGGAGCTGTAGAGGACTTGAGGCTGTGGGGCCAGGGGTCCATGGAGTTGGAGGAACGAGCCCCCCAGAAAGAAGTGCAGGTGAGCCCAGGGGGCCTCCTGGCTGGGGGGCTCTGAAGGGGGTGGGTGGCCCCTGCACACACAGGACACAACACACGAGGAGGGGGTTCCATGGGGGGAGGAGGGAGGTGTGGCTGCAGAGAAAGGTGGGTCCAGGTGGCCGGAGATGGGGGGCTGCCACGAGGGGGGGTGGGGAGGAAGAGGGGCCGGAGCCCAGCTGGGGCGGCGGGCGAGGTACCTACACTGAGGTTATTCCCACGTGGCCGGCCCCTTCTCCTCTGTCACAGCCCCACGGGATGGTGCACACAGAAAAAACAGAAAGAAGAAAATAAATATAAAAGGCCAGGAGGAGAGTGTGGGTGTGGAGCATGGAGAGGTGCCGGGGAGAAAGAGAAAGGTTAGAGTCTCGGTGAGCCAGGCAGCCGGGGCTGTCTGGCTGTCCCCCAGTGGGTACAGAGGAGACAGACGAGAGACACAGACGAATGGCATAGGCAAGACACCACAGATGGGGCGGAGTGGCCATGGGCCCCTGGCCCCTGCCTCATGCAGTGCTCCAGGGGAGGCTCAAAGCTTCCAGGAGGTGGCCCTCAGCTGCCTTTGCCCCATCCTCTCCCAGGGCCCAGCAGCTAAGTCCTGAGTCTAGGGACCGGGCAGCCACATGCACCCAGAGTGCCTCCCGCCCCAAGTTCACAGCTGCCAGAGGCCAGGCCCTTGGCCACCATGGCTCAGCCAGGCACAGCGCAGCCTTGGCCGGGTGCAGACAGCCACAGCGCAGCCCGGGAAGCCTGCCCAGCTAGACATGCCACCTGCCCGCAGGCCGCAGCCTCCATCTGGGTTCCAGGCCCCACCTGGAAGGCCACGTAGGCAGCCAGCCATGCTGCTGGCTCTGGCCTTCTCCCTGGGATGGGGCAGGGGGACCTTTCCTCCTGCGTCCCCATCCGGGGGCCCCAGCAGCTGGGCAAAGCGGCCACGCAGACACGCAGCAGGCACACACGCTGCCCCGAAGCCCCACGGAGACCAGACAGGAACACGAACTGCCCAGACCACCCGACTCTGCTCTCCTGGGACCCACAGGCCTGAGTGCACGCGCACGGTAGACGCCAGGTGCGTGCGTGTGAGCGCGCTGGTATGCAAGCAGGTTGCCTGGGTGTGAGGTCCGGGTGGTGGGGTTTCCCGGGGCCTGTGCGTGCCCCGCCCCACGGGGGCGGCTCACTGGCTTTCTTGTTTATTTACAGTCGGGACTGAACCCAGGGGCGCTCTGTCATGGAGCTGCACCCCCAGCCCGTTTTCATGTTTGTGGACAGGGTCTTGCTAACTCGCCCAGTCTGTCCTTGAACGTCCATCCTCCTAGCACAGAGCCCAGGGCTCTGGGAGCAGGGGCGTGCACCCCACCTGGGTAGTGGCTTTCCAGATGGCAGCTCCCAGCTTTCCCTGGGCCTGGCTCACTCCTCCCGTCCCCTCCCCTCTCCTCCCACTCAGCGCCCCACGCAGGGCACAGGAAAACCCCTTGACAGTGACCCCCATGCTCTGCCCCAGGGGCGCGCTTCCCCTGCCTGGCTCCATCAGGAGGGGTCAAGAGGGCCTCATGGCGAGGGCTGCAGGCGGCTCCCCCCGCCTGGGAGGAGATGCCCCTGCCTGGCGGGGCGGTGAAAGCCCTCACCTGGTTCTCGGCGGGGAGGCGGGGCATGGAGGCGGCCCGGGCCTGGCCTTCCATGGGGAGGTAGTGCTCGCTGTCCGAGTAGCCATCCGTGCCCATCTCGCGCATCTCCACGGACTGCAGGAGCAGAGGGCGGGGCCTGGTGAGCCCCGGGGTCTGCTGTGGGGGCCCCAGGGGACCCAGGGGCGTGGTGTCTGCGCAGGGACCCCGGGGCCTGGAGCGGTGGGGGCAGAGGCACCTGAGAGTTGGGCTGACTGTTGGGCATGTCGGTGGGGGGCCCTCGTTCCGGGCTCCAGGTGCCGGTCTTCTGGAACATCTCCTGGGCCCGCTGGGTCACCCAGGACGGACTCTCCTTGAGGCCGCTTTCGTGAGCCATCCTGCGTGGGGGACAGAGGCCAGGTGGGCGGGGGCACTCGGGGGTTTCAGGCCGGGCGCTGGCACCTCACCCCCCTACTCTGGCCAGAGCAGCACTCACAGGCCTCCTCCAGGGTCCAGCTGGGTGGAGGGGAGGGCGTTCTGGCCGGGTCCCCCCTCCTGCGTCGGGGACGGGGGCTCCATGCGCTGGAACATGAGAGGGGTCCGGTTCTGGGGAGGCAGAGAGCAGCGTGTGCGCACAGGGGCAGGGACCCGCGGGGAAGAAGAGGGAGAGCGGGAAGCTCAGGCTGAGCAGAACGTGGGCAGGTTTTGGAGGGGCACTTGGGCCCCACCGGCGGCCTTCCAGAAGTCCTGCCTCTCTTTTTTGCAGTGCTGGGATGGAACCCAGGGCCTGGCACATGCTCAGCAAGCCCTCTACCACTGGGCCCCAGCCCCCGCCCCCAGAAGTCACACACTCAGGTATGATCCATCTGGACTCTTCCAAGGCCATCCCAAACTGGACCACTTCCCACCCCCACCGGCTAGCTGGGGCCTCTCATCTCCCACCTGGACCAGCACTGGCACCTCCCCCAGGCCCAAGCACCTGCCTGGCTCCATGCCCCCACCCCCAGGGCCCCAGAGGGTGTCTGTGAGCACCTGGTCCCTCTTCGGTGCAGAACCCTCCATGGCTCCCTGGGGTAAAAGCCAGATGTTCCCCTGGACCTCTAAGGCTCTGCCCTGTCACTCCTGCCCTGTGCCCTCCTGGCTCCCTGTCTGCTGCCACCTTTATATCCTTGTTGTTCCCCAACCTCAGGAGGCACAGTCCAGGCTCACAGCCTTGGCGCTGGCTGTTCCCTCTGCCAGGGATGCTGTTCCTGGCTGTCCTTCCTCCCTTCCCTCCTGTCTCTTCTGCATGCACCCCCCCGAGGGCTCCCTGGACACCCTCCACCCTGCTCTCATCTCCCCTCTTCAGGTCAATTTTGCCCCCTGCCAGGAGATCTCTTCAGTCATTTGCTGCTGTTGGCATGTCCCCACCGAGGACAGCTGCTCCCTGAGGGCAGGAGTCTGGTCTGTTTTGCTCCCATCTCCAAATGCTGCCCCCCAGCACCTGGGACAGCACTTAGTGGCCATTCACGAAGTGCTGGTGGAGACAGAATTGCCCAGCTGCATTTCCTGCCTGGCAGGGACCTGCCCTAGTTCTGGTTGGTTCCCGTGGTCACAAGCAAGCCCCTGTGTCCAGCCGGGGGTCCCCAGGAGGATGGGGAGCATACCTGCTCCTCTCGCATGGCCTGCAGCTTCTTGGCCTTGCTTTGCCGGTAGTATTCCATGATCATCATGGCCGCGTAGATCTTCCCCACTGTCAGGTCCGTGGCTGGGGACACGGGGAGAACTCAGGGGCTGCCAAGCCCACCCCAGCACCCTCCCAGGCTTCCTGTTGGCCTTCCCCTGTCCTCGTGGGTCCCAGCCCAGGGCAGGCCCGGCTCTTACATTTGTGAGGTGTGACCAGCAGGTCGAGTGTCTTCTGGGACAGGTTTGGCCAGATGGCCATCATCTCCTTCCGGAGCTCGGCGTCCATCTGCTGCTTGTCGGCCCCACCTGCAGTGTGGGCACAACAGATGCTGACCGCCTCCCCAGGCACCGGCAGCCTTGGGGCAGCTGCCAAGTCAGCAGCTCCCTAGAGTGTGACCACAGCTGCCCTGATCCCCGTGGAGTCTCCAGGGCCCTGAGCCCGGCCCAGACGCTGTCCCAGGCGGTGCGGTAGGATGACAGCGTGTGCCCTGGTCCTTGGCCGGCTCACAGCTGTGGAATGGCTTTGTAGGGAGAGTCCAGTGCTGCAGGGGGCAGGATCAGCTGAGGTCCTGGCTTACGTCCCTAGACCCCTCTCTCTGTGCCAGGGATGGAACCCAGTGTCTTCTGCATGCTGGGCAAGCACTCTGGCTTGTACTGCCAGGTGCCTCGGTTTCCCTATCTGTGAAATGGGGATGCCTGTCTGGCTGTTTGAGGGCCAGAGGTGTTAATGTGCGCCCAGCCTGGGGCCAGTGTCTCCCACGGGGTCATCACTGGCCATACCGTTTGAATGTGGGTCACCCCCCACAACTCATGTCGGAATTTAGTTCCTCTGTGAGGTGTGAAGACTGGGCTGCGTAGAGGTGGGCCTCTAGGAGGTGACTGGGGTTAAACCAGGCCATGAGGTGGTGTCCCTGTGATCGGATCCTGATGGCTTTGTAAGGCAAAGAACAGAGAGCAGAAGACACGCAGCCATGTGACTGATGCCTGTGTTGCTGTGGGGCTCTGAGAACCAGAGGTCATCACCAGATGTGGCCCTTTGATGCTGGACCTCCAGAACTGGAGTCGAAATCACTTTTTTTCAATGCTGGGATGGAACCCGGGACCTCCTGCAGGCTGGGCCAGCGCCCTGCCACTGAGCAGCACCCAGCCCTGGAAGGGCCTTTGTGATCATGCGCAGGCGAAGCTCAAAACTCCCATCTACTCTGGAGCAAAGCCTCGGAAGCCAGGGGGAGTTAAGCTGCTGCCCCGGCAGGGACCAGGGCTCCCTCCGCTCCCGCGGTCAGCTCCGCATGCCGCCACCAGAGGGCGCCGCGAGCCCCGGGGCCAGGCCGCCTCCAGCCGCTGCTGCGCCTCGGGTGAAATCGAACTGTCGCCCAGCGCTCACGCCTCCCTGCCCCCGCGGCCCCTCCGCACTGCCCTGCAGCCACGCCGACGTGCTCCCTGCTCCCTAAACGAGCCCGCGCGCCTGCCCAGGAAATGCAGCTGGGCGATTCTGTCTCCACCAGCACTTCTACGTCCTCCGTGCGGCCTGTTGTCTATGCCCCGGTCGTTTCCTAAGAGGGTCCGCATGGACCCCTCTCCTCTGCCCCTGCAGTCTGCTCAGATCCTCCGTCGAAGAGGCCCCGCCGGCCTCCGCCACCGAGTCGCCCTCATCACTCGATGCCTTCGGCTTCTCTTTTGACCTTAGGGGGTTGTTCCCGATCTCGCCGCGAGAGGGCACGCGCACGTCTTTTCACCTTTTAATTTCTTTCTGGTTTTCGGACACAGGGTCTCGCTGTTGCCCAGGCTGGCAGCTAACCCCTGGGCTCCAGTGGTCCCCCTGCCTCAGCCTCCCCTGTGGCTGGGACCACAGGCGCGCAGCACCACACCTCGCGCCTGGCTTGGCTCGCTCTCCTCTCCTGGCCACAGGGTCTAGCGATGCTGGGTTCTGAGGTTCTGGGGTCCAGGTGTGAGGGGTGCAGCGGGTCAGTGGGCCTTGCTCAGGTGGGGGGTCCAGGCTGTTGGGGATGACCCGGGATCCCCCTCACACCCGCACCTTTTCTTCCTTTCTTTTTGCAGTACTGGGGACTGATCCCAGGGCCCTCCCCACCTCTACACCCCCAGCCCCAGTTTTTTTCTTTTGACCCCTGTTCTCTCCAAGTTGCCCAGGTTGGCCTGGAACTTTCCATCCCCCTGCCTCAGCCTCCTGAGTAGCTGGGAGAACAAGTGGGCACCGCTGTGCCTAACTTCAGGAGGACGTTCAGTGTTCCTAACACGGAAACCGTGAACACAGGACATGGGCTGCGGTCACCTGACTGGATTGAGCGGCTCTCGTGCGTCACTCCCACCGCGCCCCCCAGACGCCTGTCATCGTCACATGTCAACTAAGAGCGAATGAATTATAAATGTGTTTCGAGTTTCTCTGGGAGAGAAGGACGCTGTCTGCTGTGGTGGACTGACCTGTGTCCCCACCCCCTGCCAAGGTCACAGAGTGAAGTCCTAGTGCACCAGTGGCCCTATCTGGACATGGGACCTTGAAGGGTGCGATTAAGGTCAAGTGAGGTCAGTGGGGCCCTAAGCAAGGCAGCTGGTGCCCTGGAGGAGAAGAAAGTGCCAAGGGGCAGGGAGAGGGGGCCACGGCAGGGCCAAGGCTAAGGCGAGGACAATGACCTGCGGCCACCCTGACTTCTGTCTCCAGACACCCGGGGTGTGGCGTTTCGTCCTGGTGCCCGAGCAGACACACCCCTGCTCTCGGGCTGGAGCAGGGACTCCTTGACCTCACCAGCGCACTGAGGCTGGGGACTGATCTTCACTGTGGGTGTCCTGGACACCATTGGGGCTGAGTGGCCTGGCTGGCCTCCACTCACCAGGGCCTGGGAGCACCACCCTCTGCCCCGGTCGACAACCCAGACTGTCTCGGGCATTGCCAAGCGTCCCGGAGGCAGAATCCCCTGGCTGGGACCAGCCCTTACTCTGGGTCACAGTGGCTGCAGGGCTGCACACTCTGGCTGGGAAAGTGTGCTATGGCGTCCTGCAGGGTCAGGGGTTCCCTTGGGTACACAGCTATGGGCACCCGTGGTCCCGGGCCGGAGGTGCCTCCCTGGTGGGCAGCAGCCACCACAAGCTGGTCCCCGCCCCCAGGCTGCAGGCCAGCTGAAGCACAAGGCCCCAGGTGCCTCCTGTGTGCTGGGGACAGAGAGCCGCCCCTGGGGCTCTGCCCACCAGATGCCACTCCATGCAGTGACAACCAAGAAGGTCCCTGGTCACCAACCAGTGTCCTGAGAACCGACTCGGGGCGTGACCTCTGAACTGGCAGGGGTGGGGCCCTCCCATCTGCTCTTTCTTAGATGTGAACTCTACTCAGGTGGCGCCCACTCTCCCAGCGGGCGGTGGTCCAGCCCTTGCCTCAGGCAAGGCTGTCCCTCCTCAGTCCCAAGAACAGCAGGTGGCTCTTCCCCTGCTGCATCCCACATGCCAAGGGCAGGGCTGGGCATACGGTGGCGCTCAGTGAATGCTCCTGCTCAGCCGCCATGGCTGCCGGTGCCGGCTGAGACTGCCGGAAGCCACGCTCCCAGCTCTCACGAGGCCAAGGACCTGTGGCAGGCCCTGCGCTGGGGCAGCCAGGGCTCGGGAGCCACCAGCCGCCACCTGGGGTGGGGACAGATGGGGACCATGGCAGCGTCCGGCTGGCTCCAGGGGGGCTCAGATGGGGCTCTGTCCTTCCTCCCTTCCTCTCCTCTTTGTTTTGGTTCCAGGGACTGAGCCCAGGGACATTCTGCCACTGAGCCACGTCCCAGCCCTTGCTCCTTGCTGGGACGGTCCCATGCAGCTGCCGAGGCTGGCCTTGGACTCACTGTCCCCTCCAGCCTTATCTTCCCCAGTGGCAGAGAACACAGGCGGGGACAGGGGATCTTCCAAAGACAAGGCAAAGGCGCTCCCGTCCCTGGCGGGCTGTGTGCCAGGCCTGGGGACCGTGTGGCTACAGGGCAGGCACAGGTCCATCACTGCCCGGCCCTGAGCTCCCGTCCACCTCGGTTTGTGCCGAGGTGACCAGTGTTCACAAAGCTTGTCAGCCGGGGGCAGGGTGACTGATGTGCCAACGGGCTCTGCCTTCATGGCCCAGGGTGGCGAGCCATAGGAGGGCCGCGTCCGCCAGGAGGGGGCTCCAGAGTTGAGACATACCATCTGGGACAAAGCAGCGTGCAGAGAGTGACTTTCTCTAGATTCTCCTGGACGAGACCCGAGAAGGCAGAGGCTGAGGAACAGGGAGGGCCCCCTCCTGCCTCCTGGGTCACAGTGAAGGGTGCGACACAGGGTCTGAGAACCCAAGAGAGGACTGTGGTGTCCCTGCCCCGTGGGCCTTCTGGCCACTGCAGAGGAGGCTCGGGGGCTCAGGCCCGGCAGGGAGCGGGTCACCCACAGGGAGACCAAGGCCTCAGTCCTGCAGCCCAAGGAACTAAATCAGCCTGGACCAACTGGGAAGTCAGTTCTTCCCCGGATCCTTCAGAAGAGGACCCCTGGGTCTGGGCCTGGGAGACCCTGAGTGCAGAGCTGTGCCCAGCCTGTGCCTCTGACCCAGAGCTGCGAGCCACTGACTGTGTGTTAGGCAGCCAGCGCGCTAATCCCGGAACCAGGGTCAGAAAGGCTGAGTCGCCTATCAAGGTCCACAGTGAGGACCTTCCCCTGGCACGTGCTCCCACCATGACACCGCGCGGGGTGGCCCTAGCTACAGCGGTGCCAGGCTGTTTGGACTTTGGATACACAAGTCTGGGAGCTAACTAGGCTTCTTCTCTTTATAAAGTATTCAGCCTCAGGTTATGTCATGATAGTGACACACTGGACTAACAGGCCGGCCATTCCCAGTCCGGATCCTCCACCAGCGAGCCTGTCAGATGCGAGCTGTGTTAGCTCCCACCTCAGCCCCAGTTGCTACAGGGTTTCTCTGTGCTCAGTGGCCACGTCAGCTCAGGACAGCCCCTGGAGGCCGCCAGCTCCCTGCACCTCCCTCATCCCTACCTCAGGGCCTTTGCGAGTGCCGGCACGCGTCATTCACATACCCTCTCTCCTCCCTCAGAGCCCTCTTGGGGAGACCCCGTTTAGAGGCGTGTCTGGCAGGTGTGACACACATGGGGAATTTGCTGATGTGACCCAGGTGCAGGAAGAGAGGCGATGCAAGCGCGGCGGCCACTCCCGAGCCTACTCCCCACTCTGTCCTGCCTGTGGCCGCCCCTGCCCTTACCCTTGGCTATCTTGATGTCCAGGGCAGTGCGGATCAGAGCCATGAGCGTGGAGTTGAAGTGGACTGTGTTGTCGTCCGCGACGGGCAGATCCATCCGCAGGAGCCTCTACAGAAAACCCCGGGTAGGGCTGTCACTCCCAGTTCCCCACCGGGTCCCCCGCGAGCCACACCCACCGCCCCAGGGAGCCCCAGGAGAATTCTGAGGGTCGCGGACCGCACTCTGGTCACCCTTCCAGCGCTGTCTCCTGAGCTCCCCCAGAGCCCGCCCTGTCCTGGCTGAAGTTCCATGGGCTGAAGTGGAGGCCTGGCCTCTGGCTGCCTGTCCTCGCTGGCCCCAGAGTTCTCCTGGGCGGCTCCATCCCACTCAGACCCCAAGAGAAAGAGCACAAGCCCATCCCAACAGCACGTGCAGCAGCAGAGGGTCCCCGGCACAGCCAGGGCAGGCTGGAGGGCACAGGTCACATTCCTCTGGGCAGCAGCAGGCAAGCGGGTGGGCCCCATGGTGGGGCAGCCCCTCCAGCATGCAGGGGCGGACACACAACGGCAGACATGGCGCATGCAGACGGAATCTCGAGACTCATTCATAGCTCTGTGGAAAGTGGATCTGGGGGTGGCCGTGCCTGGCTCTGTGTACACAGGAGGGACAGGGTGGGCAGCCCATGGCCCAGGGAAGACGGTATTCCCTGTGTCCCGGGCAGGGGCTCTGTCCCGAGCTTGGTGGTGAGGGAGGGGTTGGGCTGGTGTGCACCAGCCCAGGCTGAGGTGGCACCGAGGTAGGGCAAGGTGTGGGTTCGCCCGGGATTTCCCATACACATTGACAGGGAACAGGGGGAAAGAGTAGGGGACGGAAGCCAGGAGTGGGAATGGAGTGGAGACTGGGGCAGGACAGAGGGAGGTAGTAGAGACAACACAGGGTGGGGCTTTGTGTACAGCGGTGCAGGCTGTGCACTGCACAAAGGGCTCCCCATCTTAGAAATCATGGATCTGCGTATTTAATATGACAGTTTCCCCTCTGCATAAAAGCATCGTGCTCTCACCACAAGGGTGGGCCACAACCATCTCCGAGCAAAGTGTTCTGTGGAGAGGGTGTCCTTTCAAATGTGCACAAAGGTGCCTTAGGGCTCTGCATGGAGACTGGGCACAGAGGGCTCTCCTTCCCTCTGTGGTGCACACACACTCGAGAAAGGACAAGAGGAAAACCAGAGCCCCGGGGGCATGTACACCTGTGATCCACTACTCAGAGGCTGAGGCAGGAGGATGGTAAATTCAAGGCCAGCCCAGGCAAGTTGGTGAGACCCTGTCTCAAAGTGAAAAGGCTGGGGGTGTGGCTCAGAGGCCAAGGGCTCTGGGTTCAGTCCCCAGCACCAGGGGGAGAAGCTTGTGACAGGGGCAGGCAGGGTGGCCTTGTCCTGGCCTCCACTTAGAAACAGGGGAGGCGAGGCTGGAGGACTAGGTGAGGGGAGCGTGGGGTTGGGCAGGAGTGACGTGGACAGAGGGGACACGGGGATCCCATGGAGAGGGAAGGGGATCTGGGCAAGGGGAGATGTCAGAGGGCATCCCTGAGCTCCTGGAGGAGGCCTGGAGGGAACAGAGCATCTGTCCTTGGGGGCCAAGGGAGATTCCAGGACAGCGGCCCGGCTGGCCGGCCCGGCCCCCTCAGCCAGCATGCACCCCCCGGTCGGCCATGGTGCCTGCCCGCCCCAGGCCCCGCCAAGGCAGCGTGCATGGCCTGCGTCAGTGTGCCACCGTCCAGGGGTCCAGCTGCGGCCCGCCTGCCCACTCTGGAACAATGGAGAGGCTGGTTGGGGGTCTCTGGGGTGGGGGCTGGGGAGGCATCTCCAGGGGAGGGGAGGCTCTTGGGAGCGTCAGATCCCCGAGGCCCTGAGTCAGAGATCAGCTTCAGGTGTGGGGGTCCCAGCCACTCGAGCTGGGCCAGGGCCTGCTCTGGTGGGCAGAGATGCGACAGTGGTCCCCCCTCCCCCGGCATGTCGGCCATAATGGAGTCTCAGAACACGAAGACACTCATCAGAAAGGACGACACAGTGTGCTGCTTAGAGAGGGACGGTCAGGAGCCAGCTACTCAGGGAGAAAAGAAAAGAAAAGAGGGGGAGGGGGAGGGGGAGGAGAGGGGGAGGGGAGGGGAAGGGGGAGGAGGAGCAGCAGCGCTGGAAGAAGACTCGGCTGGCGCTTCTGTTCAGCACTGAAAAAGGCCAGTGCGCGGACACCGGTGGTCGCAAAGGTAGACTACCTTGTAGGCCACTCTGGCCGGACACTTCTTCCCCAGACCCAGGGGCGGAGACATGTGTCTCAGCATCTGATACATGTCCGGGTAAGGCATGCGGCCCCTGGCAGCACCGGAACAGAAAACGAGGGGTGGGACAGAACCAAGGGGCGGAAACGGAAGAGAACCAAGAAAACCAACCGAACGGACGAACAAAAAAACCCAAAAAAGAAAAAAAGAAAAAAAGAAACCACACGAGCCGAAAAAATAGAGATGCAGAGAACGATAAAATAGGCATTTCAAACAAATGGAAAAGAGGAGGGAAAAAATGGAAGAAAAGGTAATTAAAAGTGATTATTTCACTGCTCACAAGCAGGGAGAGAGAGAGAGGAGAGTGGTCGGGCCCGCAGGCTCAGAGCTGGGTCCTGGTGGGGTGCGGAGGGGGGTCTCTCCTGGCCGGCGGCCTGGAGCCGGCTCGGGGTCATTTGGAAACAGGGGTGACGTTCTCTGGATTGGCTGAGGCTGGTCTCTGAGGGGCCCAGGTGGGAGGGGAGCCGGGTGGGGTTCGGGGTGGGCGCGCCGGGGGCAGTGCGGTGCCACCCCGTGGGTCTGGTCTGGGGTGCGTGGAGACCCCGGGATGGGCAGTTCAGCTAAGAGCAAGCAGGGGAGGCTGGAGGGGACAGTGTCCCATGCTTCCTTGGCTCTGCGCGCTGCATTCTGTGGCTACGAGTTTCTAGTTCAATGCGAGAGATGGCTCTGTTTCTGAGAGATATATATATATATATGAAATATATATATGGAGAACCCCAAGCCACGCTCATTCCACGGATGCTAGCAGGTTTTAGTGGAAGTCAAACCTTGCAAGCAACCCTATGAGGACATTTCTTGCCTAGGCCGAGAGGGGGGGAGATTACGCGCAATAGACTGTACATGTCCTTGTAGTGGATCCGGCCGCTGCGGGGAGAAGACAGGGTTAGTGGGGCCCGAGCGGCCCGGTCCCTGACGGCACCCGGGGCCTGCAGGCCCTGGGGCGGGGGTCCTGGACTGGCACCTCCCCCCAGGCCCTCAGCTTCTTGCCTCCTCCACAATCTATGTGGGCTACACTGAGGGGGCTGGTGACAGAGGAGGGGGACAGCGTCCGACCTAAAATCAAAAGAGGAAGAGTTAGGAACCTGTGGACAGCCAGCCTCCTGGCCAGGTGGGGGGCTTGTCGGGGCTGCAGGGATGGAGAGGCTGGCCCTCGGCACCTCTACCTGACACCTCAAGCCAGTGTGGGCACACAGGAAGGCGAGGCCCCGGCCACGGAGAGTCCCATAGAGCCCTTTCAGGCTCCCAGTCCAGCCCAGCCCGTCCTGGGTGGTGGCGGCTCTGGACCTTCTCGGGGTCTCTGGGTGCTCTGCAGGGGCTGGGTGCCCTGACCTGAGACCACTGCCATGGGCCCCAAGGGGCCCTGGGGGTCCCCAGAGATGGGGCTCCTGGCCTCATGTCTCAGAGATGTGAGGGCCCCACACATGCCCTCCGCCTGGCCTGGGTTGGCACAGGGTGCTGCTGCTCCCAGCTCACCCCGACCTCACCTGCCAGGTGGGCCAGCCCTCCCCTGCCCCCAGGAGTGGAGGCTGGAGGCTGGAGATCCTCCGGGGTCCACTGAACTGTCCTCACCGTAAGAGGGAGGGCTCCCCAAACCCCACTACCCTCTCTTCCCCTGGGAGCCTGGCGCTCTGGCCAGGGTGAGCCCGGAGCACTCGGGTCCCGTGAAGGAGGGTCCCGGCCCCCACTCTCTCCTCGGACCTGCCTGGGAGATCCCTGCTAGAACCTGGGACCACCGCCCCGCTGCCCACACCCAGCGGAAGGTTCCAGTGACTCCTTACCAAGCGGCGGGGTCGTACTCGGCCCAGACACGCACGTACTCGTCCAGGTGGTGGGGGCCCAGGATGGAGGAGTCTCGGGTGAGGTACTCAAAGTTGTCCATGATGACGGCGACGAAGAGGTTCAGCATCTGCAGGGCCAGGAGGGGGGGCAGGAGAGGGGGAGCTGGGGGGTGGGCAGCCACGCCACCGACCCACACAGAGGCCGGGCGGAAGGAGGCCACCAGCACGGGAGGTACTCAGTGACCCAAGGAGGACCGGCGGCGGGGAGCTCGGGTGCAGATGGGGAGGGAGATGCGACAGATGGAGCCAGATGGACAGACTGATGACAAAGGACAGAAGGCGTGGGGGGCTGGGAAGTGGGCCAGCGCCCAGGGGACCCCAAATCCCCCATGCCTGCCCCACAGGGCCAGAGTGCGATATTCGCAAGGGCTCCAGGGGGAAATGCTGGCCTCCCCATGGGAGGCTGGCAACGTCTGGTGACATTCCTGGTTGTCACCCCTGGGCAGAGGCACAGGGCTATAGTTTGCATCTGCAACGTCCCCCACAGAGGCTCATCCTAACCATCCTAACGTTCAGCCATGTTCAGAGGAGCGGTCTGGGGAAGCCATTGGGTCACAAGGGTTCAGACGTCAATGGACCGACTGGGAGGCTGTGGAACGGCAGGCAGGGCTGCTGGGGGCAGGCCCAGGAGGTGCCTTGGTCCCTGGGCTCTCTCCCTGTCTCCCTCTGCTTCCTGGCTGCCATGATGTCCCGCCGCCCCACAGGCCCACCCCGAGGGAGCCAGCTGCCCACGGACGGGAACGTCTGAGCCCACAGGCCAGGACGCAGCTCCCGGCCGCCAGCTGAGGAGCTTGAGCATGTTGCCACCGCAGCCAGTAGCTGACTAGGGCGGTTCTCAGGCTGTGGGCATCTAGCCCACCCTGCACTCATCCAGCCCCCTAGGTCAGCAGGATCCAGGGAGGAAACTTGGGGTCCCTGAAGCCCAGGCTGGCTGGGAGCAGCACTGGAGGGAGCAGATCGGTCCATTCCTGGGCTGGAGACGGGTTTGCAGACTCACCAGAAATGAGCAGAGGAAGATGAAGGAGACGAAGTAAAAATAAGCGAACTCATTGCCGCAGTCGGCTGTCAGGATGCCGGAGTTCTTATCACACGGCTTCCCGCTGAGGCAGGACAGCATGATGTTGTGCCAAGCCTCTCCAGTGGCGCTCCTGAGGACAGGGAGGGGGTGTCAGGGGCTGGGCACCGGCTCTGACTGGAGGCGTCTCCTTGGGGAAGGGGCTCTGGAGCTGGATGGGTGGGGTCCGAGCCCCAGGCCCGCCACCTCCTTTCCCTAGATCAGAGTGGGACATTCTCATCCTCGGCTGGGCAGTAAAGCCCAGCTCCTTTTAAAAGTGCTGGGGAGCACTTTGGGGTGGAGCGCGTGCTCAGCGTGCACGAGGCTCTGATGCCGGCGCTCCACCCCCACAGGCTGGATCCAGCTGCTGGGGTCCTGGGACACCTGCATAATTTAAAAGCTCCCTTCCCTCCAGGGGACTCTCCTCTTATTTTCTCCCTGGGCCACTCTGCTCCAGGTGAGCTGGGCTCCTCACTGCCCCCAAACGTGCCAGCCATTCCCTGGTCACAGGGTCTTCGTACCAGCTGCCCCTCTGCCTGGTTACCCTTCCCCAGACATCTGCACAGCTCCCTCCAATGTCACACCTACAGACAGGTGTGACCTAGGTCCTCCATTCCCTTCTTTCTGTTTAGATGATTTTTTTTAATCATGGCAAAATATTTAAATTGTCTGTTGTAGCCACTGTGAAAGGTCCAACTCAGTGCCACCCAGTACGTTCACATTATCCTGTGACTGTCCACACCACCTCCCCCAGAACTGCTTCATCATCCCAGACTCCGATTGTGGTAAGGATTGACTCCCTGTTCTCTCCCACGCCCTGCTCTGCAAACCCACCTCTTCTAGGTGCCTCAGACACGGGGCATCAGACAGTGGTTCCTTCTTTGTGGTACTGGGCATTGAACCCAGTAGCTCTACCACTGAGCTACTTGCATTCCCAGCCCTCTTTATTTTGAGACAGGGTCTCCCTAAATTGCCGGGGCTGGCCTCAAACTTAGGACCCTTCTGCCTCAGCCTCCTGAGTAACTGGGATCACAGGCGTGAGCCACCACACCCTAACTCCCATTCCCTCTTGATGGAGAATTTTATCTCCATCTAGAATATCCTATAATTACTTTACCAATTGTGTGTCTTCCTCATGGGAAAACAAACTTTCCAAAGGGCAGAAAATGTTTTCCCTTTCCCTCTGCAGTACACTGGGATGCGTCCCATTCCCGCAGTGTGCCTGGCACATAGTAGCTCCTCAATAAACCTCCACTGTGTGAATGGAGATGCTCTAATGTGCAGCCAGACTTAAGAACCAAAGACTCCAGCCAGCGCATCCCTCAGCCTGTTCCTCGTGGTCAGATGCGGTGGTCAGGATCCCCCGCTTGGGCTGGGCTGTGGCTCTGGGGTAGAGCACTTGCCCAGCACGTGTGAGGCCCTGGGTTCCATTCTCGGCACCGCATATAAATAAATAAGTAAAAATAACTTAAAAAAAAAAAAAAGAACCCCCACTTCAGGAGGCAGGCAGGAGGAGTCCCGAAGAAGGCCCTCACCAACGGCCCCACCGCCATCCTGGCGCCAAACCTCCCGGAAGAGGAGGAGGAGAGTAGGGCAGTGAAGAGGTCAGCGCGTGTTCCCCACCGGAAGAGAAGGATGAGGGCACATTCCGCCCCCGCCAAGAATGAGGGCCCGCCCCCCAGGGCGAAGCCACGCCCCTCACCGGAAGAGAAGCATGAGCGCCTGGAAGAAGGTCCGGAAGTTGTTGTGCTCAGTGATTTGGAACTCGTCCTCGTCGCTGTCCTCGTCCTCCACGTCGATGCCGATGTTGCCAAACACCTGCGGGATTGGAGGGTGACCACCAGGGCCAGCCCTGCGCCCCGCAGCACGTGGCTTCAGGGGAACCATCTCCATCTCTGCGGCCACCTTTCTGATTTGGGTTCCACTGACCCAGTGCTGCGTGGGGGCGGCTGCCCTGCTGGGTGGGGCCCGGTACTCACCTGCATCCCGATGATGGCGTAGATGAAGAAGAGCATGGCGATCAGCAGGCACACATACGGCAGGGCCTGGCGGGAAGGCAGGCGGTGAGGGCGGTGCTGGGCCTCTGGGCCGCACCATTCCCTTCCCCCGTCCCAGCGCCCCCACTGGTCCGGCGGCCACGCGCTGCGCCAAGTCCCGCCAGCGCTGGCCAGTGGGGCTCTGTGATGAGGCCTTCAGGGCTCTGAAGACACACGCGGGACCCGAAGTTGGACAAGAGCCCGAAGATGACATTCTAGCAAGGCTACGGCACAGTCATGTCCAGTCCGATGCATCTGGTGCTTAACAGTCTGCTCTTCTCGGTCCTGGGCCAGGGGCAGGGCCAGGGGCTCACCTTGAAGGACTGCACGAAGGTCCAGAGAAGAATGCGGATGGTGTAACCCTGACGGAGGAGTTTGATGAGCCGGGCAGCCCGGAAGAGGCGGAGAAAACTCAGGTTGATGAAGTTATTCTGGGGAGACGGAGGAGAGGGGTGACCATCCACCCACCCCGAGGAACTCAGAGCTGTCACCACTCACAGAGGCCCCTACATGAAGCCAACCAACAGGAAAAAAGCAAGCCAGACCCCAAATAAGGAGGGAGAGGAGAGAAAGCACTATTAATGCAACGGTGCAGAGGGAAAACTCGAAAAAAGGAAGGAAGTCAGGGAGAAAGAGGGTGGGAAGGAGAAAAGGCATCAACTCAAAAGCATACGCCCTCCCTGCCAGCCCCACCCGCAGTGGGGAAAAGGAAAGAAAAAGGGAAAGGAGGAGAAGGGAGCAGGGGGTGGGGAAGAAATAACAAAAGATCAAGGAAAAGAAAATATATCCGAATCATCCAATCAGGAAAAAAATAGAGATGGTTTTTATTTCTCCCAACAACCAAATGCACTGAGACGATAGGACACAAGCGGGTCAAGTTGCGGAACCCATCACACGTGTAGGATGCACAAACACCAGGGCGGGGGCGGGGTGGGGGTCGCCAGCACGCTCAGGCCTGGAGGACATGTGCGGGTTCCGAGGGCATGTTACGCTCCGGGCCAGAAATGCATCTGTCACGGGACTCACCGGGCACCCTGCCCTGCCCTGCCCTGCCGAGCTGCCCACCCGCTCCTGCCCGCCCTGACCTCACCCCACGGCCAAGAGGAGCAGCGGCTGGAGCCAATGGGGAGAAGCAGAAGAGCATCTTTTCTTACCCCCTTGGCGAGCGGGAATGGGGAGGACGGGAGGGAGCTGGGGCTGTTCGGCTGCAGGGCGAGTCCTCGCTGCCCGCTGAGTCGGAGAAGATGCATTTGGGGCCCTTTCCCCCCTCAGGGATGGCTTCTCAGCTTCTGGGGCTGGGTGGAGTGTCTCGGGACCAGGCCTGCGGGAAGCAGGAACGACTCAGCTCCCATGGGTGGGTGAGCTCGGAATCAACCCTGGGCCCACCAAGGGGCAGGTGCTGGGGGCGGGGAGGTGGGGCTGTCCCTGCCCCCAGGACCTCCCTGGGTGGATCCTGCCTTTGCTCAAAAAAGCTTCTGTCTGGTCACTGCCTCTGTGTCCTCCCACCCAAGCTAGAAGTGGAGCAGGAGGCCAACTGGAAATGGTGGTCACAACTCGTGGGTGTTTGCATGACTGTCCTGAGGCTTCAGGGGACACTGGCTGGGAGGCTTGAAATCACTAATGGACCTGTTTAACCAGTGAGGCTAATTTGTTGGGTCTGAGCAGTGTCTTTATTTGATTATTAAAAATGGTTGACAGTGTTTAAAAATAAGATTTGGCTGACCAGTCTGGTTTCTGACACCCTTGGGCCTCTTGTGGCTACCCTGGAGGCAGGCCACCTTTCCAAGGTCCCCCTTTAGCAGTGGCACTGGCTTTCCTGGCCAGTGCCCCCAGAGGCATCTGAGTTTGAGATCCCTGCCTCAGGCAGACGTGGAAACCTCCCATCACCGGCTAGGACCCCGCAGGTTGGAGGCAGGAGGGTAGAGGGTCTCCTGCTAAGAGGGACATCAATTGGAGTCTGGCCTAAGGGATTTTTAGGAGCCCGCTATAGGCCCCATGGCATGGTTTAACACTGCTGAGCCCTCACCCCCAAATGGCACAGGGCCAGTCGTACAGGGAGCCCCAGTGGTCGCAGCAACCCTCCCGGTTTCAAACGTGCCAGTTTGGTCAATGAATTACACTGACATTTGAGTTGGTGCTTCTGGGGAGCGGGGTTGGGGGGTTCCCTGCTACTGGATCTGTGTCTGGTCACTAGCTCTGGCCTGGGAGTTCAGAGGCAGGGACTGGAAGTCCAGGAGGTTCTGAGGCTGGCAAGTGGCCTCTGGGTTTGCTGGTGACGTCTGGGATGCTCTCTGGGATGCAGCAGTTGGCCCTTAGGCCTCTGGGATGGGAGGGGGGCCCAATCGTGGTGAGAACGCCCAAGTTCTCACCAGCACCCAAACCCAACTTAGTTCAGAGAATCACTCTCTGTGCCCCACTGACCTGGCCCCCAGCCCTGCCTGGCCACCCGGCTCCACCTGGGGATGGGGCCAATGGCCCAGGTGTCCCCAGCCCCCTCCCTTGCACCCCCAGAGTACAAGCCATCCCTTCCATGGGGCGGATCATAACATGTGGACTCGGCGAGCATGCAGAGGCAGGCGGGCCCTGAAAGCAGCCTGGGGGGCTGGGGTGGAGCCTGCCACCATGCGGAAGAAGCAGGGGATCTGCAGGGAGGCGTGCAGACAGCATGCTGCCCTTCAGGAGCTGAGGGGGAGGAGACATGAGGGAGGCGGGGTGGGGACGGGAGAGGTGTGGGTGGGGTGAGGGTCCTGGCAGCCCTCCTCCCGGGCTCTCCTCCGGAGCTCCCTCTTCCTAGCTCCCTCCGACCTCCCTGCACTCCCCAGCCGGCTCTGTGCTGGGCACACAGGCGCTGGGGGCAGGGAGTCCTCATCTCTGTGGTCCTCTCTCTTCCTGTGACGCGCTCAGAACCAGGTGTCCCTCGAGCATGCAGAAGGACGTGGGAACCACCTGCACGAGGGCCGCACAGCAATTCTGCCCCTGCAGCCCTTACTTCCTGCCCGACCTCACCTCGAAGCTCCGGGCACCCCACTGCCTGCCTCCCCAGCGTCTGCTCCAGGCTGTCCTCACCAGGTCACACTCCTCCCCAGGCAGGCTCCTTCCCGGCACTCTCTGACCTCGTCTCCTGTCTCTAGTCCTGCCCCACTCTGGGCCAGTCTCCTCCTGCGGGCTCCACTGTCCCCTGGCACCTCTTGCTGGGATTCCTGGTGCCCCCATCTCACTCTAGCCAGGCATCTGGTCTCAGCCATGCCAATCACCTGGTCGAATCTTTCCCGGCCTCTCCTGGTGCTTAAGCTAGGATCCCAGAGCAGTGCCCCTGGCCCTGCCTCCTTGGCCGTCTCTGGCTCTCAGAGTTAGCTCTCCTCTGCCCTCTTGGCTCCAGCCGCACCATCACCTGCAACCCTGACCCCTGCACGCTCCCCCCTGCCCCAGGGCCTTTTCACACACTGTCCTGGGGCCTGGAATGCCCTCTTCTCCTCCCTCCATCTGGCTCATGCCCATCGCCTTCAACTTGCAGTGAAGTTACAATTTCAAGTGGAGGTTACCGACCAATGCCTGCCTCCCCACCTCGCTGCAGCAAAGGGCCGGCGACGGTGCTGCCTCCGCCTGCCTCCATTGGTGCTCATTGGCGGTTGGGTGGAGGCGTGTGCTGTCCGAGGGTGGGGGGGGGGTCCAGTGCACAGGGCTGAGGGGGCCTTCCAAAGGGGCTCCTTGGTGGTGGTGGACAGAGGGCAGAGGCGGGCGGGGTTCCACTTAGGGCTGCGAAGGAGGGCAGTGGGGCGGAGAGAGGGAGGAGTGTGTGCTGGGGGGTGGGCTGCAGGGTGGCTGCATGTGCACAGGTGTGCGCGTGCGTGTGTGTGTTTGTGTGTGCGCGCGTGTGCGATGTGAAGCAAGAGAGACAGACAGAGGAGAGGTGGAGCATGAGCCAGAAGGGGGCCATGCCTGTGCACTGACTCCGCGCACGCCTATCGGGGCGCGGGGAGGGCCTCAGCTGGCCACCAGACCCCAGTCAGTCCATTCTGGGCTCCTCTGCCCCCCAGTTTTTGCTTGCACGCTGCCCAGACTTGCAGCCACTCCGACAGCCCGGGAGCACCCCGGCTCTGTCGCTCCAGACCGGGGTGCACTGGGCTTGCCAGGGAGTGAGGCTTGGCTGGAGGGGAGAGTGGGGGAGACTGGGGCCGGGAGGCGGCGTGGCAGCTCTCCTGGGCGGGGGCTGGGCTGGGCAGGCAGCAGGGCTGCCCTGGGGTCCCAGGTGGAACACTGGGGAACCCCATCCCTTTCCTGCAAATGATGAAAACCCACCCAAACGGAAGCCCTCTCCCCAGAACCTGCTAAAACCCCAGGGGGAGAGCGGGCCTCGGGGGACGAGGAGGTGGAGGAGACGGACAGACAGGGGGGGGGGGGGGGGGGGGGACCAGGCACCCCAGGAAAGCCGGAGGGCCATGCAGCGGATGCGAGATGCTTCACAGTTAATGTAAGGCATTTAGACTTCAGAAAGAAGTAACACCAACCGGATTCTAGATGCGGATGTTGAAGATGGAGGGGGGCGGGCGGGCGGGGGCAGTTGGGGGCGGAGTTCAGCGTTTTTTAGGTTGATTTGTAACCAGTGCCAAAAAACCCATGGGTTTCGTCCCGGGCGGGGATGGGGTGGTGGCGGTGGGTTGGGAGGTAAGTCATTGGTGTATGGACACACAGACCACGTCATGGATGAACAAATGAATTTCATAGTGCATTTTGATTGGATGAGTTTTCAGACGGCGTTGCGCCGATAGTTTAAACAGCAGGCATGAAAGAGACAAGAAACAGTCATTATCCACCGCCCGAGGGCAGGCCGCCCTCACCCGGCCACCTGCCCTCCCGGCCCGCTGCCCCCGCCTCAGCTTGGCTGGGCTCTGGCCTCAGATCTGGTGGCCTTACCTGGGAGGCAGAGAGGGGGGCACTGAGGCCTAGAGCTGGGACTTAGAGGTCCTGGGGGCCCAGACACCCTGCTGTCTTTCCCTTGGGACAATCATCGTTCAGGGCTGGCTACCAACTGCACGCCCCGTACCCATGGCAACAAGAGCAACAGCAATAATAATAACCACCGATCGTGAAGGATTTGTTTCCCGGAAGCTTCTGTGCCGAGCGTGTCGTGTGGACGGGCGTGTCTGGGAGGCCCCTGCGCTTCCCCTCTGGAGGCTGGTCGGGCTTGTTTTGACCCCTGCTGATGCGGCCATACCCATGCCCGGCACACAGGAGGCGCTCAACGTGTGCACGAATGGGAGCCACGTAAGGGACTGAGGGGGCGGGCCGCACTGCCTCTGCCTGCTCCACATGACAAGAGGTAACACGAGTTGCCCCAAAGCAAACAGCTGGTAGGGAGGGCTGTCTGGCTATTGCAGTGGTCCTAATGTCATTGAATTGGCCCCTGTGACCTCCGCCACACAGGAGGAGGGTCGGGGATCCAGCCCTACAGATCTCTTATTGGCAGTTGGAGGATTCACCCAACTTCCTCCACTTGTCCTGGGGAGTCAAGCAGCCCTTCCCAATTTCTTCACCCAAAGGGACATGGGGGAGGACAGTGAGCAATCATGACTGAGGGGGGACGCTGAGGACAAGGAGCAGGTCCAAACCCTGGCTCTGCAGGGAAGAGTGACCCCGTGGGAATGGCAGGGGAGCCTGTAGGTGGGTGACTCCTCTGGAGAAAGGTTTCAGGGCTGGGCAGGGAGGTCCAGGCCCGGCTGCAGCTGGAGGCAGGGGGTGGCCAAGATGCCACCTGTGTGTGGGCGTGGGGTCATGTCAACAGTGCGATCCTTTCCTGGAGTTTCACAGCCGTGCCAGCCTCCTCGGAGGAGGAGTGTGAGATGGGTCCCAGGATCTCCTTCCCGGGTGACCAGAAGGGGACCCCCCCAGGGCTGCGGAGCTGCTTGAGGAGATGGGGGTCTGGAGGAGGGACAGGTGGGCTCTCTCCCCTGCGGCTCCGTGGTCTTTGGTTTTGGGACTGGCCCCTCCCCACTGTCCTGCACCCCTCTCTCCCCTCCTCTCTCTTCCCTGGGGAGCAGTCTCCGCTCAATCCTTTCAGCGAAAGCCCCTTCTCCTCGGGGAGATCCTCTGGTGCAGAGACCCCGACTCCTCCCAGGAGCCCGCCCACGGAGACGCTGGGCACAGAGGCGCTGGGCACAGAGTGGTCCTCAGCTGCTATTATCATTCCTATTGCTATTAGGAGCCGTCGGTCCCACCCAGCCCCTGGTGTCCATGCTCTTTGCCCTTCTGCCCCCCTGGGAGGATCTCTTCCCCTCCCCGCCATCTCCCAAGGGTGGGTCCCCAAGCCTGGGCTCAGTGGTGAATGGCCAAGGAGAGGGCCTGGGCAGGAACCCTGGGGCCCTAAGTGCTCTAGGAAAGAAGGAAGGGCAGTGTGACCTGACACCCAAGGACCTGGGGCTAGAGGAGGGGGGTGTCCTGGGGACCCTCTTAGGTCCTGGGAGTGGCATCCTCACCTTGGCTTGGGGACCAGGGTGCCCTCCTGCCTGGGAGCCAGGAGAAGGTCAGCTCAAGCAGAAGTGACCTGCAAGTGGTCCCTCTAGGCCCCAGTGCTGGGTGGGGTTTGGGGTGGGCTCCGCCTGGCTGCCTCTAGGGGCCTCCAATTCTCTCAACACACTTATCTGCATTATCTACTCAGGAGTCGCATTATTGATTCGTAAGCAGACAGTCGAGGGGCAGGAAGCTGCCCACGCCCGGGCTTTGGATGCCCCCATCTCCCCTCACCGTCCTCCCAAGGCTGCCCTGTCCCCAGAGGCCCCGGTTGTCCCTGAGGTCCCTCAAGCACGGGCCCCAGCCAGCTGTGGCTGTCAGATCTGTTGTTTCTGGACCCCACCCCGTCCCCCCCAGTCCAGCCCCAAGTCTCCCGGAAGGAAGCCGGTGGGAGACTTACCCCAAATTCGGTCACCAGGATGTCGGTGATGCTGCCCAGAACGGTCACAAAGTCGAAGATGTTCCAGGCATCGCGGAAGTAATTCTAGAACAGGGACCCACAAGACAGTGCCAGGGAGGGCTCCGCGCCACCCCTGGGCTGGCCAGGGACACAGGGCCAGTCTGAGTGCCCGGGACAGTCACACCCACGCAGAGCTTACACTGCCAATTCAGGGCTGCCAGAGGGCATTCGCCGAATCCCCTCCCCGGGAGGCCCCTCTGGGGCTGGGGCCACCTCTCCAGTACCAGGGCTCCCCCAGCCCCTGGTGCTTTACAAAGGACGCCATTGAGTTCCTCACAGAGATCCCAGAGGGAGAGCGCATTTCCCATTTCCATCTAGAGGTCAAGGCCGTGCCTGAGGTCAGCTGCAGAGGTGCAGCCAGCCCTGGACCCAGGGAGTCTGGGGTCAGGACCCTCCTGTGCTTCCAGCTCACTCACTAAGAGGGAAGAGGCTCTGGGTTCAAATCCCAGTTCTACCACTGGAGCTGTGTGGCTGTGGGCAAGTGGCTGCATCTTTCTGGGCCCCCACTGCCTGATCTGGGGAAGGAAGACAGAGCAGAGGTCCCTGGGCACTGGGACAGGCCTCAAGGCCCTCCAGGCCCACACTGGGCTGCACCTCCTGGCCCTTGGCTAGATGGGGCCGTGTCACTGAGGTAGTGCAGTCACTGTTGCCTGTGACCTGCAACCTCCAGACAGCAGCTGCTCCCTGAGCCTGGGTCCCTAGGTAAACAGAAGGCAGAAAGCCCCTCTGCTGAGGGTAAAAACCAAACCCAACAACAAAAACCTTTGTCAATGAAAGCCACTGAGATGTAGGGATTTTGTTACTGCAGCTTAACTTGACCTATCCTGACTGGTACGTCCCTGGCTGCTGCTGCTCAGCTTGTACACACTGGTGCAGCTGGTTGTTCAATGTTGAAATACCCAACACTGACAAACAGCCGTGGCCCAAGTCCCCGAGAGTCCCCTGCTCCCCTTAACTTGGCACTGAAATGAGGATGATGCTTGGTCCTTTGCGGGGGCTGCTCCAATTTAAGAGCCTGGGTCAAACAGTTGTCCCCACCTCCAGGCTCAGTGGGACCCCTGGTAAACGTGGGCCTTGTCAGGGTCCTCCCCAGAGCAGGTCAGGGCGTGCACGCCTTCTAGGGGCCAGCTCTGCTCCTGAGGGTCTGACCCCCACGCAGCCCGCAGCCTCACAGAGAAGGATCCAGATTTCAGAGTGACGCTTCCCTCAGGTTGGAGTACCCAGGCCTGGGGGCCTGGGGGGCAGGGGGGTAACAAGGGTTGTCACTGAGTGTTCAGGAGGTGTGCTCTCTGCTGCCACCTGGGGGCCCCCAGTGGCACTGAGCCCAGCTGCTCAGCAGGACCCCACGGGGCATGCTGCCCTTTCTTGGCTGCCCCATCCCTCCCCACCTCCCCTCTCCCTTCCTGTCCTTTGTGAGATGACTTTCCAGGTCAATTTCTTGCCCTCAATCCTTTTCTCAAGCTCTGCTTCTGAGGAATACCCACAAAGACAAACTCTGGGTGTGGGGCACAGGCCCTGAGCCCTGGGGTGAGGGTCCCCTCGGGCGGCTGACTACCCTGGGGGTGCTCGGGGCTTCTCCAAGATGCAAAGGGGGGCTCTGTGCAAGATTGGCAGGGGCGGGGGCGGGGTCTCAGCCCGGGCAGAGGAGCCACTCCGCCAGGGGGAGACCAGCTCCTCTCGGCCTTGGGGCTGGCATGTGACCTCTTCATGGTAAAGAGTGGCAAGGACTCAGAGACCAGAGGACCTGGACAAGGCCACACAGCTAGCAAGTGGCCGAGCAGTTCTAGGGGCATGGAGTGGACTCGTCCCTGTGTGTGCTCTGTGATCCATCCTGGGTCACACAGCCCCTGAGGGGCACCCACGACCGAATTCCAGGTGGGTGCTCCTGGCCCAGCTGCAGGATGTCCCTTCCACCTGGCTGGTGCTAATCCCGGTACCTCACAGTCCTGGTTGTGACTTAGATTCCCCCGGGGACACTCATTAAAAATACACCTTTAGTCAGGCAGGGTGGCACACACACCTAAGCCCAGCTATTCAGGAGGTTGAGGCGGGAGGATCACAAGTTCAAGACCATCCTCAACAACTTACTGAGACTATCTCAAAATAAAAAATAAGAAGAACTGGAGCTATAGCTGAGTGGTAGAGCGCCCATGGGTCCCCCATATTTAGCTGGGTGTGGTGGCTCACACCTATAATCCCGGAGGCCGAGGCAGGAGGATCACAAGTTCGAGGTCAGCCTCAGCAACTTTGGAGACCCTCAGAACAGTAGCGAAGATTTGCTCTGTCTCTGAGGGTGGGCTCAGAGGTAGAGAAAATCTACCTGGGTTCAGATCTCGACACTGCAAAAACAGGAGCTAGGCATATTGAGTGAGGCAGAGCTTCCGGAGGCAGGCCTGGGCCGGAGCTTCCCCAAGTGCTCCTGATGGGTGACATCTCCTCCCCAGCAAAGCCACTCCCTGGGGGACAGAGGCAGGTTGGCGGCCTTCAGGCGACCCTCCACGCCAGCTCCCTGACTCTGCACATGGGTTACCCAGGGACTCTGCGGGGCAGGGCAGAGGGGGCCCTCGAAGGGCCGACATGTGACAAAGCCCGTCTCAGGTGGGTCTGGATGCAGGTGTCTCTGATGCAAGGTTGACATTAACCCCTCGGTAAGCCAAGGTGGGAACTTGGTCTCCTGAGAGGCTGGCGGAGACCAGGGACTGCAGGCCCCTCCCTTCAGAGAGGACAGTAGTCGGGACAGCAGGTGTCCTGGGTCAAGGCCCAACTTGACCACTCACCAGGGACCAAGGAGGTCCAGGAGGTTCAGGAGGCCACTGAGCACAGGCACCCTAATCTGTGGTTTGGATCTGAACTGCCCTCCAAAGGCCTGTGTGTGGATGCTTGCTCTCTAGTTGTGCCTTTACTGGGGTGGTGAACCCTTACAAGGCGCAGCTAGACAGGAGGTTATTGGGGACATCCCCTTGAAAGGGATACTGGGACCCTGGTCCTTCCTCTTCCTTTCTCCTTGGTTTCCCAGCTACCTTGTGGTGACCACTTGTTCCACCATGCCCTCCTGTGAGCCTCCCTGTTAGCTCCAAGCCAAGCAGGCCAAGCAACCTTTGAAACTGTGAGCCAGAGTAAACCTTTTCTCCTTATAAGCTGATGACCTCAGGGATTTTCTCACAGTAATGGAAAGCTGACTAGCACAGCTACCTTCAAGATGAAAGAAAAAAGTCAAATTGAGTGAGTGGCTGGAGAAAAATAAAGAAGTAATTTGTTCCCAGCCGGGTGTGGTGGTGCACGCCTATAATCCCAGCACTTGGGAAGCTGAGGCAGGAGGATCACGAGTTCAAAGCCAGCCTCAGTGAGACCCTGTCTCTAAATAAAATACAAAATAGGGCTCTGGATGTGGCTTAGTGGCTGAGTGCCCCTGAGTTCAATCCCTGGTTCCCCCCGCCAAAAAATAAATAAATAAAAATAAAGAAGTAATTTGTTCCCATCTAATTTCACAGACATCTCTCCCCTCCCTCCTATCTGCAGGTCTCCCTGGAGGTTGAGGGTCTTGGGCTAAGACTACATGCATTAATGGAGATGAAATCAAGTTAGCATTTAAAAGAAAAAGAAAAATGGAATCAGGTAGAATTGACAACTTCAGGGCACAGGGCAGGTGGGAAGGTTGGACACTGACTTCTGGACACTTCACTAAGCCTACAGCCATGTGTCTTCATGCTGGGCTCCACTGCCAGATGGACTCCCCCTGTGGACTGTGGGTAACACAGTTTGACCACGTGGACTTGGCCTCTGATCTGTTTCCTTGTCTCTGAAATGGGTGATCACTCTCCCCCTCGATCATTATGAGGAAAACCTGAATCCCCGTGCCCCTGGCCCAGGACTTCGGCGGAGTGCTTGGTGTTTTTGGTGTCCCTGGTCAAGAATGCTGGGAGGGCTTGAAGCCACCCCTGGGGCTGGGCCCGGGTTCAGGTGGACTGGCCATCAGCCCCGCCCAGAGCACCCTGGGCTCCCCTGGGCTTCACTTACCAGAATCCCAAACGCCATGACTTTGAGCAGGCACTCGAGAGAGAAGAGGGAGGTGAAGACAATGTTGAAGACACGCAGGGCATTTTCGTAGGCCACCGAGGCTCCGTAGAACTGGGGAGGCGGGAGGGGCGTCAGTGGGCAGCCCTGGCCTTCGCCCCTGGACCCACGACTATCGCCCGGCAAGCACGCAACAGCCAAGCTGGTGTGCGGACCAGGTCGACAATCCGGGGTCCTCTTGGACCCATGTCTCTTCATATCCGAGTAAAACCCCCTGTGGAGCCGGGTCTCGGCTCCCGGGGTTTCGGGCAGCCTGACCGCGAAGCTCCCACTGAATGGACGCGGGCCGAGGTCTGACGCCCATCATTGCTGTTTTCTGGGTTCTTTCATTTTCTTTCCCTTTTTTTGGAGCACTGGGGATTGGACCCTGGCGTTGCCACCGAGCGACAGCACCAGCCCTTTAAGTTTTTTTTGAGACAGGGTTTTGCTAAATTGATGAGGAAAGTCTTCAAAGCAGCCCAGGTGGGCCTTGAACTTGTGAGCCTCCTGCCTCAGCCTCCCCAGTGGCTGGGACCATAGGTGTGCGCCACTGCACCCACCCTGCTTTCTTCTTTTCAGATCTTTTGTTGTTGTTGTAGTTATAGAAAGTTTTAAGAAATTATGATTTTTAACTGACACATGATAATCGTACTTATTTCTGGAGTCCAGTGTGACACGTCAACACACATATACAACGTGCAATGATCACACAGGGTGACTGGCAACTCCCTGGCCTCAGATTTATTTCTAGAACGCTCTCCTTTCTCTTCCTGAGACAGGGTCTTGCGGTATTATGCAGGCCAGTCTAGTGCTCCTGGGCTCCAGGGATCCTCCCCAGGGTCGCAGCCTCCTGTGTGGCTGGGACTACAGGTGTGCTCCCCTGCAGCTAAGCCCTCTTTTTTCTTTTAAAAAAAAATTTCCAAGATTGCAATGGAAGGGTTCCTTTATTTGTTTGTTTGTTTACTTATTTATTGGATCTGGGGATTGAACCCAGGGGCACTCCACCACTGAGCCACATCCCCAGCCCTATTTTGTATTTTATTTAGAGACAGGGTCTCACTGAGTTGCTTAGCACCTCACTTTTTGCTGAGGCTGGCTTTGAACTGCCAATCCTCCTGCCTCAGCCTCCCCAGCCGCTGGGATTACAGGCGTGCACCACCACCCCTGGCTTTTTTTTTTTTTATGTGGTGCTGAGGACCCAGTGCCTCACACAGGCTAGGCAAGTGCTCGCCCCGGCTCCAGCCCCGGCTCCAGCCCCGGCTCCAGCCCCAGCCCCAGCCCTCTCTTTTCTAAAGTTTAATATCCATTCAGATTTAAGTAAATCTTAAGTGACAAAGTGGAACTGTCTGAGTTCTTACTAGGGTATCCTATGAAACCACTCCTCGGGTCAAGATCTAAAGCACTTCAAGGGTCCCCCAAACTTTCCTTCCATCTCTTTCCAGTTCACAACCCCCTGCGAGGTCCCCGCTGTTCTGATTTCCTACGTCCAAACCATTTAATTGGAATCAAGCCTGATGTTAGATGGAACTACCACGTTGCTATGCTTCGGATAAGGCTTCAGTGTGTCCCTCAAAGGCCCCATGGTTTCAGGCTGGGTCCCCAGCGGGGAGGCATTTAGAGTGGCAGGATCTTTAAGAGGCGGGGCCTAGTGGGAGGTCCTTAGGTCCAGGGGGCGTGTCCTCAGAAGGCTGGTGGGACTGGGCTGCCCCCTGTTTAACTCTCTGGCTTTCCACTGCAAGATGTGATCCTTCCTCTTGAACATGCTCCTGGCACTGCCACCTGTCATGAGGCCCTTGCCAGAGTTTATGTCATATGGTTTGGTCTTTCAGCTTCCAAAACTGTAAGCCAAATGAACCTCTTTTCTTGACAAAGTTAGCCTGCCTCAGGTATTTCATCATAGCAACAGAAAAACAGACTAAGACCTCTGGAAGGAGTAATAATGTCCTGTGAAGACACCAACACACCCCGGGGCGGAACACAGTCTGTATTCAGTTCACTTGTTTTTCCCAAAAAGTCCACAGCATGGAGAAAGAAAAAAAAAAAAAGGTGGAGGTCGAGCAGAGACTTAAAAGACAAAAATAAGACCACGTGTGGCTATTCAGATCTTGGCTTGAAGGACAATCAGCTACAAAGACATTTTGGAGATGATTTGGGACATTTCAATATGGATGTTAAAGAATTACCACTGACCAAGAATAGGAATCTCACTTGATCAAATAAAATGTTACAAAAATTTAATTTTTAAGAAATGCCTACTGAGCTGGGTGCGGTGGTGCACGCCTGAAATCCCAGCACTTGGGAGGCTGAGGCAAGAGGATAGAGAGTTCAAAGCCAGCCTCAGCAACTTAGCAAGGCGCTAAGTAACTCAGTGAGACCCTGTCTCTAAATAAAATACAAAATAGGGCTGGGGATGTGGCTCAGTGGTGGAGTGCCCCTGGGTTCAATCCTCAGTACCCCCCCGAAAAAAGAAAGGCCTACTGAAGAATGTAAAGGGTGGGTATTGAGCCTCCCACTTCCAACACTTAAACAGAACTAAGTGTGCCGAGCAGGCAGGCCCCCTGGGGTGGAGGGTGGATGTGGTGTGTGGGGGGGTTTCCTCTGGGTGGGGGCGTTTCGATATGAGGGTGCAGACGTGGGGAGCATACCAGGTGTCCCCGATGGTGACTGAAGAGGCCCACTTATGTTACATCCATTGACCTCAATATCTTCCTGCGCTGCTGGGGCTGCGGCCAGGGCCTCACGCGTGCTGGGCAGGCACCCTGGCCCTGAGCTCCAGCCCAGCCACACCTAAGCCACAGACTGAACTACCACAGCAGGTCCATGTACATAGGAGCAGCAGCAGGGGTGTGCGGGTGGAGGCTGGCCCCGTCTGTGCGTTCAGGCACCTGAGGAATGTCTCGGAACCTCTTCCCACAGGGGCACCACTGTGCAGAGGAAATTTTAGGTGTCACTGGCCCCGTTTTTCACTATTCAAGAATTAACAGCCAGGCTGGGTGTGGTGGCACACGGCTGTAATCCCAGTGGTTCAGGAGGCTGAGGCAGGAGGATGGAGAGTTCGAGGCCAGCTTCAACAATTTAGCAAGGCTCTAAAAAACTTGTAAGACTCTGTCTCTAAATAAAACAGAACAAAGGGCTGGGGATGTGGCTCAGTGGTTGGCACCCCGGGTTCAATCCCTGGTACCAAAAACAAAACAGACGGGCGTGGTGACGTTGCTCGGCATGTGCGAGGCCCTGGGTCCATCCCCAGTGCTGGGGGAGGAATTCACCCCGCCCCCGCCTCCTGTGCTGAGGCAAACCTCCGAGTCTCTGGCTGCCTAGGAGGCGCGGAGACTGTGGGAGCCTCCTCATTTGTCCTCACTGCCCCCAAGTCTACTGACAGGGAAGTGAGGCCAGGGGCCAGTGAGTGCCTGGGGCAGAGCTGGACGCAGATCCAGGCCTGTGATGTGGGTCCTGGGAGCATCGTTCTGAGCTCCCCCTGGAGAGGCTCGTGGCCCCGGGCTCCCGCGCTCTCCCCAGCCCTCCTCCCTCACTTCCTCCATCGGACAGGATGTGGCTTCTTGCTCCCTCTGAATGGGGCCCTGGGGACTCAGGGGCGGGGCTGTCCATCCTGCATGTCCCCACTGATGTCACGGGCCTGAGATCATCACCAGCACGACTGTGAAGACAGGTGCTCTGGGCAGTTTGGGGAGGTCAGGGGGGGCTTCCTGGAGGACGGGCTCTGCACACGCTGGGCAGGAGGAATGGCAGGAACAGTGTGCAGGCAGTGGGAACGGCAGGAGCGGAGGCTCGGAGGCTCAGTCTGAGTGTCTGCGGGGGTGTGGCTGGGCCAGGCTCACCTTCATCATCAGCACGATGGTGTTGAGGGCGATCATGGCCATGATGGTGTACTCAAACGGCGGGGACACCACGAACTGCCACATGCGGTACTGGAAGCTTCGCTTGTCCTGCGGCATGTGTCTGGTCAGCGGCTTGGCGCTGATGGCGAAGTCGATGCAGGCCCGCTGCGGGGAGGGGCCGAACCGTGAGGAGGCAGAGGCGGCAGGAGGGCCGCCTGCCCGGCTGGCTCCACTCAGCTCCCAGGACACCTGCTGGGGCCAGGACCCCACGCTCTGCACAGGCGGCTGTCAGGACACTCTTGTCCCCCAGGGGCTACTTGGGAAGTCACCGCTTGCTGAAGCACAAGCCAACGGCCCTCTTGCCATCCCCTGGACCCCCCTTAGCACAGATCAACAGCGTCACTACTGAGGCCCAGAGAGGTTGAGCCACTTGCCTGAGATGGCACAGGCATTGCATGGGCCCAATCTGCATGAAGACTAAGGTCTGACTCAGGCCTGGCCACTCTTTCTATCGACTACCTTGTTTCTCTTTCTCCTTTTCTTCGGGGATAAGGAGAAGGGGAAGCAATGGCCCTCGAGTCTAGGGATCAATAGTGCAGAGGATGGTGCACCGTGGGCCTCGGCGGAGCCTGGGTGGTTCGAGAAGGGCAGAGGCCCCCGTACTCGCTGGTGCCTGGACTTTCCTTCCTAACTGCTCGCCCTCCCGTGGGGACGTGATGCCTCCCCTCACCGACGTCAGACATGGATGCTCAGCTGACAGAAACGGGAGCCCAAGTGACTCGGGACACCGGCCTTCAGGGCTGGGCATGGCGTGCCACCCTCCTATCCTGCTCTGAAGCTGCTGTACTGGCCCAGGAACAGGAATAAAGCCGTCCCGAGGAAGAGCCGCCAAGGACTGCACAGGCGGCGTGAGCAAGAGGTCAGCCCTGTGCTCTCTGGGGCTGCTCGTCACGCAGCAGGACCTGCTTGCACTGACCGATACACTGTTTGGAGTCTCCCGCTGGAGACCCCAGGAGGCCGCCCTGCCCGCCCTGCCCTCTGTCCCCAGAAGTCACTGCTGGGGGTGTGTGCTGGGTTTTGCGGGACGGCACCTCGTTTTTCTCCAGGCTGTATTCCTCCATCATCTTGTCCCCCTGCTCCTGGAAGGTGATGATGATCAAGGCCACAAAGATGTTGACAAAGAAGAAGGGGAAGACCACAAAGTAGACCACGTAGAAGATGGACATCTCCATGCGGTACCCGGGGCTGGGGCCCTGGTTCTCGAAGGTGGCGTCCACCGAGTGCTTGAGGACCCTGTGTGCGGCAGGGGCAATGGAGGGAGGGCGGGTATGAGGAGGAAGTGGAGGGACGTGACCACAGCCCCGCTGCTCCGAGCGGCTGACCACGGGGCGGACTCAGGGTCTGTGACGTGCCAGGCGTAATTTTTGACTTTTTATTATTGTCTCAGCGACCCACTCAGAGAAGCCATCACTGGCTCCCTTCTTCACACAAGGGAAGAACTCAGGCTCAGCAAATCAAAGGGACTTTTTGAGGAGCACCCACTTAGGAGGGGTCGTGTGGGGATCTGAAACCAAGTTAGTGGTGATGAGCGGGAGCGAGGAGGGGGTCCCAAGGCAGGAGTGGGTCAGAGTGGTGGTCTTTAAGCCCAGTGCTGAGAGGTGTGAGGCTATACGTGGGGGGGAGTATGTGTGCCGCAGCTCTGTACGGTTACAAAGGGTGTGCACTGCTCAAGAATTCTGTGTTTAAGTTACAGCTTCAAACAGCAGATGTGGTAGGCTTGTGCCTTCCTGATGACATTGTGTGTTTTTGGAAGGTCACTATGAGGTGCCTCGTTCAAACGAGATCATTTAAGTATGCTGAAACGATTTTCTGACAGGTGGAAGTAAGGTTGTTGCAGGGGTGTCTTTAAGAGTTCATTCAAAGTTGGGTTGTGGCCAGTGTCAGCCTCACGGGCAGGTGTCTGCTGAGAGGAGAGACGTCCAGGGACTGAGGGTGCAGCCCATGTAGGCTCTGCCACCTTCAACCTGGCATTTCCAAGTCCTCTGGAAGGAGGACCCAGACCAGGGCAAGGAGAGAGGCATTTGCTTTGGACAAAATTATGGGGGCCCCAATACACAACTGATCAAGATAAAAAAAAAATTGTGGCATTTAAAGAAAATCAAAGTGACTTCCACAAAGTCCACTATGAACCAAATATCAGAATTTTTTTTTTTTTTTTTTTTTTTTTTGGTACCAGGGATTGAATGCGCCGGCCAGTGGTGCTTAACCACTGAACCACACCCCCAGCCTTCTTTTTTATTTTTTAATTTATTTTGAGACAGGGCCTCCGTAAGTTGTGGAGGCTGGACTTGAACTTGTGATCCTCCTGCCTCCGCCTCCCCACCTGCTGGATCACAGGCCTGGGCCACTGTCCCGATAAATATCAAAATTTCAAATAAAGACGGTCCACCCTGGACTCTCACCTTCCTGGCCTTGCCTGGCGGGAATGTCCCCGTGGCCCAGTGGGTTTGGGAGACCCGACCTGGACATCCCTCGCCTCCCACAGGACAGGATGGGACACTGCCCCTGGGGCTTGTGCAGGCCAGCTGGCCGGGAGGGCGGGCCCAGGGGCGGGGCCATCTGCCCCCTAGGCCCGCGGAGCTCTGCCCTCCGGCCCAGGGTCACTCACTGCGGCCAGCCTTCTCCCGTGGACACGGTGAAGAGGGTCAGCAGGGCCCACAGCACGTTGTCGTAGTGGAACTCGTACTTCTTCCACTCCCGGTCCCGCGCCTTCACCTCGTTCTTCTCGTACAGCAGGTACTTGCCGCTGCGGGGTGGGGGCGGCGGTGAGCTGGGGACAGCGGGGAGGGGCCGCCCGGAGGACCCCAGCACCCTGCTCCGGGTGGGACGGCCCACTCGGTCCATGACCTCTTGGCTTTGCGCTTCCTGCTCCGGGGACCCCGGGGCTGCTCCACATTGGGCCACATCCCCGTCCTTTCAATTTTATTTAATTAAAAATCACGGGCTGGTGAAGTAGCTCAGTGGGTAAGTGCCTGCCTCCCAAGCTCAAGGCCGCGGGTTCGATCCCCAGCACCGCAAAAAAACAAACAAACAAACAAAAAAAACCCCAGGGGCGCTCAACCCCTGAGCCACACCCCCAGCCCTTTTTATATTTTATTTAGAGACAGGCCTCGCTAAATTGCTGAGGCTGGCCTTGAATTCTCGATCCTCCTGCCTCAGCCTCCTGAGCTGCTGGAATCACAGCCTGTGCCCCAGCAGGGCGCTAGGATCCTTCTCATTTCTAGTGACGGCCACCAATAGAACAGGGGCTGCCTTTGCGGCTCAGTAGCAGCTCACAGCAGCAGCAGGGGCGACACAGTTGGCCCTCACGTCCCCGGAGTCAGCACCTGTGATTCCACCGACCAGGGTCTGGAAGGTTCTAGAAAAGTGGCATGGCGCCTGTGCCCAGCACGTGCTGGTGTTCTCTGGTTAAGTCCCAGGAACACGGCCTAGCAGCTGCCTCTGGAGCACTGGCAGCGCAGGAGGTGGCGCGTGTCACTGGAGCCGTGCCTGGGTCCTGGGCACACAGGGCGCATCTCCTACCAAGGCGCTGAGCATCCGCGGAGGCTGGCATCTGGGGGCCTGGGCCAAGGCCGCGGGTACCGAGCGCCTTCCTGGCTGAGCTGAGATTCCCTTAGGACCGTCCCCGCCCACAGTTCCTGAAAGCTCGGGTCAGGGGGCCGCCCACAGGCCACAGTGACCGCTCGCCGTTTCTGCCGCGCCCCACTCAGAGCCACTCTCACGCCTTAAAATGGTCATAATCAAATTCTGAAGATGCCGCGGGTGCGGCTGAGGCGGGAGGGTCACACATTTTCAAGATCGGCCTCAGCAACATAGCGACCCTCTAAGCCACCGAGCAAGACTGTCTCAAATAAAAATGGAAGGGCTGGGGGCGGGGCTCGGGGCAAAGCGACCCTGGCTTCCGTCCCCTAGCCCAACCACAAACGCTCTCACCACAAGTGAAAATGACATGAGATTCGCACGTTTCCAGCCAGGCGCGGAGACCTGAGGCTGCTACCTGGGAGGCTGAGGCAGGAGGATCACCTGGGCCTGTGAATTTGGGACCAGCAGGGGCGGCATAGCAAGACCCTGTCTCTCACTTCTTGTTTGTTTTCTGCGGTGCTGGGGACGGAACCCAGGGCCCGGTGCTGCGAGGCAGGCGCTCTGCCCACCGCGCTGTGGCCCAGCCCCAGCCCCTGGCTCTTCAGAGACGAGTTTCACTTCCAGAAATGGAGTCCTCCTGGAGCGCAGCTGTCCTATTCTGTGACCCGGGGCCACCTGCAGCACTGGATGGGCCACCGAGGCCATGGGCTGGCCTGACCGAGGTCTCACCATGTGGCTCTTGCCTGCTGCTGGCCTCGCTCGCTCGCCTCCAGCCCTGAGCTGATGGACGGGCCCCTTCTATGCACCACTGGCCCCGGGGCGCGAAGGGTTCCAGGCGTCAGGAGGGGACTGCGTCTGACCCGGGGGCTGCGCCGTGGGCGGGGCCCGGCCACAGGCCTCCAGTCTCCAAGTGGTCTGCCCGCCAGGTCTCCAGAGGAGGGAGCGCGATGGCACTGCCCACCTGCCCCTGACCAAAGCTGCCACCAGGAGGTGGGGCGGCTCCCACTCCTCCCGCAGCCCCAGGGGGGCCTCCAGCGCCGACCTTCCTCCTTCCCTGGAGCCCAGCTGGCCGCCCAGGCTCAAGCCCAGGGGCCGTGGCCCGTCCCCAGGCCCTGGGACGCGGGCGCGCCACCCACCGGCAGTCCTTCTCGAACTCCTTGGACTCGTCGGTGCAGTGGAAGAACTTGCCCTTGAAGAGCTGCACGGCCACCACGGCGAAGATGAACATGAAGAGCATGTAGACGATGAGGATGTTGAAGACGTTCTTGAGCGAGTTCACCACGCAGTCGAACACCGCCTGCGGGCGGGCGGGCGGCGGTCAGCGGGAGCGGCGCCTGCGCACCTGGGCGGGGCCGGGAGGGCAGGCAGGGGAGGGCAGGGCCACTCGCTGGGGGAAGTCACCCGGCTCCAAGCAGTAAGTGCTGGGGCCGCTGCCAGGCCTGGGTGTCTGTCTGTCTGTTTCTCTCTCTGGTCCTGGAGATTGAACCCAGGGCGCTCTATACTGAGTGACATCCCCAGCTCTTTTTGAGATAGGGTTTTGCCAAGTGGCTAAGGCTAGCCTCCAACTTGCAATCCTCCTGCTTCAGCCTCCCGAGTCGCCCACACCCAGCTCTGGGCTTGGGTTTCTATGCATCTAAATTCCTGGATAACACAGCCACTTCCTGCGGCCGCTCCAGTTGGGCACTCGGCTCTTCAGGACCAGGGAAGAGCCTTGCTGGAGAGGCCTCAGCCTGCTAGTTGTCTCCCGGTGTCTGCACTGGGGCCTCCTCCCTCCTGCCTCCTGAGCGGTCGGGGGCTCTCTGGATTTGAGAGGACCCTGTGTGCCTGTGTGCACCGGGTAAGACGGGATCCCCACCCCAGGAGATGGGGTCCTGGCTTGAACTGCCCCCCACAGCTGTGCTGTCCCCAGGGCACTCACTGGAGTTCTGGACTTGGGATCAGAGGCCGGGTCACCTGTCCCCCATGAGGGGGCACATGGCTCTGGAGAAGGCCGTGACCCAGAAAACGGTGACGGACCTCTGAACTGGGCCCTGGGAGCCCAGCGGATCTCCGCGCCATCTCACCCCCGGAGCAGCCCCGCCCCCCGGTGGCCATGCATCTGCTCCAGGGACTTCATCTTCCTATTTCCAAAATCCCAAGGGGCGCTGCCTCCAGGGGATGTAGAGGCCAGTCTGGACGATGAGCAGCCCCAGCTGACAGGCATGGAGACGAAGTTCCTCTCCGTCCCCCGGCGTGGGGTTGCTGTGGCTGGTGTGTGGACAACTACCCAGGCCACTGTCTCCTATCAACCAGGACCAGCAGGGGTCCTGCCCAGAGCCACCGGCCCGTGACCTTTGGCCACATTTTATTTTTTATTTTTTTGGTACTGGGGATTGAACTCAGGGGCACTCCACCACTGAGCCACATCCCCCGCCCTATTTTGTATTTTATTTAGAGACAGGGTCTCACTGAGTTGCTTAGGGCCTCGCTAAGTTGCTGAGGCTGGCTTTGAACTCGAAATCCTCCTGCCTCAGCCTCCCAAGTGCTGGGATTACAGGCGTGGCCACCGCGCCCGGCTGGCCACATTTTAATAACAGCATCTTATTTTCCTTCAACAGACACTGACTTTTACCATCTAGGAACATTGTTTTCCAGAACTTCAGAGACTTGACAGTGTTGCCTCTCAAAGTAAATTCACTTACGTAAATTAAAGGAGTCAATGAACTGGGTGCTGAAGGGGCACGTGGAGAGAGCCCTGGTGGCCCGGGGTAGTGCGGAAACTGTTCGAATGCCGGTGTGCATTCTGTCTTTTCTTGGAATGCTGAGCTTTGGGAATGCAGGGTCTGGCTCTTTTGGAATAGGGTTATGGGGGCCTAGACAAGGTGGACAAGGTGAAGGTTATGTAGGACCAGGTTCCTGCTTCCCCCGATCAGGGCTACGCCATTTTAGCCACATGACACCTTTGTGTGAATCAGGAAGCACAGCACATTTCATCTGATGGGAACTTGCCAGAACACATGGATTTTGTTAGGCCAACTCACTTTGCTGCCACCTGCAGGACATTTGTAATAATACACACATCCATATACGAAGGCGGTGATGTTATCAGCACCTCCTTCAAGGGTGTTTTTTTGTTTGTTTTTGAGCAGTGTGCAACATGTTCAACTGTACATGGCAAGCCCGACAGGCCCCCTCCCCACATGCCCCAGTCTCACCTTGAGCTTTGGCAACCGCTTGATGGTTTTGAGAGGTCGTAGCACCCGGAGGACTCGGAGGGATTTAATTGTGTTGATGTCCTTTCCTTTGCTATTCCCACTGTGGAAGGATGTTAGGGGAGAAGGGAAGAGAGGGATTGGGTGTCAGGCTGGGAGCTGGGAGGCCGAAGCTCCAGGTGATCCCACCTTCCCAGGCCCAGGAGTCTGGGTGGCACCTGGCGCAGCCCTGCCCTTCCTGGCGAGGAGTGGCTTCAGTGTTCCTGCTAAGCTTGGGCTTGGGAGCCAGTGAGCAGATGGCTCTTTGTGGCCTGCCATCTGGCTGGGCCTGAGCGGATACACCGAGTGGCCCTTGGACCCGGCAAAGGGAGCTGGCCGTCCCCGCTCCGAGTCCTTGCAGAGCTATTTCCACAAAGCCCCTGGGTCTGGGAGTGTGGAGGTCCCGGTGCTTTGCTTAAAGACGGTGTTGGTGGCTCTTGGAGCAGGGCCCTCCTTCCGACAGGGCCAGGAAGGCATTTAACCCGGTCCTTCGACTGAGACCCCCCTCCGCGTGCCCGGCCCACAGGAGAAGCAGCCGCCGGCCGATGGTCCTTCCAAGGGCTGTGGCTGCCCCGGCCGCGGTGTCTGAGCCCACCCTGGCCACAGAGGCTCACAGCAGCTCCGTCCAGGGCCTGGGCCTGGGCTCAGCCGCAGCCCAGAGGCTCCAGGACACCCTGGGCCCTGCCTCACGTCGCTGGGGGGGCCCTGCCCCGGGTGCCAGAGCAGGGGTGGCTCAACTCCTCCTTCACCCGTGTCCCCAAGGTCAGGTTCCCGAACATCCTGTCCCTCTCAGCCACCACCTGTGGTCAGACCCCTGCCTGTCCCAGCCCCTCCCAGGCCTGTCTCTCCCGTCTATCTTCCCTGTCCTGTGACGTCCAGGGTGGCCCGCAGGCTCCTGGAGATTTGTCCCCACTCACCTTCCTTCCCTTCACGGGAAGGGGCGGGAGTGATGCCGCGCCCGCCCCTTCCCGTCCCCTGCCTCTGGGCTCTGCCCGCCCTGGCACCATCTTGGAAGCACCTTAGCTTTGGCTTTGGACAGAGAATCCCTCCAACCTCCCGGGACTTCCATCTCCCACACGTCCACTTTCCATGTCAGTGCGGTCCGTCTCCCGGGCCCCGCACGCCCAGCAAGGGGCCACTCAGACCCTCTGCAGACCTGGCTGCAGGTGCCTCCTGGACGCAGCTGCTCCAGAGACCCCCGCTCCCGTGTCGGGGTGTCCAGCGGCAAAAATGCGAATTTTCTACACCTTTTGCTTTTTCCGGGGTCCTTTCTCCCGTTTTTGGGGAACTGAGAATCTGACTGAGCCTGAGAGGCAGAGATGCGGGGCTCAGCAGGTTTGGGGAGCATCTGTCTTTCTAAACCCAGATCCTCGTCACTATCTCAGGCTGCGTCCCCCACGCACGGGACACAGCTCATGGGGCAGCGACCGATAGGATCTTGGGCAGAAAAGGGACATAAGTGAAGACTCTGATCGTGCCGGGCAACCTTACTGCTTCGTGTCTTTGGTGCCAGAGCCTTTGACAAAGGCCACCCTCCCCATTAAGGGGGGAGCCCGGCACATACGAATAGTGCTGGTTTTCAGTTCCCGAGCTGGACTTGGTTTTACACCTGTGGTGCTGGCTAAGGTCAGCCATCTGGCTGTAAGTTGTTGAGGCTGGCCTTGAACTTGCGATTCTCCTGCCTCAGCCTCCATAGCCACTGGGACTAAAGGCGTGTGCCACTGCACCTGGCTAAACATTTCTTACCCCCACTACTGAAGACTGAGCCCAGGGAGCACTGCACCACTGAGCTGCAGCCCCAACCCTGCTTATTTTTATTCTGACACATAGTCTGGCAAACTTGCTGAGGCTGGCCTTGAACTTCCATCCTCCTGCCTCAGCCTCTTGAGCCCATGGGATCACAGGCGTGGGTCACCACCCCTGGCTCTGGAACAGGCTCAACTCCTGATGTGTCCACAGCTGACATCTAGGCACCTGCCATCTGCTCGTCTGGAGCGGAGGCCCTGGCGGGGAAGCCAGCTTCACTGTGCACTGTCCAGGGAGTGGGGAGACCCCGGGGGTGGGCGCGTCCTCCCTGCAGGCCCAGCACCTGCTCCCCTGGGGCCTGGGGCCCTCCTGGCTCTCACTGCAGCCCTGCCCCAGCTCCTGGCCTGCGGAAGCTGCCCGGGAGGCCGCCCTGCCTGTGTGTTCTCTGCAACAGCTGGTGGGTTGTGGTGGGAGGTCAGGGCCGTGGCCTTGGGACTGCTCTGCCCCGGGTGGGGGGGCAGGTTCTGGTCATCTCGACAGACAGGACATCAGCAAGGACAGGAGGCCACGGAAAAGAGCCACCAAGGTGACTGCACCAGGCACAGAGAGCGAGAGACAGAGAGGAACAGGGAGAGCGAGGAGCGGGGACTTTACCGTGTGCTGCTCCTGGAGAGGTGGCGTTGGAGGAGAGACAGATCATGAGCGGCCTCAGAAGAGAACACAGAACACACACCTGGGCACCCGCGCCCCCTGGGCCGAGGGCAGCCTCGCCCGGCCGGCCTCCATCGTCCATCCTTCCACCGGAAGCCCCTCCCCGTGTCCCCGCCCTGGGCAGGCCACAGTCTGTCCCAGCAGCACCCAGGAAGCCAGATTTCCAATGGGCAGGACGCCCAGAGCTGTGCATCCCCGAGGTCACCGGTCACCTCCGGGGGCCTCTTCTCTCCAGTGCCGAGCTGAGCTGGAGCGCCTGGGAGGACCTGGGTTTGATCTCTGCCTGCCTCCGCCCGCCATCCTCATCTGTGATAGCTGGGGGCCTCTGATGCCCCCAGCTGCGGCCTTGGCCTTGGAGTCCTGAAGTTCTGAGGACCCAGCTCAAAGAGACCCCCAGAGGGTCCTCTGCAGGTGCCTCGGCTCCTCCACGACTGCTCAGCCTCAGGGCGAGTCTAGCGGCACCGGAGGCCGGGCGTGGTCTGCACATGGGCCGGCCCTGGAGCGTCCCAGCCCAGCCACCTTGAGGACCGCCAGGCCAGACTAGAGGAAGAGAGGGGAGGGACGCTTGCAGGTGTTTAAACCATTTTTCCCTTAAAATAGGAATTGCACCAGGCACCACGGCCCGTGCCTGTGGCCTCAGCTCCTTGAGAGGCCGAGGCAGGAGGCCAGCCTGGGCTGCCGGGTGAGACCCTAACAAGCAAACTAAAACTCCAAAAAAAATCACTGACGTTAAAGGGGAGATGCTACTGAATTTCCCACTGGCCACCCTTCCGAAGCAGGTGTCCCTCACAGGTCAGCACAGGTGAGTCACACCTGTGGAACTGTGTAGACGCTGCTTCACCAGTGACGGAGGAGGCATCCAGGGACAGTGAAATTTTGCCTAAACTGCAGACTGGAGGTTGACAGGAGTCTTCTTCTTTTCTTTTTTTTTTTGAACCAGGGATTGAACCCAGGGGCGCTCCACCACTGAGCCACATCCCCAGCCCTATTTTGTATTTTATTTAGAGACAGGGTCTCACTGAGTTGCTTAGGGCCTCACTAAGTTGCTGAGGCTGGCTTTGAACTCGAGATCCTCCTGCCTCAGCCTCCCAAGTGCTGGGATTACAGGTGTGCGCCACCACGCCCGGCTTGACAGGAGTCTTCTGAATATCCCTGCACTTGCCTGCAGGAAGACGGCACCATTACAATTCTCCAGATGAGAAACTAAAGCCCAGACAGGGAGACTGACGTTCCCAAGGGCGCACAGGAAGTGGCAGATTGAGATTCAAACCCAGGTGCCTCATCCTAAACTGGGATCTCCTTTTGTTCCATCGAGTACAAGAAAAATATTGCCCTTGGGGTGGGGCACAGAGCCCGAGGGCTCCTTCTTTGGCTTCCCGGAAATGTGGCTGCTAAGATGCAGGAGCAGCTTGATCAGGGTGCTCTGCCAGCTGGGACGGCCTGTGGTCCTGCCTTGGGGAGGAGAGGCCGCGCCAGATGGACTCTTGGCAGCAAGGGCAGGATCATGATCCGCCAGCTGCCGAGGGACGTCAGCTGGCTGCCCCGTGCGCAGCACAGAGCATGATGGGCTGGCCGAGGGCCAGCGAGATGGCGCGTTGATGGAGGTCACGGGGACATGGACAGGTCAGTGGATGAGGGACGCACACACACACACACACACACGCACACAGAGCTAAGTGCAGGGCGGCAGAGACACACCTGGGGACTACAGGGGGAGTTCCGGGGCCAGAGGGGGCCACGATCATGGCACCGGGAGGGGTCCCTTGTCTTGACCCACCAAGGCCACGGGGCAAGGGGCAGCTTCTCCTCGCAGCCCTGACTCCCCTGACTCCAGAGCCTCCAGGGCCGGTGGCCCAGGTCGGCTGGGTCTGCAAGTCTCATTGATGGCCCGAGAGCTGTGGTTGGGTGGGGTGGGGGCAGCTGTGTCGCTGACGGCCCAGCCCCATCCTGGTGGTCCTGCCGTGTGTGACCTCTGCAGCCCCCCGGGTCCAGCCTGCATGCCCGGCTGCTCTCACCACCCCAGCCCAGGGTCTGCAGCGCCTGGGACACCGAGGCGCCAGAAGCCAGGAGCCCGGGAGCCTGTCCTACGGCAGAGGTCGGCCAGCGCTCGGGAAGCCGTGGCCTCATCAGAGCAGACAGGACGGATAGAGCAGAAGACCAGGGAGGACAAGAGCTGCTGAGGCCCTCAGAGCCTCCGTGTCCCTCACAAGTGACAACAAGAAAGGATGACCAGGCAGAAGAGGCTGGAAACCAGCAGTCAGGGGACGACTGGGAAAGTCTTTTGGGGGAACAAAGTCGCAGCTAGAGGGCTCCTGCTCTGGCTTTTTGGCAGTTTGGCTCTAGGGTATGCAGGTGTGGCTTGATCAAGGTGCTCAGCCAGCTGTGCTGGGTCTGCTATGCTGCCCTGGTGGGGGCAGTGGCAGATGCGCTCTCCAGGGAGGCGCGGGCGTGAGGGGTGGGCTCGGGGCTGCTCCTGCCGTGAGCTCAGGACTGTAAACTCTTCCGAAACCCGACAGGGATTTCTGGCAGTTGCCGTAATGCCCGTGCCTCCTCCTGACCTTTCCTCGAGTGGGAACAATTCTTAAAAAGTTTAAAACAGGAATTTTCAAGGTGCGGGGGGCTGTGTGATTTATTTCTTCCCTTCTGTGGTTCTGGGGACTGGACTCGGGGTTTCGAGGGTTCTAAGCAAGGGCTCACACTGACCTGCACCCCCAGCTCAAAAATGACTTTCGTTTTTTTAAAATTTTGAGACAGGGTCTGCTAAATAATGGAGGCTGGCCTCACACCTGTGATTCTCCTGCTTCAGCCTCCCACCAAGCCTGGTGCAGGTGACCAGATCTGTGAGCTGCAGGTGATTCTGGATGCCTGTGAACAACCTCACCAGCTGAGCTCTGTGCAAAGACCTTGGGTCAAGGTCAAGGTCAGGTTATGCCACCCAGTGACAGGCCGGGAGGTAAGGAGGTCCCCGTTTGTGTAAGTTTGTCACAAACAGAGTGACAGAATCACCTCATGACACATTTCTCACCCTCTGTCCCCAAGTGAAGAATGGCTGCACTTGAGAATCCAAAAGGCCTTCAGGGTGGCAGTTGGCTGTGACACTCAGACCCTGCAGGAACCCTCCCCCTCTGCCTCCCCCCTCCTCATTAGTGTTTCTTATTGATTTGTGGCATTTTTTATATATTAGGGACACCAACTCCTTGTCGTATTGGTGGCAGTCTTTCTCCCCTAATCGGCTGTGCATTTAGTCAATTGGTTTCCTACGGAACACTTTAGCAGTAAGGCAGCTCAGCTTCCTGATGACTGTCACCATGCTTTGTAAACCTGCTTTTGCTCTGGGGGTCCAGTAGACACATAATTGCCTTAAAAAGAGGGAGGGAGGAGGGGAGGGAGGAAGGAGGAGAAGAGTAGAGAGTGGGAAGAGGGAGATCAAAGATGAGGAGGAGGAAATGAGAGGAGTGGGAAGTCTGGCCACGTCTCCCCCCCACGCACGCCTGCCCAGACTCTGGAGGTTTCTCCTTCTTCCGACAACCTGACCTCATTGTGTTTCCAGGGAGGAATCTGAGCCCGGCCTACTTTAGCCTCAAGATGGAAATGGGCCACCGTCCTGGTCCTCCTCACAGACCCAGCCCTCACTGTCTGGCCAGGGGGCCACTGAAGGACACCTGCTGGGAGGGGAACCAGGAGGCAGAGGCACAGGGGCGTCTTGGGAGAGGGGATCCCGATCCTTTCAAGACCTGCCCTCTGGGACTGAAGCACTGTGAGGGTCACAACCAGGGTCCCTGAGAGCCTCACAGTGCGTCTCCAATTTGGGAGCTCAGCAGATCTCCAGCAGCTGTGAACATCTGCAGCATGGGCGGGCATTGCTGAGTTCACTGCCAGGGCCCTAAGGGCTGGTGGCCCTTGGTGCCACCTTAGAATGGACGTCCAGAACTCGGGTGCCATCTTGAGATGGCCACCTAAAACTCAGGGGCCAACTTCCAGTGGCTGCTCAGTCCTTGGGGACCATCTTGTAATGGCTGCCCTGAACTCAGGAGCCATTTTGGGATGGTCACTGAGCCCAAGAGTGCCATCTTGAAATGGTTACCCAGAATTTGGGTGCCATCTTGGTATGGCTGCTCAGTTCTTAGCTACCATTTGAAATGGCCATCTAGAACTTATGAACCACTATGGAATGACTATTCCATATGACTATTCCAAATGACTCAGGTGCCATTTTGATTAGACTTAATGGAATGGCCACCTAGAACTTGGGTTCCAGAACTCAGGTGCCACCTTGGAATGGTTGCTCAGCCCTTGGCCACCATCCTGAAATGACTATTTAGCACTTGGAAGCCATTTTGAAATGGCTGCCCAAGACTCAGGCATCATCTTAGAATGGCTACTAAGGCCTATTAGCCTAGAACGGATGCTCAGAATTTGAACCGTGGCCATTCAGTTCTTGGGTGACATCCTGAAATGGCTATCTAGAACTTGGATGCCATTTTGGAATGGCTGCTCAGAACGTGGACACCTTTGGCTCTAGGGCATCATCTTGAAATGGCTGTCCAGAACTTGGGGGCCACTCTGGAAGGGCTGCCCAGACTTAGGTGCCATTTTGGTATGGATACTAAGCCCCATGGTGCCCTCCTGGAAGGGCTGACCAGTCCGTGGGCACCATCCTGGAGGTGCCATGGTGGCCTATGACCTGAAGAGGGCAGAGTGTCCTAGGACTGCCAGGAGAAGTGGAGACACACGGGAATCATCAGGTCTACAACTAGGGGGCCTTCCGGCCGGGTCAGGGTCTCATGCACACTCATTCCCTGGCCGTCTTTTTAGGGCACCCCAAAGAGACAGCAGTTCTGGTGGAGCTCATGGAGCGGAGGGGATGAGATGTCCGCAAGGCTAGTCTAGAGGAAGCAGCACAGCAAGAGGCCGGTGCTCGGCCATTGCCGCGGAGGAGGCAGAGGGGGGACGCCCACTCCTCTCTCCTGTGACGTGCACAAAGCCAGAGCCAGTGGAAGCTCTTCCTGGTGGCATGCGGTGCATCCCACCCCGGGAGCCCACGCGCCCCATCTCTACGCCCTGAGAACAGGTCCCCTGAGCCAGGTGACCTCTCGGGCTGGGGATGGGGGCTCAGAGGCCAGCTGAGGCCTCGGGTGGGGACTTACGTGAAGGCAAAGGCCACCAGGGCCCCACTGACCACTATGAAGTCGAGAATGTTCCAGAGGTCGCGGAAGTAGGCGCCCTGATGCAGGACGAGCCCCAAGTCGATCATCTGCCGGGGAAGGAGGAGACCGAGGCTGAGGCTCTGCAGCCTCGCGGGAGGAGGTGGCGGAGGCAGGCGGAGGGGACTCCTGCAGCCCGGGCCCACTGCGGGCCAGGCCCCTCCCCACCGCGATGGGCGCTGGGGCTGCTGCTCCAGACCTTGGGCTGCCTGTCCACTGCCCGGACCCCACACTGGGTCCTCGGCCATCCCCGGGGGCTCTGCCTTCCCACCCTGCGGGGTCCGTCCACCTCTCAAGCCCTCCTAGGCCACCAAGCCGGTCCCGCCCTCACCTTCCCCGCCTGGACCAGCTTGGTCACCGGCTCCTCCGCCCCGCCCGCTCCCAAGTCTGTCCCGCTCGCAGCCGCCAGAGGGCGCCCGTGAGCACCCACGTCCTCTCCGCGCAGAGCGCTGCCCGGTCCCCCGCTGCTGCGGTCCCGAGGCCAGCTCGGCCGGTCACCTGGTCCTCCTCTCTGTCCCCATATCCCCACTCTCTCTAGCCGCCCCGCTGCCCCTCAGACACCCCCACGGCTCCAGTCCCCAGGGCAAGCCATCTGCACCCCGAGGCTTTCCCGGGCTCGGAGCCCCGGAGCCCTGGCCCGTGCCGCACTCACCTTGATCACCATCTCAAAGGTGAAGACGCCCGTAAACACGTAGTCAAAATATCGCAGCACCTGCGGGGGCACAAAGGGGCAGGGGATCGCCGACGGCTCCAGCTGAGAGCTTGCAATTGCCCACTGGCCTGTGTGGCCCCAAGCGAAGTCCCCAAGGAGCAGAGTTCCCACCCCGAGGACGCGTATCTGTCGTAGGTTGGCCAGGGCGCGCACTGCACCGGCCTTCCGACCCCCAGCTCAGGACGCGGCTTTGTGGGCTGGGAATGGAACTTTCCAGCAGATGGCAGCAAATGCCGCGGAACCCTCCGCGAAGAAGGTGCTCCCCGGGCGAGGGGCCTGTGTATTTGCCCTGCCTTCTGTATGGACTGAGGGGACCCTGGGCAAGTTCGGGGGTGACTGTGTCCTTCTTGGTGATGGATCGAATCCCCATTGCGTCCTCTTCTGCCGGGTCTCCATGTGGTGTCGCCTAGGCGCTGGGGCCCACGCGGCTGCTTGCCGTCCCCCTCTGTGTCCCATGGCCATGCGCTCACCCTCCCCTCACCCTGGACCAGTTTCTGCCGGGACGGTCAACGTCCCTCAGTCCCGACTCTCTGTGGGCCACTCCACAGCAGCCTCGGGTGTGGCCCCGCGTGAGGGCGTGGCCCGACCAGCCGCCCTGGGAGGGCTGGTAATTACCGGGCACGGCCACCGGAGGGCGCCCGCGAACACCTGCGCCAGGCTCCCAGCACTTCCCGGCTCCCGCTGCTGGGGTAAAGACCCAAGTCTTCTGCTGCCCAGGGGCCCTGTGCGACGATCTGGTCACCTCCCCAGGGGCCCTGTGCCCTGCTTCCCCTCCCCTTGCTCACGTCCTCCTGCCTCCTGGATCCCACCCCAGGCCCCTTGCACAGGCTGTTCCCTCTACCTGAACTCCCGTCCCTGCGACCTGTCCAGGTCCCCCTCCTCCTCCATGGCTTGGCCTGGACATGGCTGCCCATCTGAGGCACCACCCCCTGGTTGGAATCCTGTCTACACACCCTTGCCCCTTTCTGACAGGCTGTCTGTTAGTGCTGTCGGTCATCCGCTGTCTGCCCCCAGGTCAGTCTATAGCAAGTCCCCTGTGTGGCTGCTCCAGCTCCCAGTGCAGGGCCAGGTATACAGCCGGCGCTCCAGGAATGTGCACTGAGTGGATGCCCCAGTGAGCAGCTGGGTGGGACCCTGCAGGAGCAGGGCTCTGACCTCACCTTCCCGACCTGCTGACCACCGGGGTGTGGGCAGCGCATGGGCTGGGCTCCAGGGACCCACTGAGCAAAGGGGTTGGGGCTGGCCACGAGCTGGGCTGTGGTCATCTCCTCCTCAGGGGTCCCTGGATGGTCCCCAAAGTGGGCTTCCTTTCTTGTGGGGTGCGGGGTGGAACGGGGGCCCGACTGCTGAGCTACACCCACACCCTGTAATTCCCATTTGGAGGCTGGGTCTCCTGGGTGGCTGGTCTGGTGTGGAGGACGGGAATCCCACTGCGGGGTGGGCTGCTGCCCTCCACCAGCCCGACCTCTGGAGGCCCTGGGGAGCCATGTTCCAGTTACTTCCCTCCATCTCCCTGGGTCTCAGCCCGCCAGGCCGTGAAGGCACAGAGAGGCTCCCGGCCTCGCCTGGGTCCTGACCTACTTAGCCGGAGCTGGAGCCTCTGCCGGTCCTGCAGGAGTGGCCTGTGGTTCTGGGCAGAGGAGGAGGGAGGCAGCACCAGGCCCAGGGCGAGGGGCCACTGCCACGGTGGGGCCTCGGTTCCCCTAGGTCACTTGCTTCCCCTTCGCCCCAGTCTCTGGGCCTGACCCCTTGTCCATCAGCTGGGGCACCTGGAGGAGGCTTTGGAGGATTAAAGAAGACACGGCGGCCGGGTGCGGAGGCCACACCTGTAATCCCTGTGGCTGGGGAGGCTGAGGCAGGAGGATCGTGAGTTCAAAGTCAGCCTCAGCAGCCTCGAGGCGCTAAGTGACTCTAGAAAGGGGCTGTGGTGTGGTCCAATGGTCAGCGCCCGGGTTCGCCCCATGTCTCCAAAGACAAATAAAAAGGAGCCTCGTCCAGCTCGGGCCCAGGTCTGCACACAGCCAGGACTCGGCGACAAGACTCAGCAGATGCTGGACCCCAGGGGTCTGGGGTCGCCCTTCTGCTCAAGCCGCTGCTCCCCTCTTCTGCTGGCCTCCCCCGCGCTCTGCTGGGGCTGCCCCCGCCCCGTCCTCCCTCCAGAGCTTCACATCCACCTGGGACACTCCACCGGCAGACCCGGCCTCCAGGGCACCTGGGGCCACCCTGGCTCAGCCCCGCACCCGGTTCCAGGCAGAGCGGGCACAACGTCCAGGGGGCCCAGCCGCCGCCTCCCTCTCCAGGGCTGCCTCGCCCTCTAAGGTGTGCCTCCCGTCCCCGCAGGCGGGGCTGTCCCTGGCTGCCCGCCCAGCCCTGAGCTCTGTGGTCAGCAGGACAGGCCGGCGCTGGGCCTCACGTTGTTCCGGGGTGCGTTGGGCTGCACCGGGTCCTCAGCGGCCAGCGCGATGCTGCTCATGGCGATGACCATGAGGATGCACATCTCGAAGTAGCGCAGGTTCAGGATGTAATGGCACAGGCGGCGGAGGCTGTTGGGGACAGGAGGGGGTGCAGGGGTCCACTCAGAACACAGGCTCGCAGACCCTCTGTGTGGAATCCCCCACCTCTGAGGGCCGCACCCATGGGGCTGTCGAGCTCCTTCATGTAGGGCTCACTCGGGTCCCCAAACCCCGAGGTGGCCGGGGAACCTGGGCAAGGACAGACACGGCTGTGTCCTGCCTATTAGGGTCCCCTGGCTGCCTGATAACTCTTTTGGAAGACCTGGTTCCCCTGCTGGGCTAGAAGGGGGGATGAAAGGGGCTGGAGCACCTACGGGCCCAACGGACGTCTTTCATTCTGAAATCAGCTGTGTGACCTGGGCATGTTAGGGACCCTCTCTGTGCCTCAGTGCCCTCATCTGTAACCTGGCCATGGGATACGAAGACCAAAAGCCACAGACACGGGCCACAGGTGGTGGGGTCTCTAGGGGTCAGAGTCTGGGATCCAGGCCACAGGCCTCTCCAGGGCCTCTGTGCTGCCGGTTCCCGAGCAGAGCCCAGGTGACAGGCTGTGGTGGCCATGGCAGCAGCTCGGGGCAGTCAGGATGGGGACGTGGGCGAGGCCAGGCATGTGGCTCTGCTGCGACCCTGGGTGGGCGGCTCCACTCCTGGCGGCTCGGGTTCCTGTCTCTCGGGTGGCGATGCGACTGAGAACCAGCCCCACAGCTTGTTCTGCTCGTTCGTTTCTTTTTCCTAATTTCAAAGCCCTGGGGTCAGCGCCTGGCGGTGAGTCCCTTCTGTCAGAGGCAGGCCAGCTGCATGAGGCAGCGACGCCCGGCGGGTTCCCTCCAGCTTATCGATGGGAGTCTTTGTTGAGAAGCATTTGGGAGATCAGGGTTCTGACTCCTGGGGAAATGCCATCTCAGAACAACCTCTGAGTCCATGTGACAAATTTCTTCCCTAAATAATCTATCCTCCTTAGGGATGCCCAAGGGAGATGGGCATGGGACACACAGACCATCTGCCCAGAATGTAAACCCTGGTGGGACAGCAGTCAGGAGTAGATTCAGGGCCCAGGGTTGCCATGTACGGTTGTACAGGTTGTCTACTGCTCAAGGCAACCATTTCGAAGGGGTGCTGCTCACATCACACTGTACATTTGGAGATTTGGGATGATGGTTCTCAGCTGATGGCAGGAAGGGGTCTCTCCCAGTAATCAGTACGTTATGACTATGTCCGTCACACAACTGAAGAAAGGAACATCACTTTTTAACTCCAAGGGCCTCTCAGGGCTGATGGTGGTGTGGAAGGGAGTCGCCCCCTCTGCCTCTGGCCTGCGTCCACCCCCAGTGGGGCCCCGCGCCCGCCCTGGCTGCTGCGTACTCACGGGTTGGTGGTGGACAGGATGAACATGGAGCTGTAGGGGGGCATGGGCTTGGGGCCGTCCTCCCCCGGGTCGTCCTCCTCCTCCTTCTTCTCCTCCTCTTTTTGTGGCAGTGGGTCTGGGTTGGCGTTTTTGTTCACTGTTGGGACAAGAACCAGCACGGGGCTCCCTCCATGGTTTCCAGGAGTCTCTGGGCTCCTGTCCATACCCAGAGGCCGGGAAACTCCCAGCACACACTGGCACTGTGGGACGTCACTCAGTCCTCACGCGACCCTAGCGGTTGGTACTTCATGATCCCCCAACAGATGAGAAAACCAGGGCACAGAGAAGTGCAGTGACTTGCCTAAGGTCACACAGCCTTGGAGGGACAGAGCCAGGCTGGAACCTGGCAGCCTGGCCTAGAACACTGCTCTCAACCACCCTGTGGCCCTGTGTCTGCTGGGATCCTCAGGGCTCTTACCAGACCTGTCCCTGTCCTGTTTGACCATCACCTGGCGACACATTGGGCCAGTGCTAACAGTCCTGCTGAGCTCGGGGAACTGCACCCCTCTTCCTACTGGGGGTGGCTGTGTGCCCAGGGCAGCCCGAGCCTCCCGAGCCTCAGCCTCTCAGTCTGTAGAAGGGGTGCAAGGCCAGGTCCACCTCTGAGCCAGGCGGCACCTGCCAGGCAGGCCCTTGGAGACACAGCAGAGGAGCGGGGCCACGGCTGCCACCACAGAGGGCCCTCGGGCCACCCCGAGTCCCAGGGCTCCTCTTTCCCATCTCACAGGGCGTGACCTGCCAGGCCCTCCAGAGCCTAGATTGTACAGTCCACGTCGGGGGCCACGGGTGCTGTGCGGCTCTGGGCACTGGGAGTGCGGCCAGAGCAGAGGGGACAGGACGGGCGTAGGGGCGTGGGGCCGTGGGACCTGGAGGACCAGGCGCAGGGCAGGATGATCCAAAACCACGTCTACATGTCGGGACGGGACACTGGGACCGGGACCACCTCCTTTGGGCTAAATCAGAGCGTGCCGGGGTCCCGGCTGTGCCTGGCAGGGCTCCCCCGGCCCGTCCCCTGGCTCACCCTGGACCACCGTGTGGCTGAGGGGCGGCCCGGCGGGAGGGATGTCCACGGCCGTGTGCTCGGGCCTCCTGGCAGTCTTGGCTGGGTTGTTCTGGGTGCTGCTGGGGTTGGTGACGATAAGGCTGTTCTCGGGCGTCTTGGGGGGGCCGGGGTTGGACGGAGGCCCCGGGTTGTTGGGCGTCCGGCGGCTGGCGGTGCTCTGGGCGCTGGTGGCCATGGTGGGCGCGGGGCCAGGGTCCGTGCTGTTCCCCATCTTGGCGGGACTCTGGGGCAGGCCAGCATGGCCCAGGCTGTCGTGGGGACTGGCCGGTTCGGCGGTGGCCAGCTTGTTGTTCTTCATGTTGTCGATGTCCTCGGCCAGCGGCGGGTCCTGGCGGCCCAGGTCCTGCTGGATCGGCCGCGTGGTGGACAGGTTGGGGCCGGACAGGGGGACCCCGGTGCCCTGGTTCTCTCTGAGGAAGGCAGGTCGGTGGAAAAGAACCACACTGAGTTAGGATGGCCCACAACCCTGTCAAGGGACAGCATGTGCCCGGCCTGGCTTCACTGTGGCAGCGCATCCCAACCCACCCACCCAACCAACCTGACCAACCAACCCACCCGACCAACCCACCCACCCAACCAACCAACCCAACCAACCAACCAACCCAACCAACCAACCCACCTGACCAACCCAACCAACCCAACCGACCAACCCAACCAAACTAATCGAACCAACCAACCAAACCGACCAACCAACCAACCCAACCAACCAACCAGCCCAACCAACCCAAACCAACCCTACCAAACTAATCGAACCAACCAACCAAACCAACCAACCAATCAACCCAACCAACCAACCCAACCAACCCAAACAACCAACCCAACCAACCAACTCAACCCAAACTAATCAAACCAACCAACCGAACCAAACTAATCGAACCAACCAAACCAACCAACCAACCAATCAACCCAAACAACCCAACTAAATCAATTGAACCAACCAACCAAACCAACCAACCTAACCAAACTAATCGAACCAACCAACCAAACCATCCAACCCACCCAACCAGCCCAACCAACCCAAACAACCAACCCAACCAACTCAACACAACCAACCCAACCAAACTAATTGAACCAACCAACCAACCAACCAACCCAACTCAACCCAACCAACCCAACCAAACTAATGGAACCAACCAACCAACCCACCCAACCAACCCAACCAAACTAATTGAACAAACCAACCAAACCAATCGAACCTAACCAGCCAAACAAAGCAACTGAACCAACCAACCCAAGGGAGCCACCGGAGCCTCCGCCGCCCAGGAAGCCCGGTGTGGGGCGCGGACCCCCTTCTGGCCACAGGTGCCCGAGGACCTGGGTCCCTTTACCTCCTACCGACACCTGTGTTCTGAGCCCACAGGTGGGGGGGGGCCTGACGTGGGGACGAGCCTGGGGAGGGGAGGGGGCGGGGGCGGGGCGGGGAGATGAGGGGGCGGGCCGGGCTCCCAGGGGGACCCTCGGGGCTCCTCCCGGGCGGACCCTCGGGGCTCCAGGAGCCGCCGGGGCCCTTGCGCTCAAAGCCCGCGCGCCCTCTGCCCAGGCTAAGGGGCGTCTTGCGCTGCAGGCCTGCGGGGGGCACGTCCCCCGGCCGTCACGGGCAACCGGACGCCAGATGAGGTCAGAAACCGAGGACGGCGACACCACAGCCACAGGGCAGCTCAGCGCCCGGGCCCGCCCCGCGCTGGACCCCGAGCGCCACAATCCTCAGCTCCAGGGCCGACCCCGCGGCCTCTGCACTCAGGGCACCGCATCTGCGGATCTGGCCACCACGTGGGTGTGGTGGGGAAGGGCCACAGCCCCCCTGGTCAGGAGTCACCAGGGCAGTGTGAGCTGCCATCGCAGTCACAAGGTGCAGGGGTGACAAGACATCAGAGCGATTTCAGGTTGTGGGGAGATGCCCCCAGGTTCCATGCAAACCCAAGCCCTTCCTACAAGCCTGAGCACTGGGGGACCCAGTATCCAAGGGGGTTCTGAACCAATCCCCTGGGGACACACGGGGACACTATGCCAGCACTATTTTATACCCAAGGAAACTGGAGTTCAGAGACGTTAGGTATCTTGCCCAAGGCAACACAGCTAGTAATGACCAGGAAGACGTCTCCCAGGGAATCCGTGTGTGGGCTGGATGAAGGAGGGGACACCGGACACTGGAGGTGCTCAGGGAGGGCTTTCTGCAGGGGGTTTCATGGAAAGGAGGCCTTGGAGTGACAGGAGGGAGGGACTTAGTCCCGGGAGGATGGAGGGAAAGCCTTCCAGGCACAGGAACAGCTGGTGCAAAGGCCCTGTGGTTGAGATTGGCTTGTGAGTTTCAGGAGCAGCAGGAGGATGGGGCAGGCAGAGGTGAGGGTGTGAGAAGCAGCACTGGGAGCTCGTGCCTCCGTCATTCGAGTGTGACACAGGCAGCCACAGAGAGAAGCATGTCTATGTACGCATTTGAAGGACAGAAGCGTGCCTCCTGCCCAGTGCCCACAGGGCCTCAGCTCTGAGGCACAGGGGCTGCTTCTCCCTCATCCACAGCTGAGCCTCCCCGTGCAGCGCGGGGCCTGGCACACGGCAGAGAGGCAAGGGTGAGCGCGAGCCGCCGTTCACCAAGGGGGCTCGGGCAGGAGTGGTCCCTGGGCCCAGATACCCACCTACCCGGGCCTCCCAACCATGGGCACCCAGGCCCCGGCCCCGCTTCTGCCAGCTCATCCTCCATGAGAGACGGGCTCAGGGCACACGCCCCATGAGGGATGCCCCGGTGGCATCTGTCCTGGGCTGGCCCCGCGGAGCCGCTCGGGGGAGACCAGGTCTCTCCCACCTCCAGGCGAGCCCAGCCCGGGCCGTATTTAGGCCGGTTCTTGAAACACCCAGGAGCTGGGACGCAGGCGGTCAGGAACCTCGGCCGCTAGACGGCACAGACCCAGCCCCGCAGGCCGCGCTGGGAACCCACAGACCCGCCTGGCTCCTGAGAGGTGGGGGCGGTGGTGCACGCTGTGATCCTGGCAGCTCGGGAGGTTGGGGCAGGAGGATGGCAAATTTAGGACAGCCTCAGTAACTTGGGGAGACCCTGCCTCAGACTAAAAATTTTTAAAAAAGGCCTGGGGAGGTGGCCCCGGGGGGAGCGCTGGCCTCGCAGCCCAAGGCCCCAGCACTGCATCACGGTCCAGAAACACACTCTCAAACCACACCAGCTAAGGAAGCTGGAGGCTTCCGCTGGCCCAGCCTCCGGTCTCCGCGCTCTTGCTGTCCTCTGCGGAAGCCCATGGTGTTCCCAGGAAGCGGAGGGGACTGAGAGAGGCCTTCCGGTGGAAGGAGATAAAGGCTGCTTCTATGCACACCTTCTGGAAGGGGAAGCCAAGGCAGTTCCAGGGTTGTCTGAGGCCACATGGAGACCTCTTATGTTGCAGTCCTGTGGGTCAGGACGGGCACTGGGGAAGGGAAGTCCATCTGCCTGGAGCCTCAGCAACGCCACTTGAGAGCTGTGTGACCCTGAGCGACTTGATCAACCTCTCTGAGCCTCAGTTCTCTCATCCCTATATCCTGGAGACCAAAGTGATGATCCCAGAGTCGATTTGCTGTGTGACCCCCAGTGAGTCCTTGGGCCTCCCATCCATGATACAGAGTGGCAGCCTGGGAGTTGCCGTGAGACACAGGATTATTCCCAGGCCTTGAAACACGGTGGGACTTGACCTGCTGGGCGTGACCTGCTCAGGACCAAGCCCCTCCGCCCTCCCCACTTCTGCTTGCCCGCTCACCAACGTGCTCTGGAAGCACACTGCGATGAAACTTTTGGGTGGCCTCTGGGTCCACAGATGGGAGGAACTTGGCCCCCAGGTGGGTGTCACCGTGCCTGGCCAGGAGGGTCCAGCTGCCACCTGGGGCTTCTGAGCTCGGCCGGCCGAGTGTCCAAAGCTCTTGGGGAGGCTGGAGGGGGCTGGGCGGTTTTGCAGGAGAAGTGAGTTTCGGGGACAGCGGTCAGCTGGCTGGTGGCCTCCTCCGAAGACAGGTCCACCTTGGGCCCCCAGAGCGACCTTTCTTGGATAAAGGGTCTTTGTAGGTGTCATTGGCAGATCTTGGGGTGAGACCGCCTGAGCCCCAAGCTCAGCAGTGAGTCTTTTATGGGGGAGAAGGGGGGAGGCCATGGGCACAGAGGCCACGTGCCTGCCAGCCAGGGAGGCCAAGGGTCACCAGCAGCCTTGGAGACTTTCCGCATCCACCCGCCATGCACCAGCCCTGAGTGTGGACTCGGGAAGTGAATTTCAAACCAGTGTCTCCCCAGCCCGCAGCTGCGTCCACGGAAACGCCGGGTCTCACGCAGGCACAGCGCCTTCCGAGAGCCGAGCACCAGCTGGAGGTCTGGCTGGGGACAGCGTCTCACAGGAGTGTCCCTCGGCATCCCCAAGGTCCCCGTGACACCAGGACCCACGGAGGCTCAATCCCTCACATAAAACAGTGTTTTGTGCAAATCTGCGGGATCTTCCGGGAGCCTCTGAACCCCCTCTGGACGGCTCGGAATTTTCACTCGCTAAGAGCACTGAGCCCACAGCGGCCGCCTGCATTCCAGGGACGAAGACCAGAAGACTGTCCCCCTTCAGTGCAGACGAGGTCTCAACCCTAAGACTTCGGATCTGCACAGGTCGAATCCACCGAAGCAGAACGGGTGAATCCGGTGGGGCTGTGGTCTAGCTTTTTAATCAGAGGTCTTCCTGCCCCACAGCAGGACCTAGTTAAGTCGCAACATAGAAAGGAACCCGAATCCTCCGGCCACCATCCAAAGACGTATAAATAGATGATACAAGGCAGGCGTGGTGGTGCACGCCTTTAATTCTAGCCACTCAGGAGGCCTAAGCAGGAGGCCCTCAAGTTGGAGACCAGCCTCAGCAGCTTAGTGAGACCCTGTCTCAAATAGAAAGGGGCTGGGATGTGGCTCAGAGGTGGAGCGTCCTGGGTCCAATCCCCAGTCCCACAAATAAAGCAAACGCCTGGCAGGGCGGGGGGACGGACGCGGGGTGCAGGGGCCCCTCGCTGGATGGCCAGGGGGCCTGTCTTGCTTCCTCCTGTCTTTCTCGCGTTCCACGGCTGTCTGTCGGGGTTCTAACCAGCGCGGCAGCAGAGCACCTGCCAGTCTCTGAGGTCTCCAGGTGTCTCCAGGGGGCGCGCAGGAGAGGCCGAGACCCTGAAGCCGCCCTGCCCCCTTTCCTCCGGAGAGCTGCCACCATCCGCCACGGTTGCAATAACGACCCGCACCGCCCGGCTGCTCGCTCTGGACGGGGCTGGCCCCGATGAGCTGGGGAGCCGTGGTCACAGGAGCCCCCTCATCGCTCGCTCCCCATCCCCGCTACCTAAGGACTCCGTGCGCAACGCACGGAGCCCCCGCGACGACTGTCGCCTGGGTGGGCGTCAGGACCCGTGGCTCTTGCAAAGGGCGCCCTGAGAGCCCGCTCAGCAGGGGCCGGCCGGCGCGGGCTTGCTGAAGGAGAGGGACGGCGGGCGACGTGGGGTCTGAGGCGGCTGCTCCAGGATCAGGCGTCCAGGGCGCGCCCTGCCTCCGCAGTTTGAACCGCGAGGCCGGGAGGCCAGCGGCAACTCGGGCTGCTTTGGGGCAGTGGTTGCCACGGCGACCCGTGCAGGTGGGACTGGATGCAACCAGCGGCGGATGCGGATACCGGGTGGGCGGCTCCCTGCGCAAGCTCCCCTTGCTCCGCCAGGACCCGCGGGAGGTGCTGGCGGCCCTCGGGAGCGGCGGTGCTCTGGGGCCCCGAGGGTTTTTTATTGGCAATCAGCGAGCTCCAGCCCCACATGGCCCTGGTGCCGCCGGGCTCAGCTGCCCTGAGCAGGGGTCTGGGGCCAGCGAGGACCCCCCATGAAATATCAGGTGCTCCAGGCCATGTCCGCAGGCGGGTCAGGGGGAGGTTTAGGGGGCGAGAGGGAGGCAGAAAGCTGGGAGGACCAAGGGGACAGGAAAGATCTACCATCAGGAGGCCTCAGGGAGGAGCAGGGAGCAGGGGGCCCTCCAGGGCTGCCGCATCATCCCCGCAGGGACCAGAACAGCTTTGTAATTTTATTTCTGCACAGAACGTTTCATCTTTGCCATTCTTGTAGTTTTGAAATAGACGAATGCTTCCTCCTGGATTTTCTTTTTTCCTCTTAAAATGCTTGAGTTAGCCGGATGTGGTGTCCTGGGCTGCAGCCCCAGCCACGCAGCAGGCTGAGGCTGGAGGATGGCTGAGTCCAGAGGGTGGGGCCTGCAAAAGGCCTGGTGTGGTGGCCACGCCTGTAATCCCAGCAGCTTGGGAGGCTGAGGCAGGAGGATCTTGAGTTCAAAGTCAGCCTCAGCAACTTAGCAAGTCCCTGAGGAACTCAGCAAGACCTGTCTCTAAATAAAATATATAAAAGGGCTGGGGATGTGGCTCAGCTTAAGTGTCCCTGGGTTCAATCTTGGGGACCAAAAAAGAAAGTGTTTCTGGAGAGTTTAGTTCCAGTGAACATTATAACTTTTTTTCCAACTAGTCCAATGACTAACCTCTGCTTCTCTGCTGGCCTTGGCATTTGAACTGTCTATTAATAAGGGACCTGGCAGTGACTCTGTTTCCCACAGGGTCCACCAAGGCCCTGGGGTGGAGGTGGGGCCACTTCCTCCTCTGGAGAGGGGGGCCGTGGGATGTGGAGGGCTGGATCCTTATCCTGCTACCACTGGAGGCTGGCTGCTCTCGGGAAAAGCCTTTGCAGCTCCGAGTTTTAGTTCCATCTGCAAAATCGAGGAACTGAGGTGGAGAAGCTACAGCCGCGCACCTCAGGTCCTTACCCTGTGTGTGGATGAGAGTCTTAACTTCCTGCACTCCCTGGGTGCTCGCTGCTGCTGCTGAAGCAGCTGACATTGATTTATTATTTTTGCAGTACTCGGGATCTAACTCAGGGGAGCTCTACCACCGAACTACATCCTCAGCCCTTTTAAATTTTTTTGAGACATTGCTGAGGCTGGCCTCGAACCTGCCATCCTCCTGCCTCAGCCTCCCCAGCCGCTGGGATAACCGGTGTGCGCCACCCCGCCTAGCAATAGCTCACAGTTCTTGAGCACAGCTGGCCCTTTGACTCTCTGGATGCGCATCTGTGAGTCAATCAACTTTGGATTTAAAATAATTTTAAAAAAACGGTCTGTACTGAACATGCAGACCTTTCCTTCAATATTACTCCTTATGCAATACAGTAGAACAACTTTTTAGGTAAGTCTCATGTTGTGTGAGGGGTTCTAAGTCATCTAGGAATGATGCACACACCACCCTGTTTTCTACAGGGACCTGAGCGCCTGTGGGTTTGGTGGTGACGGGTCCTGGGGCCCAGCCCCCAGGGCGTCGAAGGTGGCTGCACTTGAATATAACAGTAATATTTGTGCTAATAACAGTGAACACCTCTGAGCCCCATTACAAGCATCCTGCGTCCATCAGCCCATCGGGACCTCATGAGACCCGTCTTATCCTTGTTTGCAGCTCAGCACACAGGCCAGAGAGGTGAAGTGACCTTCTGCAGTCACACAGCCAGGAAGTGGTGGGGCAGGAGTGTGACCTCTGGCTTCAAAGGCTGTGTCCTTCACCACCAACCGAGCTGTGCTGCCACGGTCACCTGCAATGTCACTCGTCTTTCAGACACTGCTCCTGGCACACTGCTAGGGACAGTCATTCTGTGCCTGTCATCTGCCTCCCCCATTAGGAGCTGATACAACAACAAGAACAGTAATTAATAATAGTAACATGAGAAGTAGTGATCGTGGCTGGAGTAATTAATACTCATTATCCTCACGCCAGAGGGAGTCCTGTGCTGGATACTTCAGTCTGCCTCAGATCCCTTTGGTGGCCTCCCAGAGGGCCCTGTTGACCCATCCCTGGTCTCCTTGCTCTGCCGTTCTGCAAACTGCCTGCCTTCTGGTCTACCACAGGACCTTGGCACAAGCTGCTCTTCGTCTGACACACTTTCCTCCCTCCTCCAGTTGCTCTTCTTAGAAACCTGACCTGAGACCCCAGAGGGGGAGCAGTTCCTTGGTCCTGTTCCCAGAGTGCCGCAGAGCTGGTTTGAAAGTCATGCTAATGGTCTTTGGAGGCAGAGCCTCTAGGAGGTGATCAGGTCAGTTGTGGCCATGAGGGAGGAGCTTGCACATGGCACGAGTGCCTTCTGACCAGAGGGAGAGACCCAGGCTTGCGTGCTCACTCTGTCCCACCCATGGTGCCTCCACCATGTCGAGATGCAGTAGGAGGCCCTCACCAGACGCCAGCACCATGCTCCTAGGCTTCCCAGCCTCTCCAACTGGAGCCAAATAAACCTCTAATCTTTATCAGTTGCCGGGTCTCAGGGGTTTTGCTATGAGGCCTGTCCCCACTGCAGGCCCCTCCTCTGTCCTTGTGTGATGGAATTCACAGCATGAGCTTCGCACACAGCAGGCACTCAGCAAGCGCTGATGCACTTCTTCATAAGAAAGCTCGAAGGAAGAATGACTGGCACCATGGTTCTCAGGAGGGGATTGTGGAAATTCGTGGGGACCCAATGACGTAATGGCAGGGGCACTGTGGGCATCTGGGATTGGAGGGAGGACAGCACCACCCAGGAAAGTTGTCCTTCCTCCTTCCCGGATTCCTCATGTCCCTCATGCTAGTGGAAAATCTTGCTGGTAATTACCTGAACCTTTCATTTAAAACCAACTTGGCTTTGATCTAACTCAGTATTTTCTGCCTGTTTTTAATACACACCACATTTTTCTGGAATGCAACTCTTGGACGAACGGAAGGAGGACTGGACTCTGCTGAACGAGGAACTTTCCCAAGTCACGGTCACCATTTTAGAACATCTTGACAAGATTAGCAATCCCCTTCCCGGGACCTGAGGGGTCCGCAAACCCCGAGTCAGCGCGCCCTGTGGGAGTCCGCGCAAGTCCGCACCAGAATCGCGCCAGGGCGCCCTCTAGCGCCTGCGTGCTCAGAGTGCGGCCCCCGGACCGCGGCGCCGCCCTCACCTGGG
>JAJEJO010004843.1:4167-50439 GCA_020662805.1 Glaucomys volans | reverse complement strand
CTCGGCCTCGGCCTCCCAGAAGCCGGGCTGCTCGGGGCCCGGCTCGCGGGGCGCGTGGTCCGACTCCCGGCCGTAGGGGCCCTCGCGGCTCGGCTCGGGCTCGGGGCCGCCGGCCCAGGGCCTGCGCGCGTCGGGGGCGCCGGGGTCGCGCGCGCGCTCGTGGCCGCGCGCCTGCTTGCGCAGGAAGTCGTCTGCGCGCTGCTGGCCCAGGCGCGGCTCTCCGGCCGGCTCGGCGGCGCGGCTCTTGTTGGTGTTGTTGTTGCGGTTCTCCTGCGGGTCCACCACCAGCGGCCGGTCCAGGTGCGTCTTCACGTCGGGCCGCAGGTGGCGCGCGTAGGCCGCCTTCCAGCGCTCATCGGGGTCGCGCTCGGGGTAGAGCGCCTCGCGGCTGGCCAGCAGGTTCTGCTTGCGCATCTCGCTCGTGCGCTGCTCCCACACCGACTTGGCCGGCTTCTGGTTCCTCTGCTGCTCCTTCCTGCAAGGCAAGCGCGGGCTGCAGCCGCTGGACGGGCCCCAGCGGGGGTGTGGCCGCCCCACCAGCACCGGGTCTAAAGGGGCGCTTCTCAGCCCAGCGGGGTCCCCACCGCCTCTCGGGCGCCACTGCAGATGGCAGCTCCTGAACGTCTGGGGTGGCTTTGAAGGGCAAGTGGCTTGGCCTCCGATGTGGCCCACGACACCACCGGCCATGATGTCCATGCGGCCCTTTAATCCTGAGCTGGGTTCCCAGGGAGCAACCAGGCCAGCCAGGGTGGGCAGTGCTGGGGCCCCACCTGGGCCCCCGGGGACTCAACACTCATTGATGGTTTTAGGAGGCCATTTCCGTCCAGAGGCTGTTCTTAACCTCACCTGTCCGGCCCATGCCTCCCAGGCCTCCCCTCCCAGAGCCACTGCCTCCCAGTTTGGAAAGGTCGCCTGCTCCCAGTAGTTCCCAGAGACACTACTCTGCACTGTGCAACCCCGGGGCCACCCGGCACCGGCGCAGCTCGGAACACGGGTGTCCTCGAGCCCTCTGTCACCCAGGCCTCCAGTTCCTCACTGCCTCATCCTCCACCCACCAGCAAACTCTGCTCCACGGACCTTCAGAATCTGTCCAGGATCCTGTTACGTCTGTCACCTCCTGACCCCCATCCGGACCAGTTCCCATCACTTTTGCAAGGACAGACTGGGCCTCCAGCCTGCAGTGCTGGGCCAGCCCCCTCCTTCACCTCCCTTGCCATGGCCAGAGGGCACCTGTGAGCACTTGAGCCGGGTCCTAACCCTCTTCTGATCCAAACTCTCCATGACTCCCACCTGAGGAAGCAGACCCTAGGTCCTCCCTGGGGCCCACAGGCCACACAACCTGCTCGTCCCCTCCTTGCCTTATCTCCCCCCACGATTCCCTCCTACTCACTCTGTCTGCCCACACTGGCCTCTTCCACTTCACCTGAACACACCGGGGCATCCCTGCCTCAGGGCCTTTGCACATGATTCCCTCTGCCTGGGACGTGTTTCCCCAGACCTCTCCATGGCTCCTTCCTCACCTCCTTCAGGTCTTATCACCTTCGAGGGGAGGTCTTGCTGAGTTTGAAAGCACAGCTGGGGACAGGGCATTCCTGCAGGCACAGGCCTGGCTGCGTCCCCAGCAGCCCCCTCCACGGCTGCCCTCTGCCCTGGGGCCTCTCCACCCCCTTTCCAGCTTCCTCTCTCTGGTTCTGTCACCTGGTCACCCTCCCTCCCTGACTCAAAGTGGGGCTTTTCCAACACTCCTGGCCACGTCCCCCTGGGTTGGGCACCGCGTAGGTGGACAGAGTGGACATGGGCAGGAGCGAGGGCACGTGTCCAAAGCCCAATGATCAGGGTCACCCTGCCCGTCGCCTCCAACTTACACCGCTATGGACATGTTGGCGGCCGACAGGGGGCTCACTTCCGCCACCTCCTTGGCCTTCTGCAGGGCGAGCTTCTGGTTGGCGGCCTCCTCCTCTTCTTGTTCATCCTAGAGGCAACATGGGTCCCTGTTCACAAAACCAGGCCTGGGGCCTGGCTCTCACCCCCGGGCGGCGGCCACTCTGAACCCCCATCCCCAAGAAAAGGCTGGGGCTGGCGCGCCCGTCCAGGTGGCCTGCGCCACAAAGCCTGTTCTAAGCCGGGTGAGGCCCAGAGGCTGGGAGGCCGTGTCCTCCTGCCCGCCTCGAGGCCCCTTGCCTTGTCTCTGAGCTGTGGCAACCCTGAGCCAATGTCCTCAAAACACCAGCAACCCCGAACGCAGGAAAGTGGCTTCCCGAGGCGCCACTGGTCTCAGAAGGGGGCTTGGGAAGGTGAGGAGGGTCGCCAGGGACCTAGGTGGCAGCCAGGGGTCCCGCTGCGTGACGGCCAGGGTCAGAGAGCAGGAGGACGGGACAGATGTGCTACAACACTCAGGAAAGGCGCTTTGGATGATCAGCCTGCAGCCACCACAAGGCCTCATTTGCTATGGAGAAGCCAACAAAAGCCAGCGAGGGGACCCCGGTCAGCAACCACCCTGCCGGCGGCTCGGGACGCCTGCCTCCCGCGCATGCGCCGAATCAGGGGCAGGAGCAGGCGCACCACCTCCTAAATGGGCGCATCAGTACGCTCCGCGTCGTCCTCCTCCCACTCTGTGCCCAGCACTTCTTGGAACTGGGTGCCTCGACTTCCTCTCAGAAATACTCCAAGTGCAGATTCCTGGGCTCCTGGAAGTTTCCCTAGAACCAGGGCTCGGCCCTGGAACCTGTATTCCCAACGAGCTCCCAGGTGAGGGTGTTCCAGTTTAAGCAGCCCATCCACAGTTGTCAAGAGCGCGGGTTCCAGATCCAGCTGGCCTGGGTTCAAATCCCAGCTCTGCTGCTAATTGCTGTGTGACCTTGGGTGAGTCTCTGAACCTCTCTGTGCCTCATATGCCTTATCTAAAATCCTAACTCTCCCTCACTTCGCTCACTTCATTTTCCTCCTGGCGCCTGGCACCATCTGACCAGCTATATGCTTCTACTGCTGACCTGAGTCTGTCTCCCCAGCTTGACTCCCTCTCCGAGAGGGCAGGGTTTGCCTGTGTCGTTCGCTGCTGTGTTCCTGGGTCCTAGACCAGGGCTCTGCTCACAGTAGGTGCTCAATACGTGCTTACGGAATGAAAGGCGAGTCTGTGAGCCCTCGCCTCCCGAGGTTTCCCTGACGACCGAATGGGATTGAGAACACTCGGCTCGTCGGGTGCTCACTGGATGGCCAAGAGCCCCGGTGGAAGGGAGGGCAGGACCGGCCTCCCCTGGGGAGGCCCCGCCCCGCTCCCTCTTCCTCCTCCTCGGTGCTGGTGGCCCCTCTGCTGGATGCCCGCCCGCAAGAGCTCTGAGATGAGCTCAGGGCTGGACCGGCTCCCAGGTGATGCAGCCGGCCGGCTCCAGGTGGCCGGGCTCCTGGCTGGGGGTGCAGGGTGGTGGAGGCTTCCGCTCCTCCCCAGTCAGAGGCGGGGCCGGGAAGCGCTCCCTCCCTCCCGCCAGGGCTGACAGATGGAGGGTTGGCAAGGTCCGCTCAGTTTGGTTCCATTTCATGAACGTGTCCTTAACACCGCCAGGCCCTGGGGATGGCGCCACCAGCTGATCGGGGCTCTGGGCAGGAAGGAAGACCTTGCACGTGGTACCTGTGGTCTGACCTCCAGGAGGCCCAGCTTGGACCTGTGGCCAGCTCTTTTGTTCCTACCAGACCTGTCCCAGATTGAAAATGGTACCTCCTCTGTCATTCCTTCTGCTGGGCTGATGCACCTACCCATGGAAGGACGGGCTGGATTCCAGTCCCTGCCTGTCTTGTTCCTTTGTGCAGTGTGTTACCTGTACAACTGTTCTTGGCAGCCCTGCTCAGGGGTCATTCCAGGGACATGAACTGTGTTACTGAAAGCAGTGGTGATTTCCCTGGGCCTATCTGAGGTGCACTTGACTTTCAGGGAGTCCAAGGTTGCTGTAAGGGGCATATGTCACCACTTTCCATCGGGGTAATTAAACATCACTGACCAGGAATAAGAACTGGGCACTACCGTGTTCCCCTGCCTCCCCAGTTCTCGCTCTGGCCCAATTTCCTCTCCTCTGCTCTTTGAAGGGCCACGTCTCTGCTCTCTCAGGTCCTGGTGAGAGTCACTTAACCTCTGCACCCTCAGTGTCTCCATCTGGGAGGTGGAGGTAGAGGCCCCTCCCCTCTCTCTCTGTTCGTGGCACTGTGGACTGAACCCGGGGCACTCCACTGCCACTGAGCCACATCCCCAGCCCTATTTTGTATTTTATTTAGAGACAGGGTCTCACTGAGTTGCTTAGGGCCTCACTTTTGCTGAGGCTGGCTTTGAACTCGCGATCCTCCTGCCTCAGCTTCCCTCCCCCTGGGATTATAGGTGTGTGCCACCATGCCCAGCTCCCAGCCCTTTTTATTTTGAGAGAGGGCCTTGCTAAGTTCCTGAGGCTGGCCTCAAACTTAGGATCCTCCTGCCTCAGCCTCCAAAGTGCCTGGGATCACGGGCATGTGCCTGTTTCCTCTCTTGTGGGTGTGGGTATCCAGCACAGAAGGCCCATTACGTTTCTGTGGCTGTTGGTATTTTGATTTGTGTCATCGTGTGCTGGGCTGGGGCTCACATCCCACCTGCCCTCCCAGCTGTGCAAAATCAGGGCTCCCGTCCCAGGCCCGAGTCTCGCCGGCCGAGGGCGGCTGCCTTCACTGACACTCACTGTGTGCCAAGAGCTTGGCAGAGCCCAGGGCGTGGGGCCGTGACGGCCTGGGCCTCGGTTTCCTCCACGACCCGGGAGGCTGCAGAGGTGCCGGCTCACCACATCACACAGGCAAGGCTGTGGCTTACGAGAATTCCAGAGGGTGTCCCCCCGGCCAGCTCCCAGGCACACGGGGACGCTGGTGGAGCCTTGGGGACCTTGCAGGAGACTTGCTGTCTGCTCTCTTGCCCCTTCCCTGTCCCCCTGGGAGGCTGACCTGTTTAACTGTACACCCAGCCTCCTTGGTGGCTTCCAAGTGGCCACTAGCAGGCTCAGGCAGGTGGCCAGCGGGGCAAGAGGTGGGGGCTGCTCACTGGCCATCCATCTGTCCCTGGCCACGGCTCTGGGTCCCCTGAGGTCCCAGGAACTGTGTGAGCCCCTCTCCTGGGTGATGACAGTGCCCACCGGGCTGGCACTGCCCCTTCCTTGGGGGCCCTGCCTATGCCCTGTGACGGTCCCGGGTGGCGCTGGCCATCTGTTTCCTGCAGCGCCCGGCTGCTGGCGCCCGCCGCCTCTGCTGCAGAATCGGCTGGTGGAGGGTCAGCGCGCCCCGGAGGAGCCGAGAGGCCGCCTCTCCCCACCTGCTGTGTCCAGCCAGCGCTCTGACCAGGTCCCTGGTCCCGCCCGCTCCCACCGTCCCGATCTGCCGCCCGAGGGTGCGACTCCACCCCCACAGACCTTGGTGAGCTCCTGAGCGTTGGCCAGGTTGTCCACGGCGATGGCCAGGAACACATTCAGGAGGGTGTCTGCAGCCCAGTCAGGGAAAGCAGCGCGCGAGGACCCCGGGGGACCCGAGCGGCCTCCTGCCCTGCCCAGCCCGCCCCCGCTCTGCAGGGAGGATACAGTTCCCGAAGAGGGTGAGCACGATGAAGTAGATGGAGAAGACCATGCCGCCCTGCACGCCGCCCTGGGACTTGATGCCGTCGTACATGACCTCGTTCCAGTCCTCGCCCGTCAGGATCTGCGGGGAGGACACACATGGCCCCTCAGCGGCTGCGGGCCCAGGGTGCCCCGGTGTGCCCCCAACCCCCCGAGCGGCCAGGCTGGGCCCGCGCCCAGGGCCCTCGCCCGGCTTCCAGGGCCAGGGGAGCCCAGCGGGGCCACAGACCCGCCATCATGGTCTTCCTCATGGGAGGGGATTCACCCCCTTCTGAACTGTGTCCCTTCCAGGGTCCTCTGGGGAAGCCCCAGTCCCGGGGTCACTGGGCTAGGTGGGTCATGAGCCCTCAGCAAGGATCAGTGCCCTCGTAAGAGAAGGGTGGCCGGCTCCTCTACCACGCCGGCTGCAGGGGACTGTCTGCAAGCCCGAGGACAGCCCCGCCGGGAGCGCACCCCGGACACAGCCTGGCCTCGCCTCGCAGCCTCTGCACTGGGAGACCCAGGCTCTGGGCTGGGCAGATTTTTTGTTTTTTGGGGGAGGGTACTAGGGATTCAACTCAGGGCACGTAGCCACTGAGCCACATCCCCAGCCCTATTTTGTATTTTATTAGAGACAGGGTCTCACTGAGTTGCTTAGGGCCTCGCTAAGTTGCTGAGGCTGGCTTTGAACTGAAGATCCTCCTGTCTCAGCCTCCCCAGCCACTGGGATTACAGGCATGTGCCACCATGTCCGGCAAGACCAGCTTTCAGCCTCGCCCCAGATTCCTCAGGCGCACGTGCTGAGTGGGGTGCCGTGTCAGGAACAGATGTGGGGCCAGTGCAGCTGGGGGGCAGGGCACCACCCTGCTGCACAGGCCCGGGGTCCGTCCCTGCACCGTAGTGCAGAGTCCCCGGATCCCCCTGAGGCAGACGCTGAAGCGAGGGTCCGAGGGCCAGGGGTCCAACTGGAAGCTGATCAGCAGGGCAACCCGGGGAGACCTGGGGGGAGGCGGAGAGGGTGTGGCACGGAGCAAGTTCACTGTGGGCAGCGGGGGCTCGGCCCCAGGGGCTCTGGACAGACCCCACTTGAGAGCGGAGCAGCAGGGGCTTCATCCACCAAGGGCTGCTTCTTGGTGGCAGTGGGTACAAAATCCACCTGTTCCACTGGCCTGGGGCAGGGCGGCGCCACAGCCAGCCTTGGGCAAAGGGTCAGGTCTGGCAAATAGAAGTTCCACTGCTGCTTATGGAAAAGACCAAGGGGTATTGGAGCAGCACCCACGTGCTCCTTAAAAAATAGAACCCAGTGAGGCGGAGGACATTACGTTACGAGCAACAGCCAGCATGACCACGGCGCAGGTGCTCGCTCCCGGGGAGGCTCAGAGTGGATCCCCCAGAAGCAGAGACTGGCCTGTGGCTGCCATTAGAAGCTGGGAGAGGGCAGAGAGGGAGGCCAGGTAACGGGACCCACGTGCAGGAAGCAGGAACAACTGACTCAGCGCCAGGGGGAGGGAGATGCTGACAACCCTGACTTGCTCAGTACGCGGCGTGGACACTGATCAGCGTGCGGCGGGGACGATCACACTGTGCCCTAGCTTAAGCACAGTGTTCTCGCCATCACCATCATTGGTGCCAGACGGAGCCCAGGGCCCTGGGTGTGCCAGGCGAGCCCTCTAGCCTGAGCTGCGCCCTGCAGCCCTGGGCGGACAGTTATCACGTGCAATGCCGTAGAAAAAATAAACGAGAGATATTCAGCTTCTCTCCCTCCGTCTGCATTTCCATGGGGATTGAAGTGAAGGAAGCCTGAGGGTATCGCTGTGCCAAGCAGGCCTCCTCAGCCCCAGCCTGCGGACCCTGGCTGCCCATCTCTGGAGACCGAGTGGCCTCCTGACCTCCTGACTTCTACCCACCAGAGGCCAGAAGCACAAGTGCCTCCCAGTTTTGACAAGCCTGCAGGCAGACGCTGTCCTTGGGGGCCAGGGTCGCCCTCAGGTGAGACCTCCGGGCTGGAGACACCTGGGCACCCAGTGGCAGCAGACATCCCCGAGCCAGGGCTCAGCACTCGGGCCAGCGAGCCACCCTCCCCAAATCCCTGTCGAGGGGCCTCATGTAGAGGCTGCCTCCAAGGGAGAAGGCCAGGATGAAGTCCCGTTGTCTGAACACTCTCATCCCTCTGAGATGCTTTCCAGGTGCCCGGGCTGCCAGGGTCATACCTGAAACACTGTCATTATTGCTGCTGGAAACGTGTCGAAGTTGGTGGGAGGGGTCCCTTCGTCGAAGTTGAACCTGTGGGACGGCACAGGTGTCGGTGGGGGCTCGGTGGTGAGCCCTGGTTTCCAAGGCAACACCTGCTCATCTCTCCCCAGCACATCCTGGTGGTACCCACCACCCAGCCCACCTGGATAGTCACTGAGAGGGCAGCGAGCCCTCCCGAGGTGGGGTGGCCCTGGACAAGGGGACCCCAGGGACACGAGACTGGAGATGCTCCAGACTTACTGGCCGCCGAAGAGCTGCATCCCCAGGAGGGCGAAGACCACGATGAACAGGAAAAGCAGGAACAGCAGACTGATGATGGACTTCATGGAGTTGAGGAGAGAGACGACCAGGTTTCTGAGGGACGCCCAGTACCTGCCGACCGAGGCCGGGCAGGGGTCAGCAGGGCGGGAGCCGCGGGCTGGGGTCAGCCGTAGGCCTTTCCAGAGGCGCTCCCTCCCCCACCCTGCCCACAGGCCACGCCCACAGACCATGCCCCCGCCCTGCCCCCCCACCCCCCATGCCCAGGAACCCCAGACTTACTTTGTGACTTTGAAAATGCGCAATAACCTGAGAGCTCGTAACACGCTGATTCCAAATGACGTGCCGGGTTTGATGACGGCCCAGATGACTTCGAAGATGCTCCCGATGATGACCTGCAACACAGGACCCGTCTCAGCCTGGGGGCAGCGTGGCGCACACACTCCGGGCCGAGCTGGGCAGGCATCCGAGTCTGCACCCCAGATGCTCGTGGGGCGAGGGTCCCAGCTTCCTCTCCTCTCCTCCCCTTTGTGTGTGTTAGAAGCTGGAGGCGCCGGGCGCAGCCAGGGCGCAGCATCTGCCAGGCGCGCAGGGGCCCCGGTTCGTCCCCAGCTCCGCAGAACGGGCTCAGGCTGACCCTGGACAGAGCACTGCAGAGGGAAGGGCCGCGCGACCCGGACCGATGCCAGGAGCTAGGACGAGGCTGCACCGGAAACTTCCGGAGGCCCCAGACACGACCCAGGTCCTGCACTGTGACCGTCTCCCCGTCCTTCCACAGAACGGAGGTGACAGTCGCGGCACATAGAATCACCCCGCAGTGCTCCTCCAGGGCACGCGGCGCAGCCGCAGTGCTGTGCGGTGACCGCCAGCGATTTCCAGAACATATTCATGGCCCACGGCAGCCACTGCCCAGGAGAGGTCACGCCCCCTCCCTCCAGAGCCTGGCGACCTTGAACCTGCTTCTGCCTCTACGGACTTGCCTGTTCCCGACGCGCCAGAACGGAATCGAGCAACATGCGAACTTGTGTGTCTGGTTTCTTTCACGTTTTGGAAGGTCCTGGCCTTGTAAAAATACCCCCGCACTGTCTGTCCCTAAACCATGTCCCTTTGGCAGTGGGGGTTGCTCATCCCCACTGGGTGTGGCCACTGTTGCTGCTTTTCTTGGGCACAGAGCGGGAGCTCCGCAGCCTCCCAAGGGGCTGTGTCCTACACAACCCCTCAGACATAGAAAATGCACTTTTTTTTTTGGTACTGAGGCTTGAACCCAGGCACTTAACCACTGAGCCACATCCCCAGCCCTTTTTATTTTTTTAAATTTTGAGTCAGGGTCTTGCTGAGTTGCTTAGAGCCTCGCTAAGCTACTGAAGTTGGCCTTGAACTTGCAATCCTCCTGCCTCAGCCTCCCAAATGGCTGGGATTACAGGTGTGCACCACCATGACCAGCTGAAATTGAATTCACCTCGCCTGCCTCTTGAACACCTAGCTTAGCAACACGGCACACTGTAGAGTATCTGTTGCTTCCTCTTGTGATCATGGGGCTGCCTGGGAGCTGCAGTTGCTGCTGCCATCCTGCCTGTCGCTAGGTGGGGAAAGGATTAAAATGCAAAAGCTGAAGTATGGTTTCTACTACTTTTGCATCATCATAGAGTTGAAAATCATAACTGGAACCATTATAAGTTGAATTATTGCCCTTATACTACCATAAGTCAGGGACCGTCTGTGGGCGGATATGCATGTTTAACTTCTCTCTGTGTGTGGGGGGGATGCTGGGGGCGGGGCCGTTCCTTTGTTTATTTTCTGGCTGGAGCTCCAGGCTCCATGCATGGTAGACAAGCGCTTTACCTCTGAGACACTTCAACCCAGGATTGTTTTCTCATAGAAAGGAATTTGTTTTATTCCTTAAACATTTGGGTCATTTTTGCAGGTGGTTTTGGTTTCCCCAGCACCAAGGAGGTCCCTAGGGTAGGGCAGAAACCAGTACTCAGCTCAGAGCTGCGAAGGACGATCAGGGCTTCCTGAGAGCAGTGGAAGTGGTGCCGGATCTGGGCTGTCCTTGGAAGGCGTTCCCACTGTCTGCTAACCACGCTGCTATAGTGGGGATCCTAGATGTCCTCTGTTAAGCGCATGGTGCCCAGGGTGGTGCCACTGGGAGGTGGTGGGACCTTTAGGTCGCTTAGGGGTGTGCCCTTGGTCCCTCCGTACCCTTCAGGAACCTTCTTGCTCCACTTCATGCTCCTGGTATGAAGAGCTGCCTCACCACAGGCCCAAAGCCACGGAGTCAATTTATCATGGACTAGAGCCTTTGAAACTGTGGGCCACCGTAAACCTTTTCTCTTTATAAGTGAATTGTCTAGGGCATTTTATTACAGTGATAGAAAGCTGACTAATGTTGAAAAGCCCCAATTTTGTTCCCAGCAGCAGGGACACTCTTGTCTGTGTCTCCCAGGCACCTGTAGGAATTTCTTGAAGTCGTGGTGGAATTGCCGGGTGACCCACCTCTGTTGTCCCCTCCCTGTGACCATGGCTGGGAGTTCTGGGTATTCCTGTGGTTCCTTCTGCCTTCATCTCAGTCTTCATAGCCAGAGGCGAGCTTACCTCTTCCCGGGTGACCACGGTCTCCAGGTATGGGTCATTACAGACAAGAGCACAAGCAATGAGCCCCACAGAGGCCAGAGCACTTACCCCACAGTCAAAGCAGTTGAAGGAAGAGTGGAAATAAGGCCGCGTCCCGAGCCCGTACATTTTTATAAACATTTCGGACATAAAGAGTCCTAAGAAAATGAATTCTGCATAGTCTAGAGGGAGAGGGAGGAAACGGAGAGGAGGTCAGTGTGGCATGAAGGCTGGCTCAGGCTTGTTCTCCACAGCCCTCAGCCTCCCTTCTGGAAAAGGAGAAGAGGAACAACTGGGCCCCCACCCAGACCTCAGGCCTCTCTTAGAAGATGAGGGGCTCAGCAGGCCTCTAGCAGACAGCTTTTGAGAAGGGTTGAATGTGGGTCACTGCCAAGGCCTCGCTTTGGTTGACCAGTGGTTTCCTGGGAGCTCAGTACCTCTCTTACGTTCCCTGAATCAAAAAAGCTCACCGGATAGTTAACAAAGAACCACAGGCCCAGCAGGGGCCAGGACACCACTGTCATTCTCTGAGAATTGTTTCCATCTGCTTTGACCAGACTGAGTTCCCAAGGAAGAAAAAGAAATGGAAATCACAATGGGGTCCTGCTTTTGGTCCTGATGTTGGGGTTCAATGGAGCCCCTGGTCACCCACCCAACACATGGCTTCTCTGATACCCTCTGGAAATCCTGTCCAATGGTTCATCTAAAAGTCTGGATCGAGACAAAGATTGCTGTTCTTTGATGTAAGAATGCAAATGTCTCAGGGAAGGATCAAACATGGATATTCATCTGTTCCCACAAAGCAATGGCTGATCTCAGGTCCTCTTCCGAGGGGCTTCCTTGGTGGGGTAGGAAGCTGAGGTTGGGAGGCTCCTGGGGGGCTGGGTTCCACCCCCGGAACAAAATGCACAGGGTTCCCATCTAACCAACAGAGAGGCGGGAGGGCTTCTGAGGGGAGTCTGCCTGGAGAAGGGAAGACGGAGAACCCAGACACACTTCTGAGAATTTCCACGCACGGCCCCGTGGCTCAGGGTTTGATGATGGCTATGGTTAGAACATGTGCTTCCCCTGACAAATGCATGTTCAAACTTGATCTCCAAGGAGCCAGATAAGAGGTGGGGCCCACAGGGGCCCCAGGGACTGAGGGAGGAGTTCATCCTCTTGCCCTTCTGCCTTCTGCAGTGGGAGGGCTCCATGTTCCTCCCCCGCAGGGCGCCGCCCAGTGTTTAAGGCACCTTCCTGGAAGCAGAGGGCAACCAGATCTGCCAGCATGGTGGCCGTGGACTTCCCGGCCTCCAGAACTGCGAGAAAATGAATTTCCATCTTCATGAAATGACCCGACCTCAGGTGTTTTGTTATAGCAGCACAAATGAGCTAAGACAAGGGTTGAGGGTGTTTACCAGATCTTGCTTTTTGTAGGTGGTTGGAGTGGATTGTCAGGTCCCTCACACTGTTCACTGAAAATTCTCTTTATCTGTAGGACTCTAAGGAGTGACTAGAGTGATCGAGGTCTCCAGGGTCTTAGGGTCCAGAGTCTCTAGGACCAAAAGGTCAGAAAAGGAAATCTGCCTGTAACTTGGGGTCCCTTCCAAGGCCCACCAGAAGTGGACCGGACTGCCCCTGGGATGCTTGTTTCCTGGTTACCATGGAAACGCGATAGCTAGTACTGCCCAAGAACTGAGAGAACTATTCCCCCACAGCACTGGGGGGTCTGGGAGAACTTCCAGAACTGTCAAATCGTTTCCACCCAGGACTGATGAGCCTGAGACCCAGATTCCAAGTCTGAGACCTAGGTTCGCAGGTTCCAAGACACATTTTTGTTCACATTTTGACATCTCTGACATTGAGAGGCATCCCGAGCCGCCTGTCCTGGTGTAGATGGCAGAACTGTTTTACTTCTCAGTGACCCACAAAATAAAAGAACGCCTTATAGTTAAAGACATCTTTGGTGGATATGGATGATGGTTATGATGTGCCCAAGGTCACATGGTGACTCTGGGGCAGAGAAGGCATGGAGAATTCAGGTTACCTGGTGTTCAGGGTATGGATCTGTCATCAGAAGCAGCTTGGACCCTGGAGCCTAATCACATGGGTTCAAATCCTAGCTTCCATCACTCACTAGCTGTGTGATCTTAGACAAGTTACCTAACCTTTCTGTTTCTCAGTTATTTCAACAGGAAAATGGGGATAATTTAAGGATCTTTACAGACACAAAGTCTCCAGACAGGAAGTCCAATCCTCTGTTCCTAAACCAGGACAGACTGCAAGGTGATTAGTGGGGAGGATATAGGAGATTAAAAATAGACTATCAGAGGAGGTTATAACAGGAAGTCAAGAGTCCTCATTTACAAGAGACTCCAGAGGGACCAAGCACAATTACTGAGGTTGGAACTAGGTCAGCACTCTTGGAAAGAGAACTGGCCCCCGAGGGGCGTCCTGGGGGGTCAGTCATGACCGGGAACCGCGAGGGCTACAAGGAGACGGTGACCTGGACTGGCTCCCAGGCCTTTCTGGGTTGATGACTTGACTGTCAATGGGGTAGCTGTCCTACGTCAATCCTGAACCAGGACGAGAGAATGAGGGACAGTTCAGACAAGCTGAGAGACAAGAGGGCAGCTGGGGGACAGTGTGGTCTAGGGGAGCCCTGCTCGGGGTGTGTGATGGGGTGCCCACCCTTCCCATGCCAGCTCTGCTCTTGTTGATTCCTTAGAGCTCTTTACTTTTTAGGTCTTGGCCAAAGAGTTCAGCCCGACTGCATCCCCCCACCCTGGCCAGCTGCCCGCTTTGACCTGCCTCCTGCTAATCCCTGGGACTAGGTGGTGGGTGGCAGGACAGTCCCCAGGTGCAGGGACCCATGAGAGAAAGGTGCTCTCATGTTTCTTGGAGGGGATCCCAGACATGAGGGAGCAGAGAGGGCAGGAGAGGGAGTGGGAAGGCCCAGGCCCCTCCCGCCTCCCAGGCTCCCCACCTGAGGTGTCACCCTTCTATCCCAAGAGGGGACAGGAGTTCACTGTGTGCTCCCGAGTCCACTCCTGGGCCGTCCTGTGCCTCTGTCTCTCTCCTGCACCCCTCCCGCTAGCACCCCGTGACGCAGCCTGAATTCCAGTTGCAGCTCGGGGGGCCTGAGGAAGGTGGGCTGGACTGTGGCGTGGACACCGTCTGCATCCCCCAAAGGGCTTGTGGATTAAAGGCTCCATGCCTGAGTGATGGCACTGCAGGTGGCATGGGCCTTTAAAAGGTGGGGCCTGGGGGGAGGTCCTCAGGCCACTGTGGGCGTGGTTTCCAGCAGGCATGGGATCCAGGCCTCCCTCCGCCCCCTGGCTGCGGGCATGACCGCCTGCCACTGCCATCCCACCCGCCATCAGTTCCTCGCCAAGGCAGGTGCCACTGCTCCAGCCTCCCACACCGTTAGCTCCAGAAACCTTTCCTCTTTCAAAAGTCAGCTGCCACAGGCACCTTGTTGTAGTAGCGTAAAACAGACGGATACAGCAGCTGCCCCGACCGCAGCTGCAGAAACGGCCAGTGGAAGGGCAGATGCGGTGAGGACCGGAGAAGGGCCCTGACCACAGGAGGACGGGGAGAGGCGTGAGGGGACGGGGAGCGCGGTACTCACAGAGGAAGTCGGAGAGCCACTCGGGCTGGTTGTAGTGAACGATAGCGACGCACAGGGTGTTGAGGGCGACCAGACTGAGCACAGTCCAGTAGAAGGCCTGAGTTTTGACCATGCGGCGGATGTAGAAGCGCATCCGCCTCTCCTTCTTGTGGAAGAAGGTCGAGTTTTCCAGCTTGGCACTTTTGATGCTGGCTCGGGCAAAGGGAGACCCTGTGGGGAGAGGGGACGGATGTCAGTGGAGGCACCTCGGCCGAGGACCGTGGCCAGCGCAGCCCCAGCCGCCCCAGCAAGCCCTCCGGTCCCAGGAACCCTGATGGCCCGGCTCAGTGTAGCACTGATGGAGCTGGGAGGAGGCAATGTCCCCGAGAACGGTGGAGCTGGAGACCACCAGCGGGGCCCAGGAGCAGAGGCCCAGGCCTCCCTCCCTCCGGAGCCCGGTGCCACTCGGGCGACCCCTGATGCTTCTGGCAGTCCAGAGGGAGCAGAGGCCCTTGTTCAGGACCCCCGTGGTGCTCGGAAGGCCCCGGGCGAGGCGGGAGGACCCCACATCTTCCCGAGTCCCAAGGACGGCCGGTGTGCCTTCTGCCTGCACGTGTTCTTGCTCTGAGCCTTTCCTGAGGACCCGTCCTCCCCAGGCTCTGTGCCAGGTGCTCAGAGTCCATCGGGCAACAGGGCCACCTCCTGGGACCCCCTGCGGGGGGCGGGAGGCGAAGTCAATAAGCAAATGAGCCATGTGAGGAGAAGTAAAAAGTGGGGTGGAAAAATGGACGGGCAAAGGGGTTTGGGGCCCCCGGAGCAGCCATGGAGCGGCTGCAGTATGGAATCGGGCGACTGAGGTGAGGGCTTCAGCCTCCATCACCTGTGCAGGTCAGGGAGTGGCGACAGCAAAGGCAAAGGTCCTGTGGCAGGAACTGCCTGCCCACATGTCTGGGGAACAGCAGGAGGAGGCCAGTGTCACTGGAATGAGCGTGGAGAGGGCAGAGGCGAGGGCCGGGAGGTGCTGGACAGGTCAAGCAAGGCCTGGGGAACTGCAGGGAGACTGGGTTTCTCTGAGAGAGATGGGAGCTGTGCAGGGTTCTTGAGCAGAGGAGGAGCGCGACGTGACTTGGGTGTTCACAGGCGCTCTGGCGGCTGCGTGGGGGGCTCCGACAGTGGGAGGCAAGGTGGTACCCAGGAGGCCAGGCTGGGGTGACTGCAGGGTCTGGACTCGGGGGAGGTGGACGGGGCAGCCCGTGGGTTTGGGAGGTCGTGCTTCAGGTGGGGCCAGCTTGGCTGATAGATCAGTGTGGGCTGGGGAGGGAGGCCGAGGGAAGGACGGGTGGCCAGGCCGTCTGGGTGGACGGCAGCTGTCCCCGGGACTGCGTCTCGTGACCCTCGACAGTCCGTGTGGCTGTGGGCTAGGTCTGGGAACCCACCCCTGCCGAGCGTCTCCTCCTCCCGCTCCTCTGCCCTCCTTTGTGGGCTGGGGGCGGAACCCGGCCCCCAACACACCAGACTTGAGCCCCGCCACCAAGCCATGTCCCAAGGCCTGTGTGAAGCTTCAGTTTGGAGACGGCCTCTCAGTTACCAGGCTGACCTCGGCCTGAGATCCTCCTGCCTCAGCCTCCTGAGCACTTGGGACTCCAGGCGGGGTGGCCATGCTCTTCTTCCTTCTTTTCCTAACCAAGGCGCCTTGGGACAGGTGGACCTGTGCTCGGGCTGATGGTCTGGCCTGGTGACCTCCTTTCATCCCTGATTTACTCAAAGCCTGCCTTCCCTCTGGATTCTCCCTGTGGCCAGTTTTCTTCCATCAGCAACAAATTCAAGGACAAGGTCTTACACAGACTGTCTCCCATGGCTTCCTAGACCGCTCCTGCAAGGGCTGGGTGGGGTTGGTGTGCGTCCCCCAGGGATTCGTGAGTTGGACTCTTGGTCCCCACAATGGCGATGTTTTAGCTGGTGGGACCTTCAAGAGGTGGGCCTCGTGGGTGGTCACCCAGGGAGCGGCCCCCAGCACTGGAGTGGCTCTCCTGGGATCTGTGGGCTCCTGGAAGAGGCCTGTTATAAGGAATGGGCCGGTGCTTGAATTGCTGTCTGGCTTCCTGTCTCGCCATGTGACACCTCCCTGTCATCCACACCCCCACCACGATGCCATCAGCCATGACATCAGGCAGCCCAGGGGACCTCACCAGAGCTGGCACCGTGTGGCTTATTTTCAGCCTCCAAAACTGTGAGCTAAATAAACCTCTTTTTAAATATAAGTTTCCAACCTGAGGGAATTCATTATAGTAACAGCAAATGAACCAATACAACCCCTGGTATTATGATTTGAATTGTGTCTTCCCAGAACTCATGTTGAAATCCTAACCCCAGGGCCTTAGAACATGGCTGTATATGCCCAAAGGGTTGTTAAAGAAATAACCAAGTCAAAGAGAGACCATCAGAGGGGTCCCAACCCGACAGGATAAGTGTGCTTACAAGAAGAGATCAGGAAGACCACGTGAGGAGGAGACCACAGGGAGAGGTGGCCAGGAGGCTCTGGGGGGCACCAGCTCCGTCCACACCCAGATCTCCAGAACCACAAGACAATAAATTCCTGTTGCTTGAGCCATGGAGTGGCACACCCTCAAATAAAGCCTCGTTTACTTTGATTTTTATTATTATAATTATTATTTTGAGATGGGAACAGGGTATGTTGGCCAGACAAGTCTCAGACTCTTGAACTCAAGCCATCCTCCTGCCCCAGCCTCCCGAGCTCTGGGTCTACAGGTGCCTACCCCTGCACCTGGCTTTGAAACCTCGTTTGAAACAATTACTTCAAGAAGCTTTCTTTGATTTTCTGCCAGATCCTTCCCTGGCCTATACATTCAGGAGATTTCTTGTCACAGCTTCTTACAATTAGCTTTTTAGCAACTTTTTTTTTTCTGATTTCAAAAATAATACAGGGGACTAATTCACACATTCCAGAAAATGTCATGTGGAAAGTGACAAGCCCCTTCCATCCCCTGATTTCTGTGTCTTTAAGTACGTCTTACACTCCTGAATGCTGTTTTTAAAAATGGGATCATATTGTACACAGTGTTGTGCAACTTGATTTTTGCACTGCAAAATGTATTTCAAAAAACATTTTTCCATGCCAGCAGCAACTGTGTGCTTTTCCTCAGCTGTGTAGTATTTCACTGCATGGATATACCATCATTTTTTAACCATTTTCCTACTGCTGAGCATTGTGGGTTGTTTCCGTTCATTCCTTTTCCTTCTGTCCACACTGAGGCTTGAACCCTGGTCCTTGCCTATGCCAGACAAGTGCTCGTGCCCCCACCATCTGAGAGTGCCCTTTGCCCTACATCCTGGTCAAGTGGCACAGCGTCCCTTTTTCATCTTTCCCAGACGACTGATGAAAGATGACCCTGTTACGAAGGACGGCTATCCCTCCAACCCACACGGAGACCCTGGCTGGGGAACATGCAGTTATTTATTTTTTTTTCAGTGACTGGCATTCAATAAACGTATGAACAACAAAAAATTCTTCGCCAATGAAAAGAGAACAAAGCATTTTTAAAAATGGAAGCAACGGACTGATGCATGGGGTGGACGTCACTACGGGAAAGCTCTGACCCTGGATGGGCTCACGGGAGGCCACCAGGCGCATCCACACACTCAGCCAGGTCCCCTGACAAGGAAAAGCAGGTTTTGGACAGAAATCATAAATGCCAACGAATGCAAGCTTCACGGCACCACGGCACACGCACTTGACCAGGGAGGGAATGGACCTGGTCACATGTGATGGCCAGGGCGGGGACACCAGGGCGGGGACACCAGGGCGGGGACGTCAGGGCAGGGATTCGAGCAAAGCCAACACACACTTGGCAGGTTGTCACGTGGGGACTGCGTTTGTGACACCCCGTGACTCCGAGGAGTCAAAGGCTCCATTCCTCAAAGGGCAGGGGAGTCCCTGGACACAGGCGAGCACAGAGGAGTCAAGTCCAGTCTCAGAGAAGCACAGCGCTGTGTCACCCACGTAGAGACGGAAACCCTGACTGGGCCTGAAGCAGGAGCGGAGGCCTGTGTGGCCTCCCTCCTTCCTTCTTCCTCGACCTCCCCTCCGCTCTCACTCGTCCTCTACCTGAGGCTGCACAGATGAGGAATCTGTCCGAGTTCCGGCCCACCTTCCCCGCCCTGCTTCCTCTGCCTGGATGCTCTCCTGTCTCCTCTCTTATGACTGGGATTTAAAAAAACCCACAAACTCAATTCGCCCTCACCGCAGAGGACAGAAACAGACCCAGTGAACAGACCAACAGCACGGGAGGGCCGAGAAGGAAGAGAAACATCCCCAGGCCCCTCCTAGCCCTTTAAGAGATCTTCAAGATACTTTTGTTCTCTTGTTTGATACAATAGTTCTGGGTGGAACCCAGGACTGCTTTTACCCACTGAGCTGCACCTCCAGCCCTTTCATTTTTTTGAGACAGTGTCTCGCTAAGTGACTGAGGCTGGCCTCAAACCTTCGATCCTCCTGCCTCAGCCTCCTGAGTTGCTGGGATCACAGGGTGCCTCACTGTGCCTGGCTCTCCTCTAGTCCTTGTGTTAGGGTGGCAGTGGTCTGAACACCTTCTCCCACACCATCCTCTCTGTGGTCACTGTGTGGTGGACTCTTCAGCCATCAGCCTAAACGCCACCTCCTCCAGGAAGCCCTCCCACCCTATGCTGCCCTCCCAGAGTGGCTGCCCAGGCTCTCCCATTTCCCTTACAGGCTGACTCTCGGACTTATTCAACACCTATCCCCAGCGCTGGACGAAGCTTTCCCCCAGGACGGAATTCTCTGTTTTGTTCTCAGCCGGCACTGATAAGGGCAGGCCCTCCACAAGCTCTTCCGGAAGAGATGCAGTGGGGTGCCCATCCCTGAGCCCACATGCAAACCACGCCCAGATCTCAGACCCTCTGGGGACTGACGAGAAGCCACAGTGGAAAAGGCGGCACTGTGGAGCCTGCCTCCTGCGAGAGCCATCAGACCTGGGCAGGGTCAGCGCGAGGCTGTGCATGGGTCCGGACCTGGGTCCCAGCGCCGGGTCCGGCCGCCTCCCTGCGGGCGCTCCACCAGCAGATGCGGATGCCGGACCCGTGGGCACATTGGCCTCACTGGGAGCCCCGTGCGCGGGGGCTGGTTCTGGACCCTCCACGGGACCCCACGGGAAGACGGGCCTGTCCTTGCAGCGATCGCAGCCCGGACCCGCCCCGCCCGCCCCGGGGCTCACCCACAGAGGCGATGTCCGCCAGCTGGTCCGCGGCCTCCTCGGGGTGCAGCAGGTCCGTCTTGCTCTTCTTGATGGTCGCTCTCCGCAGGGCGCCAACAATGGAAACGGCAAGAGAAGCAGACGTCACCCTCCTGCCCCAGCAGTGACCCTCACCATCCTGTCTAGTGGCGCCACCACCCGCCCACGGTGCAGGTGTGCCCCTTGGGCAGGGGACGGTCGCCACTGGCTAAAGGAGTCCGGACAGGAACCTGGTCCTGCCCAGCTCCACTCCAAAGTCTGGGCTTTCAGCCACTCTGTCCCCCGGAGTCATTTTTAAGTTCTAAACCCTGCTTCCCAGGACGCAGGGTGACCCACAGGGACAGGCCACCCCTGGGCTGCAGCATGCTGGGACTGTGGCATTCTCCCGGGTACTGAGGCTCACCGCTAAGGGACAGGAAGCCCCGACATACGCTTCCAACAGAGGGAGCTAGACCCCTCCGAGGGGCAGCTCTTTTGGTCCCCAAATAAGATTGCTGGGACTCTTAGTTGTTGAAGGGGGTCCCCCGCTCTGTCACCCAGGGGGGGTCTCGCTCCTGGGCGAAAGCAAACCTCCTGCCTCAGCCTCTCAAGGAGAGGGGACAGGAGGCCAGCACACCTGCCCCGCCAGAACTGGGCTCTCCTAGGTCCGCCCAGGATCACCCAGGGCAGGATCCCAGGTCCTGTGCACCCAGGATTTTCAGCCAGAATCTGTCACCCTGCCTGATCCGCCTCCTGACCCACAAGGGAGCCACTGGCCGCAGCTCAGGGCCTGCCGGACAGAGGCTCTGGCGCTGAGCCAGGGGAGGCTGGGCATGTGGTCAGGGCAGAGAAGGGGGCCAGGAGTGCGCCCCGCATGACGCCCTGACATTCCCCCTGGAGGCGGTTCCTGCCCTCCCCACCCTTCCGGAGCTGACCTGGTCTCACGTCTGCTCCTGGCACCCCCTGGACCCCGAAGTCCACCCAGGATGGCCCCTGAGAACCAAGTCACATGTCCCCAGCCCTGGCTGCCCCCGCCCTCCGCCAGCCGGGCCAGAGCAGTTACCATCAAAGGGATGCCTCTGCTCCACGTCCGCCTCGTCCTCCGCGAGGATCACCTCTTCTGAGGAGGAAGGGCACAGAGTTAAGACCCTCTCCTGGGGACGGTTCGCCAGGGCTGGGAGGCGGGGCTGCCTCGCCCGGCTCTCCCAGGCTCATGGTGCCCTTCAACAGGCCAACCTGTGCTGCCAGCTGGTGTCTGGCCCCAGTCCACCTCAGCGCCCGTGCTGATGCCAACTGCTGGGACTTGGCTGTGCCCTGTCTCCCAGGGGTGCCTGTGCTGGGCTCTGGTCCATCGCTTGGCAGTGCAGAGAGGGGGGTGGTCCTTTAAGAGGCGGGGCCTAGTGGGAGGTCCTAGGTCAGTGGGGGCGTGTCTTTGGAAGGAATCAAGGTAGTTCTCATGGGATGACTGAACTCTTGCAAGAGCAAGTTCTTACAAGACTGACCCTCTCTGCCTTCCTGTTTGACAGTCACACACTCATTATTCCATGAAGTCCTCAAGTGCTGGGCTGATGCTGGCACCATGCCTTTGAACCTCCAGAACTGTGAGCTGAATAAACCTCTTTTCTTTATAAAGTTATCCTGCCTCAGGTATTTTGTCATAGTAATGAAAAATGGATGAACACAGCATCCCACCTCACTCAGAACCCAGCATCCCACCCAGCCTACAAGCCCCTGCTTAGGCTGGCTCCTGTCACTTCCCTGTCCACCCCTCCTCTCCCCTCTACATGCTCTGCTCCATCTCCCTGGCTCCTCGCCATGTCTCCACTGTGTGCCTGGCCTTTGCCCTGGCTGTTCTCTCTGCTGGAATGGAGCTCCCCACCCACCAGTGTCCCTGAGCTTCTGCTGCCACTCCCTTCAGGCCTCGGCTCAGATGTCACCTCCTCAGAGACCTGTCCATCTGATGCCCTGACCCCAGCTGCTCTCGCTCCCTGCTCTGCTGGTTCTTCTCTCAACAGGACGTGATCTCTTCATTCTGCCTCTGGAACTCCCGAGCCCCAGGGGCAGGGATTTGGTTCCTGGGGTTCACCCACCCCCTGGGGGCCTGGGACAGAGCCTGTCACGCAGCAGGTGCCCAGGAATCTGCTGGGTGGGGGATGGGCTGCCTCCCGAGTGCCCACTTGGATCATCTGGCTGAGCATGGTGAGGGGTCTGGAGCCTCCTCACCCACATGCCCTGCGTCCAGGGATCCAGCTAGTGGTGGACCAGAAATACCCAGGTGCAGCCTTTGCACCAAACACAGCCAAGCCTTTCTCTTGTCATTGTCCCCAAACAATGCAGCCCAGCAGTGACTCAGTGCTCACGTCTTTCCAGGTGTCATGAGTCACTCGTGTGCACAGCTCTATCAAATGCTGTGTCATTTTCTATGAGGGGCGGAAGCCTCACAGATTTTGGTGCCCATGGGGGGGGGTCCTAGAACCAACCCCCCAGGGAAACCTAGGGATGGCTGTACCATGTCATTTTCACTTAATTGCCAAGGAAACTGCGGCACAGGTAGGTGACATGTAATGTCACCAGGTGACAAAGCTGGGATTGAACCAATAACAGATTTTGCTTATTTTTTGTACCAGGGATTGAACTCAGGGGTGATCTACCACTGAGCCACATCCCCAGCCCTTTTTATTTTTTATTTTGAGACACTGTCTCACTAAGTTGCTGAAGCTGGCCTCAAATTTGCGATCCTCCTGCCTCAGCCTCCAGTGTTGTGGGGATTGCATGTGTGTCCCACTGTCTGATTTTAGAACTCAACAATTACACAATGTCATATCCTGACTTCATGCTCGGGGTTCAGTGTCCTCTGGATTCTTGTTGAGGGTCTGGGATTACTGATGTGGATCTCCCTCCTCCTGTTGGGACCCTCCTCGGCCCTCTCCACACGGCGTGCCTGGCTCTCTGTGGCCTGGGAGGAAGGGTGCTCACCTGCTTTGGAGATCCACTCCATGTACCCATTGAGCTCGCGTTCGATCTGCTGCTGCCGCCTCAGCTTCAGAAACGCCCGCCGGTTCTCCACCCGCTCCCTTTCTTTGGCAAACTCCCTGTAGGAGCATAGCAGAGTCAGGGTCTGATGCTGTGGAATGCAGACATTGTAGGGAGCACATGGTGTATACTTGGGGTTCTCTGGAGGGCAGTTCTTTCCCAGTCAGTCTCCTGGGAGGAGATTGAATCCTATAGGGCTGGGCATTGCTGCCTGCTTTCCACACTTCCCAGCAAATGCACCCACAAGAGAAAAAGTGGAGTGCAAAACTGTGGCACCCCAACACCACAGGTGCACCCCATGCCCATCCCCTCCACCTTCCAGGCTAAGAACGTGAAGTCAGGCCGACCAGACCCAAGCTGAGGGTCCTTGCAGTGGCCCCACTTCCCTGGGGTGGCCCCGCCTCTTCCTGCTTCTCTTCTTCCTCTTCCTGTTTATAACAGGGCGGCCATTATGGGCCTGGAGGTAGCCATGATGGGCATGGAGGTGGCCATGGGGTTGCAAGCTCCTGGTAAGGACGTCAGTGTGGAAAGATGGAAGAATCTGGGGTTGCTGGTGGCACCACACCAGTCCTCAGACTTCTCATGGTGAGAAATATGAAGTCCATTTATAATCAAACAGCAAAAAATAATGGGATTTGGGGGTCCTTTATGCCAGGCCAATGCAGTTTTGATAGTATAGTATGATATTATATTTGGAAAACGGGAGAGAAGGAAACCCAGACCTTTTTTTTTTTGGTGAAAAATGTAAATTACAGACAGGAAAGCTCCTGCGGCCCTCCCTGTTTGCCCCAAGCGGGACACTGCCTGCCGCTGTCCATGGCTCGCCAGGGACGGTCAGTCTGGCTGACCCCAAGGAAGGGTCTGCTGCTTATCTGGTGAATGATAACAGATCCTCTTCGTGGGGAGCAGTGGGATAGGAGCGGGGACTCACCCTGACAGCACACCCAGCACGAGGTTGAGCATAAAAAAGGAGCCGATGATGATGAGGGGGATGAAGTAGAGCCAGTTCCAAGTGTTCCCTGAGGCATCGTTGCTCTGCGGGGCAGAGAAGAGTGAGTGAGTGTGGGGAGGGGGCCGCCCTCCTGGGCTCCATCCAGTGTTCTTGGCCTGTGGAGCCCTGGGTGCTGGAACTGCAGGGAGGACATGGACCAGTCAGGCTCAGCAAGCGAGGGCTCCAGCGGTGCCATCGAAGGCCCAGCTCCCTCCTTCCAGGACACCGTCCTCACAGGAAGCGTGGAAGCTGTGAGAAACTTAAGAGGTAAGAGGAAGGAAAGAGAATTGAGAGACAGGGAGAGAAAGAGAGAGAGAAAGAGAGGGAGGGAGGGAGAGGTTGCATAGGAACAGTAAAAAATAGTCTTACATTTGCTATATGCTGAGTACTCTTCTAAGCACATTACCTATGTTGATTCACTTAACTATTCTTGGGGCTGAGGATGCAGCTCAGTTGATAGAGTGCTTGCCTCGCAAGCACAAGGCCCTGGGTTCAATCCCTAGCACCGCAAAAAAAAAAAAAGAAAAAAAAAAAAAAAAAGAGTCACTTAACTATTCTTAATGATGTCCTTATCATTTTACCTATTAAATTAATTAACTAATTAATTTTTGGTACTGGGGTTGAACTCAGGAGTACTTAACCACTGAGCCACATCTCCAGCCCTTTTTTATATTTCATTTAGAGACAGGGTCTTGCTGAGTTGCTTAGGGCCTCGCTAAGTTGCTGAGGCTGCCTTTGAACTTGAGATCTTCCTGCCCCAGACTCCCAAGATGCTGAGATTACAGTCATGTAATCTCACTGTACTCAGCTCTCTTGCCCATTATATAACTGAGAAAAAATTAAGTCCTGGAAAGACAAAATCATAGCCAAAGTCACAGAGCTAGTCAGCAATGGATGTGGGATGGGAACCAGGCAGATTCCCCTCTCCCCCCACCTCATGAACTTAATTTCTATGCTGGAAAACTTGGATTTAGTCATTGGGGGAGGTGGAACCTTCTAGTGCTTCATCACCCTGTGCCACCTGCAGAATGTAGGTCTCCCTGTGTGGCTTTAAAAGCCCACCTTTAAAACTAAGTATAAATGCTGCAGAAGAAAAGCTCAAATGAGAAAGACTGATACCACTAGGTTTCAGAGAGGCTGTGGAGTAACCAGTACCCTCCTCCCTGCTGATGGAGGATAACATGGTGTGTTAGCCTCTTGCAGCTGCTAAAACAAAGTATCACAAACTGCAGCTTCAACAATAGAAATTTATTGTCTCACAGTTTTGGAGGCCAGAAGTTCAAGATCAAGGTGTGGATAGGGTTGGCTCCTTCTGAGGACTGTGAGAGAATCTGGTCATGCCTCTTTCCCAGCCTCTGGGGTTTGGTTTGCTTGCTGTCTTTAGTGTTCTCTGGATCATGGAGGCTCCACCGCCCTCTCTGCCTTGGTTTTCACATGACTGTTCACTATACATGTCTGTGTTTATGTTCAAATTTCTCCTTTTAATTATTATTATTTTTTTGGTGGTATGGAGGCTGGAACTCAGGGCCTAGCACATGGTAGTCAAGAGCTCTACCACTGAGCAGCACCCCCAGCCCAACACACGAGTTTTGGGAGGACACCAGAAAACCCATAACACATGGTACACCCGCTCTGAAAATGGATTCAAGAATTTCTGCTCAGACTACGTACCTTTGCCAAAACCCTGCGATTCCAGTTCTGGGGGTTCCTGGACAGGAAAGTGAACCCACATTTGCCAAAGGCACACCAAGAATGCTCAGGTCAGCAATGGTCATGAGAAAGTTCCCAACTGTTGACAATCTGAGCCCTTGTCAAGAGGAGAGGGAACAGATGAACAGAACACTGTTCTATGAAAGAGGCCACCTGTCACCACAGACCCTCCAAGGTGATGCTGAGCAGAGGCAGCCAGACGGGAAAGTGTGTAGGAGATTCCATTCACACAACACGTGGAAGCAGGAAGCCTGGGTGTGGGGCCCGTGCCTGTAGTCCCAGCCACCGGGAGGCTGAGGCAGGAGGGTTGCTGGGGTCCAAGGCCAACCTGCACAACACAGGGATACCCTGCCTCCCAACAAGCCAGCAAGAAGCCAACCTCCAGAGCAGGCAGAGGAGCTGGCCCGGCTCCAAGCCCCGATGGGAATCCCTGTGGGGATGTGGGAGGATGGGGTTCAGGGGCTGAGCGGTCTGTTTCCTCCTGGGGCCCTGGTCCCACCACGGTCTTCAGGTTGTAAAAGTTCCTCAAGCTTTTTACTTGTGACCCATGGAGTGTCCTGTGTGTTTGTTTTACTCTGATTTTAAAAATGTTCTTTTTTTTTTTTGATACCAGGGATTCAACTCAGGAACACTCGACCACTGAGCCACATCCTCATTCCTATTTTGTATTCTATTTTGAGACAGGGTCTCACTGAGTTGCTCAGCATGGCCTTGAACTTGAGATCCTCCTGCCTCAGCCTCCTGAGCCACTGGTGTGTGCCACTGTGCCTGGCGAAGTTAACTTTACCTTTAAAATAAAGACTGTGAGATGGATGGACCTTGAGGACATTGTGCTCTGTGACATGAGCAGTGAGGAAAGGACTCACTGGAGGTCTCCACCCGAGGCCCCAAGACACCAAGTCACAGACAGACAGCAGCATGTGGGGTGCTGCAGGGATGGGGGTGATTGGCCAATGGATGGAGCTCCAGCTGGGGAAGGTGACAGCTGGGGTCGGGCAGTGGCCACGGCCACTTGCAGTGAACGCACTCGACACCATGGAACCACATACCCCACCACAAGCTGAGGTGGGGCTGGGGACGGGGCTCAGGTGGCCCCTGCCTGGCACCTGCAAAGGCCCAGGGCCCCTCCCCACATTGCAGAAGCCAAGATGGAGTGTTCTCATGTCCTGTGAATTTTGCCAAAATAAAAAATAAAGATAGCCGAGCACACGCCTGTAATCCAAGCGACTCGGGAGGCTGAGGCAGGAGGATCACGAGTTCAAAGCCAGCCTCAGCAACTTAGCGAGGCCCTAAGCAACTCAGTGAGACCCTGTCTCTAAATAAAATACAAAATAGGGCTGGGGATGTGGCTCAGTCGCCAAGAAAAGCAGAGATCAATCCCCTGGTCCAAAAAAAAAAAAAAAAAAAAAAAAAAAAAAAAAAAAAAAAAAAAAAATCAGCCCTCCACTCAACCCAGACAGGATCCCGGAGGGGATGAAGGTTCGCACCGCAGTCCTCACCCTGGTTCTGACAAGCCTGAAAGTGCTGATGCGTTTCTGGTGGAAAGTTCTGGAAGGAGGGGTGAAGTCGCGGATCTGGGCTGGAAGGGAGACAGATGGCTGTGGCCCCCCCAGCACTGCGGCAGTGAGGGCTTCTTGTTCCCGTTTCTCAGGGCTAAATATAGCCCAGGGATGAACCTGCCACAGCCGTGAGAGGGGCTCGCTGTCACCGGGCAGGCTGTAGGGGACAGATTGGGGCCGCAAGGCGGGAGCCAACGGCAGAAGCAGCCGAGGTCCCTGCATCCAGGGCACCTGTCTGTCTCAGAAGCCACCTCTGTCCACACCCCACCCTGGCGGCCCCGTGGATGCTGCCCAGGACAGCAATAGCCACACGGGCGCTGGCCTTCCCAGCCCATTCAATCCCCTGCACGTCCCTGGAGGCAGCCCGAGCCACTCCGCCTCCCAGGGGACAGAACGCTTCACAGGCCACGGCCCCGCTTGCAGCCTGAGTGGCTCCAGCAGGAGGCGTGGACGTCCGGACCGCGCGACCTGCGGATTCAGTGCAGGGTCTTGGCAGACATCACCAGGTTAAGAGGACATTGAGGACATGAGCGTGGGCGTGACTGGCGTCCTTTAAAGGGGGGCTGGGTCCAGACACACCTGGGGGACCAGGGAGGACGGCGGCGGAGCTCGGGACGGGGCATCCGCAAGCCAGGGGCGTCCCGAGGTTGCCTGCAGGCCGCTGGAAGCCAGGAGAATGGCCAGGAAGGACCCGCCAAGGTCTCTGAAGGAGCACGGCCCTGTGATACCTTGACCTTGGACTCCTGACCCCAGAACGGTGAGAAAACACACTTCTGTTGTTCTAGGCTCACTTCTGTTGTTCTAGGCCACTCAGTTTGTGGTATTTCATTGTGACAGTTACAGGAAATGAATGTAGCTGCCAATAAAGGGCAGAGGTGCCCCAGCTTTGTCACCTCCCACCCTGTCCCTTCCCCTAGCCTACTCCATGCCAGCCACAGGGCTCCCTTGCAGCTCCTCCCACAGCCCACCCCGTCCTACCCCAGGGCCTTTGCATGGGTGCCTCCCCTGCCTGGAACACTCCTGACACTGCTGCACGGCCCCCATCACCTCCTTCAGTTTGTTGCTCCTGAGGTTTCCCTCGGTGGCCCTTCACCATCCACCCCTCATTCCTGGTCCCCTTCTGTTCACCCTCTGTCCCTAGCACTTCACACCACTGCCCTTGCAGTTCTCTTGCTGCCTCCAGCTGGGTCGGCAGAGCCACGAGGTGCAGGGCTTGGTCCTGCCTGTTCCCGACTGTATCCCTGCTCCTCACTCGATGTCTGGCCTGCAGCTGCTGCTCAGCCCGTGTTTGTCAAATGACTGAGTGAGAGGTGGGTGCAGGTTCCCTGCAGGGTGTGCATCCCAGCCCCCAAGCCGGGCTCCCTGGGGCCTGCCTGCCCTCTCCCTGGGGCCTGGGTGCTCTGCTGCCTGATGTCAGAGAGGTTTGCTCTCTTGCAAACCCACACCAGACCCAGCAACCTGCGGAGAGGAAGCTGGCAGAGGGCCGGGGGCAGTTCTGGTTGGGGCTTTGCTCAGGAGCCAAGGGGAAATGAGACTGGAAGAGTGGGCGCTGCTCCAGGCCCATCCCTCGGGGTTGGCGGGGCCTCCCCTCCCAGCCCTCACGTCCTCTGGCACAGCCGCACGGTCAGCGCACTGACAGCCAGGGAGGACCTGGCGACAGACAGCCCTGTCCACCATCCACCAACTCACAGGTTCTGCTGCCTGGAACCCTGTCCACCAATGGACTGTCATCAAGCATTTCCTGCGACAGGGCGAGGTGGCCCTTCCTGGTCTCCTCATGGGTGGCTGAGGGCTGTGTGATGAGTACCAGCCAACCCGGGGTGAGTGGGAAGAACCGTGCCACCTTAGGACAGAGGGTTGAACTCCCAGGGTGAGAGTCTCTGGGGTTTCTGGAACAGTCCCTGGCTTCACTCTCCATTAGCAAGGGCCCTGGTGACCACCCTCAGCAGAGTCCCTTCTCCCCACTGGCACCTGCCCTGCACATATAGCATAAGAAACACACCCACTGTTACAGTAGTGGAGGCTTGGGGATGTTTGTTACTGCGGCATAACTGAGTTGTGCTGACTGACACACACCGGCATCACCAGTTTGCTCCTTTCCTCTTTGAGCGTCTCTCAAAGGACACCTTCTCGTTGGCCCTTGCATGGATCTGACGAGGTGGGTGGGGAAAGAGTGTCTCCCGGATGGAGGATGGAGAAACTGATTTCCAGAAAAGCCAAGTTCAAGACCACCGTGAGGGCTGGGGGCGTGGCTCCGTGGTGGAGCCACTGCGTGAGGCCCTGGGTTTGAGCCTCAGCGCCACAGACAAAACTCAATCAAATAAAGTTATTGCTTTAAAAATCCACTTAAAAGATGACAATGGGCCCAGCTGCGGCAGCACGAGTCATGGCCGGACACGCATTTAGAAAGTTCCATCCACTCTTCGACCGAGTACTGGTGGAAAGGAGTGCGGCCAAAATGGCAACCAGAGGAGGAAGCATGCTTCTGGAAAACTCTCAAGGAAAAGCATTGCCAGGAGCAGGAGCAGCTGTGGAGGAGGCTCTCAAGGAGAGCGGGGAGACTCAGCCAGGGAGCGAGAAAGGCGGAGAGAAAGTTCCTCCCCCAGAGCGCGGAGGCACCAAAGCCGCTCCAGACGACAAGGGTCTTTCCTGTTTAGAGATGGTGACATTCTTGGACAGTATGTGGACTGAAACAAATCGCTGTTGAAGTGGCATCGTGTGACGCAGCCCTTCCACTGCGGTCTGAGATTTCGTCGTGTGAACAGTCTCCGTGTCTCTTTTATGATAAGCTGATGATGGTCTAATAACACCCACTGTCTCAAAATCCAGTTTCCCTCTACTTGTGTAGACAGTCCAAATAAAATATGGAAATGGAAAAAAGATCTCAAGGAGCTGGTTGATTCCACTCTGCGGCTCCCCCTGGAGTCCCTCTACCTGGGCTCGGCGATCCCTGCCGGTCACCCAGCCTGACCCGCGTCCCCTGGAGAGGCTCTGGTCGGAGGACTGGACCCCCCACAGCCCAGCCAGGGCTCTGTTCTTCCCAGCACGTGCATCCTGGGAACTGTCTCCCGACCTAAGACCGCACGAACGTCAGCTGGGGGCGGGCATGCTTCCCAGGGCCCAGAAAACTCCCGCACATAGTAGGTGCTCACTAAGCAGTGGCTGATGGGTAGTCATGTGATCCTGTGTTGCCATAGCAACAGGGGATGCATTGACCCTGTTCCAGGTGGGCAGCTGCCTCCCGAGAGCAGGGGGCCTCAACCCTGGCACATAGGTGGAGCCCCAGGGCTGATCACGTGTCCCCACTTCACCTCCCTCAGCCCCCAACCTCCATGCCCAGCAAGGCCCAGGGCAGCTCGGAAGGACGTGACATGCCGGCAGCTTGCAGCACGGGGGGCAGAGCTGGATGGACCCCTTGTTCTGGCTTAGGACAGACTGGACCCCATTTCTCCCCTCGCTGAACCTGCAGAGCATGTGATCACAGTGGGCCCCAGGGGAACCTCAGGAGGGAGGTGCCGATCCACCCCATGCAGCTGCAGCCCTGCCTGGCGCCCCGCTGGGCACCCCTCGCCCAGAGTCCCGCAGGATCCTCAGGGCCTCCACCTTAGGGTTTACTCTCCACTAATTTTCCTGAGCATGGCTCATTCAGAAACTAAGTAGAGACGGTGTTACAAAAAGCCGCTCAGCTCAGAACACCCGATCTCCCTGTCTCGGAGGTAAAAATGGGGGTGGATCTGACCATGGAAGAGCCAAGCCTGGCAGCGGCCTTCAGGGAGGCCGTGTGTCCCAGTTTACCTGTTCCAGATCATGTCAGGACCGTTAATTATTTTCCGAGTCCTCTTTCCCTATTTACTTTCAGAAATGCCCTGGTTTGGGTGATAAGTGCTGTGGGCCATCTTCCCATGAGACCGGTCACCTCCCCAGCCTCATCTGGCCACCCAGGCAGCTGCGTAGCTCCTTACAAAGGCCCAGCATGCGCCTACCTCAGGGCCTTTGCACTGGCTGCTTCAGCTGCCCTTCCCTGAGACATCCCGGGGCTCCCCCCCGCCCCCAGGTCTGCTCAGGAAGACTGCCGCTCCCGCCAACGGTTCCGGCTCCCCGCCCCCTCTGTTCTCCTGGGTGCTCCTGTCCTCTCACCATCTCAATGCAGAGGTTAACAAGTCCCCTGCATGGGATCGCGGTCACCTCAGCCCTCACAGCAGCAGGCTCTCTGACCCCCGGGGCCTCCATGAGTGACGGGTTCCACCTGCCCTTTATCTCACGGATCACCTGCTTCCTCCGCTCACCTGTCAGCCCTCAGGGCCTGCACACAGTAGGCACTGACGTGCGCCTGCATACAGTAGTCATTCAATAAATATCTGTTGAACCAATGAGTGACTGACAGTCCCCCAGGGTCAACTACTTTGATACTGGACAGGACAGATGGCAAATGAGGAAAGGCTTAGGTCAAAGCTCAGTGCTGACTGTCGACGACCATTTGTCAAGGGACACGCATTTGTGAGCCCCGACTGACCACAGTCTTGCTGTGTCCTTCGCTGACATTATCCAAGGGAAAGAAACAGAAAGAGCACCCGAGAGGGGAAAGAGGGAGGGAAGGAAGAGGAGCAAGAGGAAGACAGAGACGGGGGAGTGGGCGGCAGAGCCCAAGGCTGGGCAAATCCCGACTCTTCTGCTGCTGTCTAGGGTCCTCTGTGAGCCTCAGTTTCTTCATCTGGAAGAGAGGGCTGAAGACATCTTTCTGAGAGGTGTTTTAGATCACCGTTGACGTTTGGGCTGCATCAGCTGGTCATGGTGGGGACTGAGCAGGACGGCGAGGACTCCAGTTACCAGCTAAACTCTCCCCTCCCTGGGTCCCTCCGAGCGCGGGAGATGAAACCCAGGGGCACAGGCTCTGCCTGAGCTGCGGCCCAGCCCACCCTCCTCAGGCAACGACAGGGACCACTCGTGAGAGCCCTTCATCTCAGATGGGCAGATTCTCAGGGGCCAAGGACAGAATTCAGCACAGGGAACGGCCACCCCTTCTGTCTCCTCATCCCCACAGGAAGCGGACTCTTGTCCCAACATGAAGGGAAGTGGCCACAGGCAGTTGGCTGGGCAGGGCCTCCCGCCACCAGGAAGTCACAGGTAGGTGGCAGCATGCAGTCCAAAGCTTAGCACTTCCCTGAGACCCTGAGACTCAGTGACCCACGCTCCGTCTGCCTGTCCCCGGGCCACATGGGCCTGCGTGTCCTAGACCACGCCTGAGCCTGTTCCCGACAGGCCTTGAGGATAACTGCCACTCGCGGCTTCCTGTGCCACCTGGGCAGGTGGGGAGCCCGTCAGGTGGCCCTCTTGCTCCTGACCGCATGTCCTTTATGCCCTCAACTGAGAGTTTTAAGGAACTGCTCCCCCCTCGCCCTCCCTCTCCCCCGCCTCCCCCGTCCATGGCTCTGTCTCCCCAGGACCAGCTCAGAGCCCAGGGGCAGCTGACCCTCACCACGTGGCTAAGGTGGTGTCCATCAGCTCTCCATTTGCCCAGGCTGGCCTTGAACTTGCGCTCCTCCAGCCTCAGCCTCCCAGGCCGCTGGGACTGCAGAGGCGCCCTGTGCCGGGCGGGGTCATCTTAACTGGGGAAGGACCCAGAATGGGTCAGCGCCACCTGCCTGTGGAGGGGTTGTAAATGGAACTCTGCCCCTGGGAGCAGAAGCCCCAGCTCCCAGGATCTCAGGATGCCACCTTCTGGGAAATAGGGTCACCGTGGGAGTCATCAGCTGAGATGAGGTCACAGTGGAGCTGGCGGCTCCGAATGCTCGTGACTGAATCTCTCTCACAGGAGGGCCAGGGGTCCTGGGGTGCCGGGGGACCGAGGGTCTGCCTGCCAGGGAGCACCAGGATCGTCTGCCACCACCAGGAGCCGAAGAGGCCAGCATGGGCCTCCCTCGGGCTGTGGGGTGCGAGGCTGCGGCCTCTGAACCCCTCCAGAGGGGTCGTGCGCTTCTGCTGTTTGCAGCTACTTAGTTCACGTGTGTGACCAGAGCAGCCCCAGGTGACAGGGGAGGGGACGTCGGGAGGCACCCAGGGAGGGGAGGGGGCAGGAGGGCACGCCAGCGGGCCCCGGGAACAGGGTGGAGGTCTGCGTCCACCCCTCCACAGACGCGGCCGAGGTCCTCCTGGGTCAGAGCCCCTGGGCGAGAAGCCTGCTTCAGAGTCTGAGTGAGGCCCAAGGCTAAAGGAGGGTGGGGCACAAATGGTGGAAAGTTCTAGAAGTTCATTCTGAATCGGGCTGTGCCCAGTGGGTCAGGGTGGGGGCAGAGTGGGGCCCACGGCTCCCTCCACTCCTTGGTGCTGCTGGAGTCAGTGCAATAAGAATTTCAGACACGTCTCTAGAAGAAATACTCTTCAGGGGAGAACCCGGCCCGGCTGCAGCTCTGCCAGGGCCAGGCCTTGCTCCCGGGGGCACCCGTGTCTACTCAGGGCCTGTGTCAGAGAGGCAGCGCTGTGCTTCTCCACATTCTGCATGTATGGAGACGGAGACCCAGAGAGGTCAAGCAACTTTCCCAAGGTTGCACAGCAAGGAAGTGCCAGCGTGGGGAAGGGAACCCAGACAGGCTGGTGCCGAGTCTGTGCTGTCGACCTCAAAGCTATGGTGCCGGTGACGGCAGAGCTCTCTGGAAAAGTCCTGCTCACTCCTCTTCCACTGCTGGGCCCACCCGGGGTCTCGATCACACAGCCAAGTGCTCTCTGCTGCTGCTCCCCACGCCCAGGCTCTCCCTGAGCGCCCTCACCTTCCCATTCCCAGCGGCGCCCCTGGGTCCACTTCCCACGGAAACCTCTTCTTGCAAAGCAAAGGCCAGAGCCCAGAGTCCTCCTGCAGGCGTGGCTAACTGGGCGCCACCCTCGAGAGGGGTCTGATCTGGGAGCTGCCGCCTGCCCTGCCGTCTGTTCGCAGAGAGACTAACTCCAGACAAAGTCTCCCCGCAAACGAGAACGCCACGTTCTTCCTTATAGGCTTCACGTCTGTGAATAAGCTGTCACAACACCGGCAGAAATCTGCGCTGTCTATGATGCAAATGGCACCGCGGAGACGCAGTGATTTGTGCAGTCCATGACACGCACAACTGTCCATGTGGCTCTTCCTTCTGCCCACTCTCAAGCTGCACGCTAAAATGGGCTCCTAAGCATAAGGATGGCTTCTCCTAAATCTCCCTCCAACCCCAAGGGGGGACATTCCATAAGGAGCACACCCCGAGACCACAGGGACAGTCCACCCTGCCAGGAGGAAGCCAGGCGTTACTCCCCCCGCAGGCCAAACCCTGGCCAGGCCAAACCTCAGTGGCAGCTTCAGCACTCGGGCAGGGGCAGAGGACACCTCATGGGTCCGTGGAGGCGCGAGTGCGAAGTGCCCCAGCGCTCTGGGGAGACACCACCCTGTGGCGTCCTCTTATCTGACCTTCTTCAGCTGCTGACCAGGGACTGGCCTGGGGACCTCTGGTTTGCACAGGCGGGAGAGGGAAGGCAGAGTGACTGAGGACAGAGGGGCCTTTGAAATGTGCACATCTAAATAGGTACCCAAATGATTCGGGAGTTCAACCTTTGGCCCCAGGATGGCACTTCTGGGAACAGACACCCCTTGACCCCAGCTACGTACATCTGCAAGAGCATGAGAAACACAGGGTCGCTCAGGCAGCACATCTGTGGGCGGGAAGCCACCCAGACATTTCTTTCAAGGGCAGCCACAGGATGGAGTACTACACTGCTGTCTAAAAGAATGAAGGGGCCACCTTCGCCCTGCAGTGGGAAAGGCTCTGGAATATTCTGCTACCTGAGGGGGAGGGAAAGGAGGGAACAGAACAGCCAGCACCGGATGCCCCCCTCTGGCGTGAGGAGGGGAGAGGACCCAGATCTGATGACGCTTATGCCACGGGTGCTCTGTATCCGTGGTTCTGCCTTTGCCTATTCAACCAATTGCATGTCACAGATAAGTGGCCTCATTGCAGCTGTGCTGAGCATGCACGGCGCTTTTCTTGTCTCTGTTCCCTAAAGGACACAGCGAAACACCCGCATGTAGCATTTGCACGGCATCCAGTGCTGTAAGTCACCTAGGGATGACAACGCAGGGAGAGGTGGGGGTCCTCTTCCATTTCTCAGCAGGGACGTGAGTCCTGGGGCCCCAGGACCAACCCTCTGTGGACGCTGAGTGACAACTGCATTTGCACAAAGGAACAGCGGCAGGAAAAGTCGAGGAAGGGAAGCGGCTGTGCATGGGGTGGGGGGGACCTGAGGGTGGCGGGGACGGTGGCGGGAGATCCGTCCACAGCAATTTTCAGACCCAGGGAAGGAGCGCAGAGGCCCCGCTAGGCATGAATATTTAAAAGCTACTAAATAAAACATGCTGCGCGCCTCTGCTGGCCAAGCTCCCTTCCCCCACACGCCGAGGTCAGGGCGGAACCGGCCTGGACTTGGGCCTTGGACCGCGGCCTGGGGACGGGAAGATCTCCGTGCGCCGCTGTTCGGTGCAGGGACTGGGCCCGAGGCTGCCGCGGCCCTGGGGCAGGGGCGTTGACAGACCCGCGGAAGGATCTCGGAAGCCCAGGGAACTTGGGCCTGGGCAGGAAATTCCAGGATCCGGGACCACCCACAGCAAGGGCCACATGGTGGTGCGCAGGGCCGGTCCATCTGTGCCCTTGGCCCCGTGACCAGCACCTCTGGGGGGTGGGCTCTGGGAGAGCGACCCCGCCTGGATTCACAGACACGACTCTTATCCACGTTGGGTTTACGGTTGCACGACTTCGACAGATTCGAAAATCAAAAATGACATCCAAACACTGGCCGGCAGGGAGATGAGGTAGCACTTATGTGTCCTCCAGACCCCGGGCACAGGGACCTCCTGTGGTTAGAGATCTGGGTGAGCCTCCACCCTGGCCTCCTCAGAGGCTGGTCCTCAGGCTGCCTCTCCTGGCTCCATTTCCCTGCTGCAGTCAGCCCCAGGAGCCACCCTGGTCCCAGAGAGCCACCTCCCTGTGACCTGGAAGTCCCACGTACACCGTCCCAGTGTCACTTACGTTGTAGAGGAGATCAGTCCAGCCTTCCATGGTGATGCACTGGAAAACCGTCAGGACGGCGAACAGGATGTTGTCAAACTGAGTGATCCCGTTGTTGGGCCCTTCCCAGTAGGGCTGGCATTTGGTCCCGTTGGGGCAGGTGCGGGCAGGTTCCTCTGTCCCGCACGGAGCCGGGGACTCACTCTGAATGTCGTCTGTGAAAGGGAAGGGGAGGAGTGTCAGGGAAGGACCCGGAAAACCAGCTGAGCAACCCAGACAGTGAGTATTGGAAAGGATGGCGATCGGGTCGAACTTAGTCGGTTTCATCAGGACGTGGCTGGACTGACCTACTCGCTGCCTCTCCCTCACCCGTTTACCCTCCGAGCTCCTTACCCTCCGAGCTCCGTTACTAATGCCTTCTTGTTTGCTGGGTTTTATTTGCTGTTACTTCCCTAAACCTCTGAGGCTACGAGTTGCCCTTCAAGTGCGGCTTTAGCTGCTCCTCACACATGTCGTCCACATCATTACTACTCAGTTTCTTTCCAATTTCCACAACTGTTTCTTTTTTGACCCATGAATAGCAGAGACATTTCTGTTTCACAAAACTTGTCAGATATCAGAGGAGAGAGGCGTGGACAAGGGTGGCCGATGTCCCTCTCACCCTGCCAGCACTGGCCAATCTGGAACCCTCACTGCATCTCTGTACCAACCAGGAGTGTCAGACACGAGACCGGTTCACCCACAAAGAGGGGCACGTCTTACGTTCCAAACGCTTTTGGAGTTTTCTTTCTGTTTCTGATTTCTGATGGAGTTGACTTGTAACTAGGGACACATTCTGCTTTTCCCAGTCCCCGGGTCCCTGCTGGACAAGCTCCATGATCTGTGGTCAGGTCTGGTGAAGGCAGGGTGGCCGCAGGGTCGCCGGTGATGCCACCGTTGGGACACACTTCTCACTGAGTTCTCCTTTGGAGCCCTTGCTGTTTCTGCTTCTTCATGTGCCTTGGGCTCAGGGAGCTGTTCTGGGGGCAGGACGGCGGCATACTCGGTCCCTACCCTTGCCCAGGGTGACGAACAGGAGCTGCTGTCCCCACACGGTGGGAAACAGAAGGAGGCAGGGGATGCTCCTCTTGTCGCTGGAGACCAGGATGGCCTCTCGGGGAGGAAGCTGTGGGCTGGACAGGTTCAGATCCCAGGCCAAGGCAGGGCTGGGGGGCAGCCGAGCCTGGACGGTCCACCTTGAGGGTGCCCAGAGCAGGGACTGGGAAGGACTCTGCAGCGAGGGACAATCATGATGGCCAAAAACAGTGATGCGTCCCACAAGGACAGGGGCAGCGTGGCCCTGTGAAGGGGGCTCACGGCCTTTCAAGCCACAGCAATGGGGAAACACGCCAGCCGGGGTGCCTTCCGCAGACCGAACAGGTGGGGACACAGAAAACCCTCAGCACAGGGTGCAGGGGACCCAGCTCCGGATCAGACAGGCGCCTGGCCTCAGGGTGGCCTCTGGGGCCGCCTGTCTCCGCGGTGCCCACGTCTGATCCATTCTCAGGTCAGCCGTCCCCTCAGATGCCTCTGGTGGCCCCGGGGTTCCACACCTGGGTTGGTGTGCACAGACACACATGGGCCTCGTCACGGCTTCAAGGGATGGTCACATTCCTCCAGGGACTGTGGAAGCCCTTAGGAGGCGGGTGCTGCTCTCTGCCTCTGCCTCCCCGAGTGTGCAGAGGGCCCTGGGGGCGCAGGGATGGTCCCTGCTTGGCCGCCACCTGCCACAGGAAGCTCCCCCAGGGCTGCTTCTAGAAACACCGCCATCCAGAGAGGCCGAGGAACTCGGTTACAACACACTTTGAAGTCAACCTGCTGCCGTGGTGTGTCTCTGTCCCCTAGCTCACACCTCCGCTGTTTTCAATCATGAGCTTTTCAGTCATCTGCGTAAACTGAGGCTTCCACCCCCACATCCGGCCCCCAGCCCTGCTCAGACCCAAGCCGGCCGGGGCTTCTCCCCGAGCCCGTCTCAGATGGAAAAAAACAAACAGAACTTCACCATCGCCCAGGACACAGAGTCCCGGTTTCTCTGGTGGCTGATGGTTCCGATGGCCCGGCGTTCCCTCCTCCCCCCCCCCCCCCCTTTCTCTCTCTCTCTCTCTCTCTATCCCATTTCCACCTGGGTGCCGAGGTCAGGTGCAGAAATAGATCTGCCTCAATTAGCACCTTCTTCATTGGGGAAAGAAATAATTAGGACGCTCCATACTGAGCAGACTCCCCAGGCCCCTAGAGGAGCAAGGAGAAGCCTCCAGGCCCAGCCTTTCCTTCCAGAAAGCCTCCCCTGGGCTTTCCCTCCCCTAGGGGTGGGGACAGGTCTCAGGAGGTTCCTCTGCTGATCACTGGGGTGCTGGGTGGGGAGGTGGGAGGGAGCCGCCCCCAGGGTCCTCCTCCATGGCCCCACTTCTTTCTGCTCTGTCTGCTCCCTGAGTCCACAGCGTCCCAGTTCAAAGGCCCAGTGTGACCCCCAGTCTGCCTGAGTGGGAACACCAGGGGTCCAGATCCTGGAACACGGTGTCCCCTCTTATCTGATTCCATTCACAGCCTGTGGCTGGAACTGGGGGCTGGGGGTTACTGGCAATGCCTGGCAGGGACTCGTGGATGGCCAGGGACCCTGGTCCTGCCCTGCCCAGGCGTGGCCCCTGCCTGCCCTGCTTGCCGGGCCCTGGACTAACTCGGGCACCATGCAGGAGGGGCTGGGACCTGTCGGGGTGGGGCCAGGACCCCCTGCTGGAGCATCGGGACACAGCCTGGGGACGCAGAAGGTCCACCCCCGTGCTCACCGCGTGGACAGGACAGCCATGCTACCAACACGACGGCAGACAGGGCCCTCCATGGCGAGCCCCCACCCCCTCAGGACAGGCTGAGGTCACCGGAAGGACCAGCTCTGGTCCCCTGGTGGGGGTGCTGTTCTGAGTGGTGGGTGCCCCAGAGACACCCAGCAGGATGTGGCCAGCGGCCCCCAGGGTCAGCTTCAGTACCTGTCCTCCTCTCCACCCACTGCCCCACCCTCCAGGGTTGCAGCTGAGTCCTTCCCAGGGAAACCCGTCCCTGGGTGCCCGCAGTTCTTCGAGGGGGCATCTCCCACCCACCAGGAGAAGGGCACTGGCCGTCCCCGGGGGGAGCTGGACGACGCCCGCCTGCTGCTGGACCTACCTGTCCCCTCTTCAAAGCAGGTGGTATGAAATTTTCCCATATAAAATTCTAACCCTATGATTGCAAAAATAAGGATCGCAAAAAACAGGAGGAGGCCGATCTGCAGCAGAGGGATCATCGCCTTCATGATGGACTTCAGGACGACTTGTAAACCTGGGGAGACAGAGGCCGCCCGTCAGCCAGCGCCCGAGCCCACCCGGGACGCCCGAGGGACACCTGCACACGGAGGCTGGAGTGGGAGACGGGAAGGGAATGGCGGGCAACTGGAGGCTGGCCCGGGAAGAGGAACAGCCCTGCCCAGCTTGCAAAAAAGCCCCCCTGAAGTATTTTAGGGGACACTTGAACGGCTCTGTCCAGCTGCAGCTTTCTGAGCCATTTTTTGGGGCACTGGGCAGTTTCCACCAGAAGGGGGCGCCTTCTTCCTCCCAGTTCTGTGCCCTGACAAGAGGGGTGTCTTCCCTAGTTCACTCAGGCCCTCCAGGCTGGCTGTGGCTCTCTGTCCCAAGGAACCAGAGTCCACGCTGCCTCTTCACTGTCCAGCAGCAACCTGCTGGGCGGTGACAGGGTGGGGTCACCCCAGTTTACACGAGTGGCAGCGAGGCCCAGAGAGGGGCTGCGGTTCCCCGAGGGCCCAGGAATGGTAGAGCCGGGATTGCAACCGGAGCCCAGGGTACTTGAGCAACGGACCTAAGATCAGTGGCGCTGAGGGAGAGGACGGGGTCCCCGGAGGGCAGGGGGCACCACACCACGGCCGTGTGGGGCAGTCCTGCCACGGGCAGCTCGGGAGCCCAGGCCAGCCCTGGTCCTGCCTGTGAGCTCAGGGTGGCCCCATCTGGGCTGGTGCGTGAGTGGGACCTGCAGTGTCCTCCGGGCGAGGAGGAGGTGACACTGATGAGACCTACGTTTGCATCCTTCTTGAAAATCCCCACAGGTCTGAAACTCGGGGTGTTCATGAGAACAAGCCCACCCCCCTTTTCTTTTGGGCAGTCGGGAAGGAGATGGAGTGAGACCTCTTGGTTCCGAATGGGATCCGATCCCACAGCTATAATGTGGTCCTTGGTATCCACAGGGGACTGGTTCTGGAATCCTCTAAGGACACCCAAATCTGCAGGTGCTCAGCCCACCTGTAGGAAATGGCAGTCTCTGCACAGAACCTGCCTGCGGCCCCTGGGGGTTGACACCGTCCCCAGCTCGCTCCTCAGGCCTGACCTAACGCCAAGGCCGGCAGGTGTCTGCGAAGCTGTGCAGTTTAGGGATCGTGACGGGTGTTGTTTTAGGGATCGTGACGGGTGTGGAGTGCAGATGCGGTTTTCCCATGAACAGTTTCGATCCCCCGTTGGTAGACCCCGTGGGCACAGAATCCACAGACCCAGGAGACAGGTCTGTGGTCACCATTAAGATTCCACCTACAGCTCGGGGCTCTGCTTCTTCTGGACCATATAAGTGGGGGACCGATCAGGTGGCCCAAAGGGCTGTGCCACTCCAAGGGCCATGGGGTGAGCACATGCTCACAGACAGTGCGGTGCAGTGGATCTGCTGGTGCCCGGCTGGGGCCTTCACTGGGTGCCAGTGCACATGCCCCACAGCTGCTGGGGGTGCCGGCTGCCAAGGGCTCCGGGTAGCCCCTCTTCTTTATAGGATTGCTCTCAGGGACAAGCTGTGTCTCACATGGAGCAGTGATTCCCCACATCCTGTCCTCAGTAACTGACCAGAGAGGTCGAGAAGGCCAGACTCCCTGCCTCCCAGCAGAGGACGACTCTGGTGCACCTAGCTCTCCATGGGTCAGGCTGGGCTGGACTCCTCAGAGAGGGCATCCTGGGCTCCTCCTCCCCTCCCGTCCTGCTGCAAGAGGGACGGAGCCCCTGACAGCCAGGGAAACCCAAAGGCCTGCCTCAGCCTGCTTCCTGGGAACCCAGCCTGGTCACCCACGTACTAGAGAAGTGACCTTGGACAGGCCAGGCTGCCATTCGAGCCTCGGCATCTCCACATCTCCATCTGTAAGTGGAGCTTACAGCGGCCCCTGTGCTGGATCAGACCCGGAGTGTCCTCCCAGGCCCATGTGTCCAAGGCTGGACGCACAGGGGACACGGCTAGGCAACGGGGGCCCCGAGGGTAGAGCCTTGTAGGAGGTGCCTGGCCACGGGGGTGTCCGTCCAGTGGGATTGTGGGCACTGGCCCCTCCCCGTCCCTGGGGTTCGGGAGGGGTGAGTGGGGTGCTCCACCCCTGCTCCCCCCATGAAGCACAGGCTCGCCACAGGCCCAAAGGCAGGGCGGCCTCCAGCTCAGAGCCAAAGTAAATCCCTCCTCCTGATAAGCCAGCGAGCCCGGGCGTTCGTCAGGGTCACAGGAGGCCAACCCCAGGCCAGCCTCAAGCCGGGCGCGTCACACAGAGGGTTGGCATAGGCCAACTCTCCAGGTGCCAGCACGCTGTGGCCCTGTGTTGAGCACGATGCGGTACCTCCTGGGATCCTCAGAGACAGGAGGGGAAACACCTTGTTCTATAAGAAATAACCTGCCCGCGGTGACCTGGGAGGGCTGGGTTCTGATCCCGAGGGCAAGGAGCCTGGCGGCACCGCCACAGCCCTTAACGTGCTGGGTACTAGAACCTGATCCAGCAGACGCTGTGGGGAGAGCGAGTTTAGCCAGGGGAAACGCAGCCGGGCCCGGATCCTGTGGGTACTTCCCAGCTCACCTCGGCAGCGGGATCGCTGGGCTTGAATTTGCTTCTAGTTGTTTCCCCTGTGCTGGGGGTGGAACCAGGGCCTCCCTGAGCCGTGCCCGGTGAGGGAGCCGCCACTGAGTCCCACCCAGCCCTGCTGGGTCCTGCATGCTGCGGCCCCCCCCAGCAGCAGGTCTGTCCTTGCAGAGAGGGGGACGGGAGGGGCGGGGACCTGTGGGAATGCGGGGAGCACCTGTGCTTTCCCCAGGCTTCTCCACCCATTTGTGAGGAGAAACTGAGATCGTGCCATGAAGCCCTTCCTGCTGTGCCCAGGACACCATAGGACCTCGGCAAAGGCCACCAGGGCCGCTGCCCAGGCTCGGGTCACGCCTGCCAACTCCTACTGTGACCCTGCTGCCGCTTTTCCATCCTTCAAAACCTCGGTTTTCCCCTCTGTAAAATGGACTCAACCTCAGGGTTGTGGGTGTGGAATGGGATAACGGGTAGAGCCACGTAGACAGGAGGTGCTCAATAAGTGGGTGAGGCTCCCAGCTCGCTCTTGGGGGCTCGCTCAGACCTGCAGCCAGGTTCCTGGGGGGCCCTGAGGGCACCCCCCAGAGGGGAGATGCCGTGACGGGGGTGGGGCCTGAGACACGCTGCAGAGGGGACCAGGGGCTCCGGGACCCCCAGGGCCTCAGCCGTGGGAAACTCACGCACTTGGGATTCCAGACACCAGCTTGAGTGGCCGCAGCACGCGCACTGCCCTCAGCGTCCGCAGGTCGAACTCCGTGCCGACCGTGGCCAGGATGCTGCAAGAGAAGAACCAGACGGGATAGGAGGTGGGTCTCGGGTGGGAGAGGAAGGCACCAGGTCCCTGCTGTCCCCTAGGGCTGGGCCCACGGGCAGGCCGTTGACATCCAAGATGACATCTGTCAGAAAGCCCCACGGGCCACGGGCTGGCACCCGCCCAGAGCCCCAGACCCCAGGCCGCATCAGGGAGACTCACTCATGGGTTTTGGTTTTTTCCCGGAAGTACTAAGAACCGACCCGGGCTCCCTGCTGTGGGCAGGCGCTCCACCGCACGGCTGCCCCCCAGACTGTCACTTTTTATTTTGAGACAGGGTCTTGCTAAGCTGGCTTTGAACTTGCGATCCTCCTGCCTCAGCCTCCCGAATGCCTGGGATGACAGGGTGCGCCCCGGCACCAGGTCACTCAGAGACACAAGCGAATGCAGATGGCCGCAACCCGAGGGACGGCCAACGACCAGCCCTGCGGCCCCCGGGAGGGCTGCCGGGGAGGCTGGGCTCCACCCACGCCCGTTCTGGAACCCGTTCATTTCACCGGTGTCAGGGCCCAGTATGACAGAAGAGGCCGTCACCAGAGTGTCACGTGATGGACAGGACCTCGGAGCACCAGAGGACTCTGGCCACGGCGACGGCAAAGCATTTGGAAGCTCTTGGGCCATGTCCAGGGGCCTGGGTCTTCCTGCTGTGACCTGTGCCACCCAGCGTCCATGCCCCAGAGTTTCCGCCCAAACCCAGGGCGGGGCCTGGAAGCAGCTGCTGGAGGAGGGGGGTCCCCAGCCCTGTCCCTCTGCCCTTCCAGCAGGACTGAGCCTGACCGCCGGGGAGGTGACCTGCCCCAGGCCCCTCTATCCCTGAGGAACCTCAGCCGTGTTTCAGGGTCTGTCCTGGGTCACCCTAAACTCAAACAAGGGGTGCTTCTAGCTCTTTTTCAGGATCACTCCTGGAGCAGAGAAGGGCACCTCAGACCCGACTGACCTGTCCGTCCCCTCATGCCAGGTGGACAGCTGAGCCCGTCCCACATGCTGGACGGAGCCATGCACGAGGCTGCCTGGGCCTCCTGAGTGGACACAGCAGAGGAAGGTGAACGGGAATGCACGTGGGGTGTATCGGTTACAGGCCCGAGCGCCCAGGGACAGCTGGAGGACAGTAGTGGGGTCACCAGCCTTGGACCCCAGGGCCCTTGCCTCAAGCCCACAGTCTCCCAGATTCTGACACGGATCCAGCAGCAGGAAAGAGCATTCTGGTCTGAGAGGACGGCCCAGCAGGACGCCTGGGGGGAGTGTCCTGTCAAACCCCAGGAACTGGTGGGACTGGGTCACAGATGGTGAGCAGGCCCTCCCTCCCCCGCCCCGACTTCCTGACGACTTCATGATGTGAATCAGGGTTCCTCACTCTCTGCCTGACAGGTCACCATCCTGACCTGCCCCCCACGCCTCTTCCTTCATGGGTAAAAGCTGCTGGGGACGCAGGTGCAGGGACCTGATGGGCGGGAGGCATCCCTCAGGCTCACCAGAAGTCCAAGGACGCGCGTCAAGGAGGGAGGTGCCCAGAGAGGGGAGGGCCAGGCTGGCGACAGGGGCCAGGTGGGCGAGGACCCCACTCGGCCACTGGCAGGGAAGGGGCACTGCCCAGCAGAAATCTAAGTCTCATGGTAAACACAAACATACCCGTAGCACATGGAAAAGGCAAGAAGAGGTGACACTGACTCTAATGATACAGGACCCAGCCCATCCACCCCAGCGCAGTCGTCTCTGGTGTCCATGGAGACTGGTGTCCACGGTCCCCCACGAATCCCCAGATCCATGACGCTCAGGTCCCAGGTGTGAGACCGTGTGGCATTTACACAGAGCTGACACTGCCCTCCAGGGAGTCAAGCCACCTCTTGGGGACTCGTGGTAGCCAGCACGACATCGAGGTCTCGTGCGTGGCTGATGTGCTGTGTAACTTATGAGAAAAGCAACAAGAAAGAAGTCGGTCCACGTGGGAATGGAACCTAGTGCATATGCCACACTTGCCACGGATCTCAACTCAACTCTCAAAGGCCTCCGTGGCCACTGGCGACTCTATCGGACAGCCCGGGGGAGTCCAGAGACATTCAAGTAAAGATTTGGAGAGGAAAGGGTGAGCCACACTACTATGTCAGGGGAGAACGGCAGGCAGAGGGAACGGCAGTGCAAAGGTCCTGGGGCTGGATGGCACCTAGGGCATTTGAGGAACAGTGACCAAGCTGGCGGCCGCAGCAGAGGGAGTGAGGGGGAGGGTGGGCAGATGTGAAGGCCTTGGGGATCGCCAGGAGGACCTTGGCGCTGGCTCAGAGGCGGGAGCCATGGAGGGTTCTCTGGGCAGCAGTGCTGGACCTGAGGGTGAATGCTGGACTCTGTGATGTCCCTGAGCTGGAACCGCCTTGCCCTTGGGAGACCCGCAGGAAGGCGGCAAGACAATCGGCCAAGTTCTCCTGACCCCAGGGACTTGGGCAGGAAACAGGACGTGAAGGCCAAGTGGAGGCCACAGTGTGGGGGCTTCAACCCAGGTGGACCCTCGGACCTTGGGTCAGCGCCTGGCCTCCTCCTCCTCAGCTTGTCCAAGCCTCAGAGTTGCAGACCCCAGGACGCCCACTCCAGTGCAACCCCCTGTCCCTTCAGGGAGGGGCGAGGGGCACCAGGAGGGGATGGAGAGGAGGCCGAGCAGCTGGGTCTGGTCCTGTGGGCAGCAGGAGTTGTGTTAGGTCTTGGAGCAGAGGAGGGACTGGGTGGGGCAGGGTGGGAGGATGCGCCCCACTGTGGGGCCAGCTGGGTGGGAGGTGGGTCAGGAGGGACGGCAGGAGCGAGGCCAGCGAGGGAGGCTGCAGCAAGGGCGGCTGGAGCAAGGGCAGCAGTGTGGAGGCCACAGAGCCCGTCCATACTCAGGGCCACCAACGGCCCCCACCCTGCATCCGCCCTCGGTGGCTGAGTTCCATTTTACAGAGGAAGAAACTAAAGCCCCAGAAGCTAAGGACACCAGAGTCCGTGTCACCTGGGACCAGGGTGCCTCGCGGCCTCTGTGGCCAGGGGCCGGGCGAGAGACGCGGGGAGAAGAGCTTCCCTCCTCCAGGATCTCGGGGAGACCCAGCCGTGCTCACCCATTTCTCCAACCAGGACGTGTCCAGGGGCTCAGCTGGCCGAGGCCACTGTTTGCTGGACAACAGGGCGCCAGGGCTTTCGGGGGGGTCACGTAAGTGGGTGGAGGGGTGGCGGTGGCCAGGGGTGGCCTGAGAGGTGAAGCCGTCAGCAGAGGTGGGGCAGGAAGAGAGTGACTGCAGGGCTGGATGGTGGCCATGCCCCAGGGGCATCCTGAAGGTCAGGTGGGGGCTGGGCCCCACCAGGACCACGGGGTCCCGCATGCTCTGACGGCCAATGCCCACCCAGCCTGCTGCACCCAACCCCCCACTGATTCTCCCTGCTCTGGGATGGGCCTGCTGGATGCCCCCGCTGCCCTGCGTCCCCCGGCCAGTTCCCCTGCCCACCTGGCTGGGGTCTCTGACCCTTCAGGTAGACTCCCTGGACCCCGCAGAAGACGCCCATTCTCGGAAATGCCGCATGTATCCTTCCGTCCCTCTGAAGGTCACCTCCACCAGGACACTGCTGGGTCCTGCAGGTACCTGGAGCACCTTCAGGCCCGGCGGGCACTCCATGGACCTTTGGGGCAGTGGTCCTGGGTGACTGAGGACAGAGCTCCCGGGTGGAGGGGCAGAGTGGAAGGAGGCC
>JAJEJO010004842.1:152087-170950 GCA_020662805.1 Glaucomys volans | reverse complement strand
ATCCATGTCACCACCTAAATGCTGTGTTGTCTGGAAGTTTCTTCCACCAGATTAAGAAGTCCATCACTTTAAAAAATCAGCTTCACAGAGAGTCTCAGGACACGGGCAAAATGTGGACCACTTCTTAGCCAGAACATAACACAAATGTCCTCTACTCCAAATTCCAATAGAGCCCTCCATTTCTGAGCCCTCTTGAGCCCTTGAGCCCTGTCTTCACTGTCCATGGTCCTATTGGCATTCTGGTCTCTGGAGATCCCATCAGAATTGGTCATTAAACTCCGCTTACAAAAATCTAAAGCATTTCCAGTTTGCATTGCTAAACATCTCAAAATTCCTCCACCAATTCCAAAAAGCTCAAAAAGTTTCTGAACCACATGCTCAGGTTAGTCACAGCAAGGACCCCACTTCTGGTACCAATTTCTGTGTTAGTCAGCTTTTTCACCACTGTGACTAAAAAAACCCACTCAGCCCAATTGTAGAGGAGGAAAAGTTTATTTTAGGGCTCACAATTTCAGAGATCTTAGTCCATAGAAGGCTGTCTCCATTCCTTGGGACTTGAGGTGATACAGAATATCATGGCAGAAGAGTGTGGCAGAGGGAAGCAGCCCACATGATGATCAGAAAGCAGAGAGGGAGAGACAGACTCCACTCTCCAGATACAAAATATCCACCCCATAGCCATGCCCCCAATAAACCACTTCCTCCAGCCACAGCCCACCTGCCTCCAGTTACCACTCAGTAACTGATCCATCAGGAATCGGTTCACTGATTACATTAAGGCTATAGCCCAATTGTTTCTTTTCCAAACCTTCTTGCATTGTCTCATATGAGAAGTTTGGAGGGATACCTCACATCCAAACCATAACATGCACCACCCAGGGAAGACACAAACACAGGTGCATGACCCAGCACAGATATGGACAGGCATGCAGGTATGCACACACAAAACCCAGCTCAGATATGAGGACACACAGGCCTTGTCTGTGTGTTCCCCTGTGTCTCAAGTTCCCACCTATAGCAATACAGGAATTTGATGAGGAGGATCCCATGAGATGATAAATGCAGAGCACTTGGGTCAATGTCTGTCAGTGCAGGGCCCATACTGTCATCTCCCATGTCCATGTCATGCCAGCAAGGAATGCACCTATGGTCAAAGCTGGGCTTATTGCTTCTTGCCATTGGAGGATCATACAATACACTATGTGGAGCCCTGGGGCATAGCCCTGAGAGTTAGGAGAGCACCTTCAAGATTTAAGGGAATAGGGCTGGGGATGTAGCTCAGTGGGTAGAGTGCCTGCCTCGCAAGCACAAGGCCATGGGTTCAATTCCCAGCACCGCAAAAAAAAAAAAAAAAAAAAAAAAAAAAAAGATTTAAGGGAATATTAGGAGATCTGGGAGGGATGTAGGGCTGTGCTCTGGATTGGGTGCTTCCAGGGAGTAGGGGTATTTCAGTGGCTGGGTATCTTAATTGTTTGAATGTAGGGCTGGGATACTGGGGTGAGGGTCAAGCTGTGATTGGTGAAGAATTTCCTCTCACTCATGCTGGTCAGGTTGGGGACAACTGGGCATTCTAGGACCTGTGCTCAGAATTGGTCACAGAGTGACTGTGAACTCATATGTGATCGCAGCACCTCTGAGGCCCCACCATTCCGTGGACCCTGCCTGCTCCGCCCATCGGGGTCTCTGGAGGGCTCCCCCACCTTCCAGACAGACTTCTGACTTAGATCCTTGCTCAGCAACTCTGCGCTCCCAGGGTGGCTGGCCAGCTTCCCTGCCGCCGCCTGTGTGTTTCTTCTTCCTCAGGGACAGACCCTGCTTCTTGGGCTCAGATCCCAGCCTTCCCACCAATCCTCAAAGGAGGAGGTTCCCAGCCTCCCTTGTGGGAAGAGATTGTGCCTCCCTCAAAATTCAGAGGCTCTGGACTCAGGCAGATGGCCCAACACTGGCAGAGCCTCCCTCAGCTGTATCCACCGCTGTGTAGCAAGCAGAGCAAACCACCCAGCTCACACCGCTGGCAACGGTGCCCACGTGGACAGGTGAGCATCTGTCAGCTCAGTGAAGGTAGTGATGGTAGTGGGCAGCACCTGGAACCCCAATGCATGTCCATCCAGACCCTTATTTGAAAATAGGGTCTTTGTGGATGTCATCAAGTTAAGACGAGCCCATAAAGCATTTCGGTGGCCCTTGACCCAATGACTGTTGTCCTTATAAGAGAGAGGACACAGAGACACAGGGAGGCAGTCCACATGAGGACAGAAACAGTCAGGAGTGACACCTCTTCCAGCCCAGGTCTCAAGATGCCAGCAGCCACCCGAAACTCGGAGAGGCTGGGAAAGGGCTCCGTCCTCCCTCCCAGCCCACACGGCATGCTCAGACTCCCGGCCTCCAGAACGAGGGGGAGGGGGTTCTGTCATTGTGAGCGCCAGTTCCTGGGACCTGACGTGGCAGTTCAGGAACCCACACAGGGACCTTGGTGGCTGTTCCCTCACCTATTCCCAGTCTGTCCCCTTGGGTGGAGGACAGGGACCCTCCCTGGCATGGCCAAGACGTCCCGACTGCTCTGGTGGTGGCTCCTGCTCGTTGGTCCATTGAACAGCCGTTGGGTAGTGACCGTCATCATGTGACCGTGGTGTCGCTGGAGCCCACAATTTGTCATTGTTAACATTTATGAAGTGCCGGTCCATCTGCAGAAAATGATAATAATAAAAAATAGGAATCGCTCCCCTCTGATGGCCACAGTCCACAGGGAGCCCAGAGTCCAGGAAGGAGGACGCGCCCCAGGGTCCAGGCAGGGCCAGGACGGGATTTGCAGGTCCTTAAAGGCCCCAGGCTCCGCTCCTCAGCCCACTAAGAGCCCCCGGGAAATGTTCACCAGTGCTGACCTCCAGCCATTCCAGAGAGGCAAAAGAAGGTGGCCTTCGGGTGGTCATTGCTCAGTGCACAGGACAAGCCCAGATGGACCCAGCAGGCACCAGAGGAAGGAGCCAAACCCAGACCTGTGCCTGCCTCTGCCGACCAGGACTCGAGGCCAGTGTTCACTTGAGCTTCTCCTACCCGGGGCCCTGGAGGTCAGGGAAGAAGGCAGCCCCAAGGTGGCACGAGAAATGGCAGGTGCCCAGCATTCCTGATGGCCAGTCCACTGCGGTCTTCACTGCCTCCATGCTACAGGTCAGCCGGGAGCCTCACCCGCTGCTGTTGGGTGAGAGAGGCCCTGTCCTCCAGGGTCCCAGCACCCACCCAGGGACCACTAATGGGCGCCCAATCTCCATGTGGTTTTCAGAGGTGACTTGCATCAGGCTACCCTTCTGGTAAGCAGCAAGCAGGTGGCCTCCACAGTGTCCTGCTGTTGGGGTCAGGGCAGCATCCCTCAGCTGTCTGTCATCTCAAGGAAGCATCTTCTGTCAGCCCCTGGCAGCTTCAGAGGCCATCCCCTGCCACAGCAGAGACCCTCATGCGAGACCCTGATGGAACCGGCACAGCCCGGGCTGAGGTCAGTGGTCAGGGGGAAGCAGAGAGCCTGGAGAGGGGCTGAGGAAAACCCGGCCATGCCTGCAGGACCAGTCCCCAAGTGCACCAGCAGGACCCTGGTCACACGCAGTGGCTAATTCAAGGAAGTGCTGTCCTCGGTGTCTTTGATCAGGACTGAAGTCCTTGTGATGACCAGGGTGTCTCCAGGGCCAGACTCTGGGGACAATCCACTGTGTTCATTTGGGATGAATACCCAGAGAGCAGGCCCCAGGTGTGATGGGCTCCAGCTGGACGGGGAGAGCCCCTGGCCCAATCCTGCCCCATCCTGCCAGCTGCTGTCCAGAGTGGGCTGCAGGGTCCAGCCTGGCGGAGGGAGGGCACTGAGCTCCCGGGGCTGCACACCTGCAGGGGCTGGTCAACAGCCGACTCCCAGGAGGGGCCCCAGCCTTGCGCTGCGACTCACCAGGCCTCCAGGGAAACACAGCTCTGGGCCTGGGAGGAGAAACCGGCTTCGAAGGACGATTGCGAGAGAGGAAGGGGCAGCACCCCCGTGGGAGGGCCCTTGCAATGGAGAGGGCAGGGAGTCAGGCCCCTGTAACCCAAGCCCGCTCTCAGGGGCAGGGGTGTGGCAGGGGGCCTGAGCAGGAAGAGGGCCTGGCAGGGGGCGGCTTCGGCTGAGCTGCCGGAGCCCTGACGTGGGCACCATGTCCCTGCACTGGCCCCATCCTGAGTTGCAGAGTGGCCTTTTGACAGGTGCCCTGAGTCAGCCACCCCCTCAGTGTGGACGTACCTGCAGGGGGACCTGCAGCCGGGCAAGGCAGCTCTACCACCCAGAGCCGTCCTCCAGGGTGGGCACGATGGACTGAGCAGCAGCTACTAGAGAGACGGTGATCTGCTGAAGCCTCCCAGGGTTCCCAGAGAGCCACAGCGTCCCCAGCCTCGGCTCTGTGACAGCATCGACCCTCGGCCGCCTCTCCCGGCCCCACACTGCAGGCAATTATCCCGGTGTCTGCTGCTGAACCCTGTCACTTCCTGTGTAGGGCCATCGAAGACAGATCCCCAGGGGCTGGCCAGGTGCCAGCTGGCAGATCAGAGGAGGAAACAAACAGGATTGATATGTTTAATCTAACGCCAGGGCTTCTCGCGGTGGGAAGGACGGGCTTCCATTTGTCAGGACTAGACAGCTCTCAGCAGACAGACTGCTCAGATCTCACCTCTTCTCTGTGACGCCTACGTTATTAAACACAGGACCAGCACCGCGCGCTTTCGCAAAGGAGAACGTGTGCTTCTGTCAAAGGTCTCCAGAGATGAGACCTTCTTCCCCGTCTGACCCCTCCGTCGGCCAACAAGGGTCTCTGTGCTGGTTCGGCTCAGCCTGGCTCTCTTGCCCCTTCCCATTTGCAGTCTTCACAGCGTCCTGAGGAGTACAGAAGGCTGCTCTCGGCCACAGCCTCAGCCTGGCTGCCTGCTGGCCAGAGCGTGCCCTGCAGGAATCATGGGGTCCCTGTCCCCGCCCGGAGCCTGCAGGCAAACCAACAGATTGAAAGTCACTCAGTGTCACAGCTGATCGCAGGAGCCAGCAGGGCTGTGAGGACCCATGTCTTAGGCTTCCATGCACCGTAACATGGAGGGCCGCCCAGCCATGGCAGTGTGGGCCACCTGAGGTCCAGTTCCAGGATCAGTAGGATTCACCAGTGAACACGCAGATTCCCAGGCCACACCCCAGCCCCTACATCCGGCTCTCAGCAGGTGGGCCCAGGAATCTGCATTCAAGCAAGCCCTCCAGATGATTCCAGAGACTGAGAATCAATGGCCTCAACAAATGTGGGGGGATGGGAAGGTCCCCAGGGCCACTGGAGCCTTCCTGGCTCTCCCCCAGCCAGTACACTGGGTGCTGACTCCACTCACTTCTCATTTCTTCCAGAATGTTCCTGTCGCCGCTTCCTATGGGAGCAGGAATTCAACCCCTCAGCCCACCACACTCCTGGCTGCCCCTGGGAAATGCGTCCATTTGTCTGGGCCGCATAACAAAGTGCCCCAGCCTGGTGGCTGCCACAGCAGACACCTATTTCCTCAGAGTCCTGGAGGCTGGGAGTCTGAGATCAGGGTGTTGGCAGGACTGGTTTCCTCTGGGGCCCCTCCGTGGCCATCTCCTCCTGTGCCCTCACACGGCTGTCCCTCCATATGTATCTGTGTCCTCATATCCACTTAGAAGGACACCAATCTTGCAGGGTAAGGCCACCTGGTGACCTCACTTAAGCTTAACTATTTCTGGAAAGACTCCATTTGAAGATGTTTTTTGACTTATGAAGGGGTCGCCTCCCACTAAGGCCATTGGAAGCTGGAAATACACTAAGTCAAAATGCACTGAATGCCCCTGACCCGCCAAGAGCCAGCCCACAGCACGGGACCCTCCGGATGGCAAGCTGACATAACTGCAGCACGTGCCCCTGCCCAGCTTTGCAGAACTGTAGCTCCCACATGTCGCCGGCCCAGGAAGGGTCAGACTCAGGACTCCAAGCACAGCTCTGCTGAGCGCTTTCCGCTTCCCAGCATGGGAGCGTTGAGAACTCTAAGTAGAACCTTCCTGACAGCCACACTCCCAGCCTCCAGAGCATGCGGACTCTGGTGGACACAGTCGGCCCTAACAGGAAGCCAGAAGGAAACACATCAAGCCACAGCTACCTCCCAGCTTGCCCATGATGCACTGGGCCACAGTCTCCAGCCCCAGAACCCGTCCAGCTAGGAGGACTTCACGGGGCATGCGCGCCATTCTGCTCAACATTCTGCTGAGCAGACAGCAAGAGGGAAAGCAAAGCTGAACGACGGGGTCCCTGGCGCAGGGTGGGGGCCAGGGAGGGCCACACGGCTCTGCTCCATCACCCACCCACTCTGGTCTCAGAGGCTGGCGGCCACACCCTTCTTGCTCACCGAGGTGCTTAGAGAAGGAACAGCCACCCCGCTCCTGTGCACAGCACAGCGGGTCACCCCCTGTCCCAAAAGAGACCAGTCTTCCCTGCTCCCTTCATCCTTCCCGTGCCCCAGACAGAGCCCTCAGCCCCACATATGTGCTCCATTGCCACCTCCTGGGAGCCTCCGCTGCTCAGCCCCCATAGTCTTGGGTCTGCTCTGCCTCCCCAAACTCCCCCCAGGTGGTCACCCCAAGTTCCTCCTTGGGAGGGAGAAGCAGCAGACCAGCTGATCACACTCGTCATCAGTGAGTTCGGGACTGAGGCCAGAATTTCATCCTCATTTTCAGGAGTCTCATCTGGGGTGGGTTTCCTGGTCTGACTCTCAGTTTACCCAAAGCCTGGAAGGGCAGGAGGTAGGGTGACCTTTGACTTGAAGGTCACTGTGTCAGTCAGCTTTCTATCACTGACAAGTGATAGAAAGTGATATCTGGGATAATCAACTTGCAAGGAGGAAAGATCCGTTGTGGCTCACGGCTTCTGAGGCTCACATCCAGGCTACTTGGCTCCATCCCACTGGGCCTATGGTGAACCAGAGCAGCATGGCAGGGAGCCGGTGGTGGAGCAAAGTCCCTCAGCTCACGGTGACCAGGAGGCAAAGAGAATGGAAAGGAGTCCAAGGTCCCTTCAAGGGCACACCCCTGATGACTACTTCCTCCACCAAGTCCCCTCCTAGTTTCCACCACTTCCCAATAACATCACAGGCTGGAGGCCAAGTCTAATGCATGGCCTTTGGGTGACATTTAAGATCAAACCCATAACATACCACCCCCGGTCCCCAAAGACTCGTATCTCTTTCAAAATGCAAAAGGTGTTCAGTCCATCTGCGAGAGTTCCCACATCATTAACAGTTTCAGCATTGCTCAGAAGTCCAAATCCAAAGTCTCCTCTGAGACTCAAGGAAAACTCTTAGCCACAAGCCTCAATAAAAATAAAAGGAAAACAATTTACATGCACAATGGGACAAGGAACACATTCCCATTCCAAAAGAGAGGAATAGGGAATAGAAAGAAGGATTGGACTGAAACCCAGAGGGCAAACACCAAATCCTGTAGGTCCATGTCTGGTATCCAGGGCACACAGTGGTGTGATGTGAGCTCCAAAGGCCTTGGGTGGCTCCCCAGTACGACTGGCTGGCTGTACTCAACATGATCTCTTCCTCAGGCCTGCTCTGCTCAGTGCCTGCAGTGTCCCTTGACAGATGTCCCCTGTTGCTGACATCTCTAACTTCCTCTGGTCCCTGTTTGGGCTTTGGCTTCAGTCCCACAGCTTCATGCATAACCCTGCCCGGGGCTGCCCACAGGATCTCCAACCCCTCCACATACTGCCTGGTTTTCCAGAATTTCCTTTGAAATCTCAGCAGAAGCCTCCATGACCCCACAACTCCTGCATTCTGCACGCATGCAAAGCGAGTACCAAGTGGATAACACCAAGGTCAACACCAGGGAGCAGCAGCCAGGTCTGTCTGGATCGCTGGTGCAGCACTCGGAGCGCCTGGAGGGCTGGCAGAGTGAAACAAATCCCAGGAAAACAAGGGCTTCCAGACCCACTCCTGGTACTAATTTTTGTGTTAGTCAGCGTCTATCACTCTGATAAAATACCTGAGAACATTAACTTAGTGTAAAAAAAAGGGGGGGGGTAAGTTTTATTTTGACTCATGATTTCTAAGGTTTTAGTCCAATGGGTTACTTGGCCCCATTGCTTTGGGCCTCTCATGAATCAGAACATCATTGTGGGGAACAGGTGGTGGGTAAAGCTTCTCGCCTCACGGTGGACATGAAGCAAAGAAAACAAGAGAGGAAGAGGGACTGGGGCCCAATATCCCCTTCAAGTGCACTTTCCAGTGGCCTAATTTCCTCTGACTAGGTCCCACTTTCCAAAGTTTCCACCACCTGCCAACAGCATCTTCTATTGAGGACCAAGTCTTCAACACATGCATTTTGGAGAGCATATAAGATAAAGGCACCTGAGTATTTTCTGGCTTTACACCTCTCTACATTCAGCTTGGCTACTTACTAAGATAACGTGTTAGTTTCTCCTAGCATTCAAGATTTATAAATGGGATTCCTTTAGAGTCAACACATAAGATGCTTCCAGTCCAAGGAGGAGCCTTCAGAAGGACAAGGTATCTTGTGGGGGGTTCTAGGTACCCTGCCTGAGTCTTGGATACACCCAAAGTGAAGTAGGATGGATAATGCCTAAGCCACATTTGGAACAATGGGGGAGGGAGCTCTTGCTAAGTCTGAAGTAATCCATTGTTATGGTTTTGGTCTGAGGTGGCCCCCAAAAGCTCATGTGTGAGGCAATGCAAGAAGGACTAGAGGAGAAATGATTGGAGTGTGAGAATCTTGACCCAATCATTGAATTAATCCCCCTCATTGGATTAACTGAGTGATAACTAGGCATCGTAGGCAGGTAGGGTGTGGCTGGAGGAGGTGGGTCATTGGGGACATGGCTTTGGGATATATAGTTTGTATCTGGCAGTGGAGTCTCTCTACTTCCTGATCATCATGTGAGTTTCTTCTCCACGACACTCTTCCACCATGATGTTCTACCTCACCTGGAGCCCCAAGGAACGGAGCTGGCTGTCTATAGACTAAGAACTCTGAAACCATGAGCCCCAATATAAAGTTTTCCTCCTCTAACTTTGTCCTGGCGTGTCTTCTAGTCACAGCAGTGGAAAGGCTGACTAAACCACCCACTGAGCATTGTGCAGGGATGATTCTGTTTAACCCTCACAATGACACAGTGACATAGATCCTGCTCTCTGCATCCTTCAGACAGGAAGTCAGGCAAAGAAGAGTTAGGGTTAGGTCTCCTTCAGAGGGAAACACAACTGGCAAGTGGTGGACAGCAAGCAGAGTGCTGGCAGTGCTCAGTGTCCCCTGCCTGTGGGTGCAGCATCTGGAGTTCTGCTTTCATCTTCTCATGGCCTTCTCCGCTCTGTGTCTCTGTGTGTCCTTTTGGAACTTTAATGGGGACACTAGTTATTGGATGTAAAGACCACTTAATCTAACATGATGTCATCTCAAGCCTTTCCATAAATGCCTCTGCAAAGACCCTCTTTCCAAATAAAACCACATTCTGATGTTCCAGGTGAACTGAGGTTCCAGTGTCCAGGGGACACTATTCAGTCCAATATACCCATTGTTTCTGCCACCTTAAAATACTGCAAACTAGGTAGTTTATAAATAACAAAAAAAAAGCTATTTCCCACAGTTTTGGAGTATGGAAGTCCAAGATCCAGGCAGTTTCCATGTCTGCAGAGGGCTGCTCCCTGGTTCCAAGATGGCGTCTTTGCTGCATCCTCACATGGAGAGATGGAAGGGACAGGTGTCCCTCTGAGGCACTTCAATGAGGGCATGAGTCATTTACACACAGAGCTTAGCCACTTCCTGGAAGGCCCACTTCTTAACACCAGCCCAGTAGAGATTAGGCTTCTACATGAGCCTTGGAGGGACAGAAACAGTCAGACCATAGCACCCGCGATGGTAAAAGCCTCTGGACTCCCAGACCACTGGCTGCACCCAATCCCTTCCCCTCCTTTCCAAGGCTGCCATTACTCTGCTTTCCTTCACAGTCACTGTGCTGGCTCTTCCTCTCTTACCTGATGTCCCAAATTCTGTCCCCCACCCACCTGCCTCCAAGTTCCCTGCCATTCCTAGTAAGGGAGCCTCCTAGACGGCTGCCCACCTGTCCCAATGCCCATCTGCCCAGAGCCCCCAAGCTGGGCCCTCACCCTTGCCACCAGCCCTACCAAGCACTTCCCTTGCACTCAGGGTGAAGCCTCAGGGAGAACCTTCAGGGTGAGGGCAGAGAACAGAGGGAGAGAGGAGGGAGCAACGTGGCTCAGGAGAACTGCAGTTCTCCACGCCAGTGCCTGACCTCAGGGGGTAGATAGAGAGGTCAAGCTCGAAGGGCCTGTGGCCCCCAGTCCAGATGCTCTGCAGACCCAGCCTACTGACCACACCAAGGACTTGGCCCATGGCATGTGGCCTTAGAGATATAGCAGGAGTCTTTGGAGGTCAGCAAGCATGTGACTCACTCAGTCTCCACCCTGTCCTCCTTGAGCACCCTCTCTGAGCCCCCATCTCTATTCCAGGAGGAAACCACAGCCTGCACCTTTCTTCCCCCAGGGTTGTCTGCTCAGCTCCTGCAGAACCAGCTGGTGTGCTCTGCTTTCTCTGGGGCTGGACAGCCTGCCTGGCACCGACCCTCCCCAGCTGCTCATTCTCTGAGCCTTTCGTGTGTTTGAAGGTGTCGCCCCTGCAGTAAGAGGTCGGACTACCTGTGCCTGGATTCAGGCACCTCTGAAATAATCACAGTACATGGGAAGCGTCCAGCGTGACGTTGGGGGCAGATCTGCAGATGCCGCCCGGCGGCAATTCCTGCTCTGCCCCTGACAGCTTTATGGCCCTGGGAAGCTACTGTAGCTCTCTGGGCCCAGCTTCCTCTTCTGTAGAGAGGGGGTGACATTTATATCCCTCACTAGATTGCTCTGAGGACCTTGTGAGCTAGTGCTCCGGAGCACTAGGAGCAAAGCCTGTTGCACACGCTCTCCAAGCAAGTAACGGATAAATTAAAATGAGTGTCTTCCGGTGGCAATGGTTGCAAGTGAGTTTTACCTAAAATTGATGAGGCTTCTAGTGTCCCTGGAGAAGCCCCCTCATCTGTCCCTCCTCTCCCTGCCCAGCACCATTGCAATGCTTACCTTGACACATCCTTGTCAGCCTGGGCACAAAATGTGCCCATGGATTTAGGAAAGGAAAATAAATGGTTCCTCCCGTCTGTCTCGGAAGTCCTCACGTCCTCAGGGATGAGATGGTGGAGTGCTTCACAGTCGATCTCCAGGACACAGGAAAACAAATACAAACCAGAGGCACATGTCTGGACACTCAAGGAAGGCTGGCAGGGGCAGGCCAGGCCCTCTGGGGATACAGGCCACTGCCACTCTGCCACCCCAGGGGAGTCCTCCCAATACCCAGGCTTCCCTGACGAGCACTCGCCTGTCCCTGTCGAGCCCCAGGTCAGCCCTCTTGTCAATGCCCACGAGCTGCTGCCTTCCGCTCCTCTCCACCCCTCTAGTCAAGATCGCCCCGCTTCCTGTGACACGTATGCAGGAAAGCAACCCCGTGCCCAGCAGGGCTGTGAGACCCAGGACACAGGCAACCCAGATGAGGGGAAGGAAGAAATAAAGGGGAAGCAGTGGCCACTACAGAGACACATGATGCTTCCAGATGTCAGAAGGTGGACAGGGTCAGCTTGAGCAAGTGCCCAATGGTAACAGGACATCAGAGCAGGGAGTCAGAGGAACATGGACAGGAACCTCTGTGGGTCCCTTTAAAATGGGAATAACAGTGCCTAGGTCAGGGGATTGTTATGAGGATGAAATGAGACCTTACACATAATGCCTGGCATGACAGAATCAGGGATATTATACATGCTATCATTATAACCACCACATCATCATCACCATCACCATCACCATCATCACCATCACCATCACCACCACCATCACCACCACCACCACCACCACCATCACCATCACCATCACCACCATCATCACCACCACCATCATCACCACCATCACCACCATCATCACCATCACCACCACCATCACCATCATCACCATCACCATCATCATCACCACCATCATCACCATCATCACCACCACCATCATCACCATCACCACCATCATTACCACTCCCACCATCATCATCACCACCACCACCATCATCACCACCATCATCACCATCACCACCATCATTACCACTCCCACCATCATCATCACCACCACCACCATCATCACCACCACACCACCATCACCATCACCATCACCATCACCACCACCTTCACCACCACCACCATCATCACCACCACCACCATCACCACCACCATCACCACCACCACCATCATCACCACCATCACAACCATCATCATCACCATCACCCATCATCACCACCATCACCATCATCTTCAACATTATTGTAATTTTGCTATACCCTGGAAGGCAAAAATTGAGCTAGGCTCTGGGAGATGGGCTGCATTGGGATTGCAGAGAGCGATGGGGAAGCTCACACGGCAGGCAGAGGGACAGACATGGAGAACTGCGGCTGTCAGAGGGTTCCTGGGGCCAATTGGGTTAAGACCCTGGTGGCAAGGTGAGCTGGGGTTGACTAGAAGCAGCCTGGTAGGAGAACAGAATGGCCCATCCTCCCCGCCCAGGCTCCCTGCCTCCGCCTTTCTTTGCCTCAGACCCCCCACACTCTGGCAATGCCACTACTCTGTCTCCAGGGCCCCTCCCACCACCTGGAAGCAATGTGTGGGGACACAACAGCAGAGGTCCAAACCTTTGCCCAGGGTCACCCCAATGTCCCCTCCCTTTGCAAGGACATGTCCTCTCCTGGCGACTTCCTGCCTCACCCTCTTGGCTTGACAGAAAGGCATCCTGGGTTTCTCGGAGACTGATTAAAAAGTCCTCCAGGGCTGGGAATGAGAATGGGGTGATAATTAGCTGGCAGGCCGCAGCTGCCAGCCCTCCAGCTCTGGACCGCGGTAATCGGAATAACCTGGGAGTTGATTTCTTCTCTCCAAAATGTACCGTTATTGTTAGATTCCCCACTGGCAAGCTTTGGCAATAGTCATTTATGTCTCCTTCCCACCTGGGGGGACTCCTGATCCTTTCCCGAGAAGGGCCTGGCTTCCCCAGCCTGGCTGTAAATGCCTCATTACGGCTCTCAGCTGCACGCTTGGTCTTTTTTCTCACTCTGGGTCACATTTCATTTTGGTTTAAATAATGAAACCAGCGGACCGGAGATTAGAGCCGCTAAATGATTTTTTGCTCCTAGGAAGTGGACGTCTGTCCAAGACAGAAACTCACCAGCAGCTTGGTGGACCTCTGTGCTGGCGAGGCTCGAGACCACGGCCCCCAGACTTCACAGCCTGAGCGATCAGGAGGGCGACTGCCAGGCTGTGGGGAGACAGACCCAGGAGGCAAGTCGGAGAGCTCCGGAGGAAGCCAGCAGGGCGTGGGCTCCTGGGGAGGAGAGAGGCCTTTGGCCTTCGGGGTGACCCGGCCCCGTAACATACTCCAAGGGCTTTCTCAGTTGTCTCTCCAAAGTCCACCTGTGTGCCCTCTGATGACCCTCCATGGACCAGGGAATGGCGCTATGGGTGAGATTCCTGGGGCTGGTCATGCTGCAGCCGGTTTGCCCTCCCAACCACCTCACTGTCCAATCCCTCTTCCAGCAGGGGACCCAGGGGTCCAGAGAGGCCGGTGACAAGGTCCCAGCTGAGAGTCACTCCCCTGCCCTGAAGGCAGGGCTCTTATCCTGGAAGCCGTGGCAGTGAATCTCGGGGTCATTCTGGGCTCTCGAGCCTCAGTTTCCTAATCTAAGTGACATCGGCCCTGCAGGACCCTGTGCCCAGGGCATGCTAAGACCCCCGGAGGCCCCAGGCCTTGCTGTGCCCTGGATCCCGGGAGAAGAAAGGAGTCTGGCTGGGCCTCTCCTGGCTCTGCCCCTGGGACAGGTCCCCCCGCAGCTCAGGACATGGCGCTAGAGGAAGCTGAGAATCCTGGGCTCGGAGATGGGGGGCTCCCCGGAGGCAGGTGACTCTTGCAAACCTCGTGTGTGGAGAAAACAAGCATCCGCCCCTGTGGGCTCAGAAGGTGTGGCGTGAAGTGACGGGACGTCCTGCTAAGCAAGCTGACCGAGCACGTGCCCAGGGACTAGCCCTGTGCCGCAGGACCAGGCGCCGGGCCCTGCTTCTCAGGTGGTCAGGCCTGCTCGTCACACAAGGAGCCCAGTTAACTTGGACAACTGCCCCCAAGGGTCCTAAAGAAGAGGCAGGGCTGGCTGCCCTCACCCACCACCTCTAGCTCAATAACCACTGGGCCCTGGTCCTCCCTGGAAGCTGACCTTTGCCACCCGCCCTGGCTTGCTTTGCCCAGGTGCCTGGTTTGCTCTCTCAGGGCTCCAGCTTGGCCAGTGTCCCTCCCCAGCTCAGAGCAAGCACTAAGGACTTCAAGAGCAAAGTGCCCAGGCACCGTGACTGGCCGGTCCCGGAGCCTCATGGCCATGGCCCCAGCCCCGGGCTGAAGTCTGCTCTTGGAGCAGGCACGGCTGGTCCAGTCCCATCTGCGGCTTTCTGACAGTGGCTCTGGCCAGTGGCTCCACCTCAGGACACTGACCTTTGGCCCTGTGAACGCAGCAGCAGGACCTTCCTGGGGTCTGCTGCCCCCCCTCTCATCTGAGGGCTGGATGCACCTCCTCACTTGGCTCACCACGTCACCTGAGCCACTGCTGGACGTGACAGACATGTAACCGTGCCTGGGTCACCTCCAGCAGCCCAGCCTCCCTCTGCTTCCAGAGCCCCACACTCCCCACCCTTCCCTCCCGCCTCTCTGGGCTCTCATTCTCAAAGCTTCTGGCCACAGTTTTTCTGGCCAGGTGCGCGAGTCAGCTCAGGGTGCTGTGACAGGGAGGGCAGGACAGCTCGGCCTGGGTGGGCCTGACCGCAGACACCGACTTCTCAGTTATGGAGGCTGACGCCCAGGCTCAGGGTCAGGGCCTCTTCAGCTCCAGCTGAGATCACTCCCAGATGGCCTCTCCCCAGTGCGTGAGTGCAGAGGGCTCACTAATGTCCCTGCTCTCGTCCACCCTGCGTCACTGCCCTGGAGCCCCACCTGCAAACAGCCGCCCTGGGAGCTGGGGCTTCAACAGGAATCTGGGGGACACAACCAACCATCCTTAGTGCCACCCGAAGGCGGGCACAGCCCAACTCCCCAGCCCCCACCCAGCACACCCCAGTGGAACCCTGTGGTGACAGAACCCTCCCACCAGAGCATCCACGGGGCCACTTAGCACTAGAAAGGGGGACCCCGGGGGGAGGGCGGAATGTTCAATCAGCTGTAACCTTTTAGCTGAGGCCATGGAGGCTGGAGATAGAGGCGCTGGAGGGGGAGGCTGGAGGTCGTGGCCCCTGAAGCACCTCTGGCCCAAGTCCTCCTCTGTGTGCCAGACCCCTTGACTGTGACAGGGACACGCCATCCCACCGGGGGCTCGAGGCCTCTGCAAGCCACCTGCCTAGAGCAGCCTCGCTCCCTACAGGGCCCAGCCTGGAAAGGGCAGCACCATCCGCACAGTCCCTCCAGAGACCTGGGGTCCCCTGGACTCCAGCTGTCCTGCCGTCCAGGCCCACCGAGCCCTGTGGCCACCCCCATCCCACACCCCAAGTCTGCAGCCTCCGTCCACCTCCACCTGCTCACCCGTGGTCCCCCTGCTGCACACGGGTCCACCCCACCTGCCCCTGCCAGAACCACTCCCCACCTTCCTGGCTGGTCACTGGATGGGCTGGCCTCCTGGGCTGGTCACTGCGGATAGGGGTGGTGGCTGCAGGGTCTGGATCAGACTCCACTTTCTGTCTGGCCATTCCTTACTTGTCCATTCAGCTTCTGCTCAGGAGGAGGACCTGAGGGCACCCAGCCTCCTCCCTGCGTCTCCGAGGCCTCCCACCCTCTCCGACAGCAGTGTTCTTCCGGGCGTGGGCCTGGGGTCCGCTGCTCAGGTGGTCTCCAGTGCCCCGGCTGCCCCACAGCTGTGACGTGGGGGCTGGGTAGGCAGTGCCCCAGGCCGGGCCTCGGCTGCTCATGGATCAGGCCCCTGCCAGACATCCCGAAGGTCAGGGGCACTTGAGGAGCCCTGTGCCGTGGAGGAGGCCGGAGGGGAGGCAGAGGTCCCCCCGCAGGCTCCTGGGCAGGGCCTCTCACCGGCCGAGTGGAGCGCCCCCTTCCTCTTACCCCATCAGGACTGAGACCCGCTTCCCTGGATGCTGAATGTGTCCTGAAGGAGCCCTGGGAATGGCGTTGGTGGAGAGTGGAAAGGAGTCTGCCCCCTGCCGCCATTCACCAAGGCTCGGGTGCTGGGAAGGCACAGAATGGGACGCATTTCCACCTGCCCGCTCGGCTGGCCGCCCGAGGCCGGGACAAGCTCCCCGTGTGCCTTAATTGACTTGCCCAGGAGCTGGGCGTCTGCTCTCCTTTGCTGTTTTCCTTCCTCCTCGGTGTTAGAAGCGCGTACTCTTCCCCAAGAAGGACGCTTCCGCTCCCCTCTGTGGCTTCCCCTCCCCGCCGTGTGACTGAGCTCCCCATCACCCACTCCCACCCAGCTCACCAGGGAGCGGGGCCCAGAGACCCTGAGCGAGCAGCGGGGCAGCAGGCCCAGCCACCCTCAGGGCACGCAAGCCGGGCACCAAGGCCCACAGAGGCTCAGTCCCTCTCGTGGAGTGGCGCACGCTGGCTTAGAGGCACGCAGTCCCATCACCCCGGGTGACTTAGGGGACCCCAGGCAGCGTAGGTGCTGTGGGAATAGCTGACACGCTGTGCTGTTTAAGGAACGATGGAAGAAAATGTCCACGCACGCTCAGTGGGGATGCAGTTTCCCACGGCTGAGCCCCCGGGGGGGAGCCACACGCCCAGGTGCTGGACACACCCGGGCTCGTGGAGAGAGAGGCAGGAGCAGTGGGCTCACGTGCCAGGGAGGCAGGAGGTCCCAGCGTCTGGAAAGCAAGTAGGTGAGCTGGGCACCTGGGAGGGACGGTGATGGGGGGATTTTCTCAGCAGCTTCTTGGGAACCTGTAAGAGCTACTGTTTCAGTTTGAGTCTGAGGGCAGGAAAGAATCGGCCGACCCAGGGTGGAAGCTGTTGGGCTCAGGAGAATCCCCTCCTATTTAGGGGCAGCTCACCCTTTAGGTTGCTTCGGGCCTTTGACTGATTGGGTGGGGCCCACCAAATTAGGGAGGGTTCAAGTGCTGATTCCCTGGAGAAACACCTTCCAAACCCATGTGCCACCAAATGTGCAGCACCGCCAGGGGACACTCAGCGAACCCTCATGCCCACCCGTGTGCCCTCCTCTTGTCACCTGCCTCATGTTCCATCTGGAAAAGGTACTCTTCAAATTTCTGTTTCTCCAGCTGAATTCTTGCAGACTCCCACCCTCGGCCAGGCTCCCCTCCTGGATCCTTTGCCTTCTCCCTCGTCACTGTCCCCTCCTCTTCCCGGCCGGTTTTGCCCCCTCAGAGGCGGGCTCTGCAGAACCTGCCACAAGCCCTTGCTCAGAAGTCCCTGCCCTGATTTGCTGGTCCTCCTGGGGCTGCTCAGCTTTGCAGGACCAAAGCCCTTTCAGAAGGACAAGGTGCGTCTCTGTGGGGCCGCGGGGACAGCTTCCTGCTGACTCGCCCTCAGACTGCAGGGACAGCCCGGCTCTGCTCTGCTCCCAACTAGAGACTGGGCACAGGCCAGGCTGGGCCCCATGGTGGCCAGTGCAGGGCCCTCTGACATCACCCTCGTAGATGGCTCTCACCCGGCCCTGTGTCTGGTGGGCAGAAAAGCCGCGTGGCTGTGACACCGTCTTTGGTTCTTGCAGGTCTCGAAACCGACGACTGGACAAGCAGTGGCGCAGCCTGCTCAGGCCGGGGGGTCTCACAACACCTCCTCCCACCACGAGCACAGCCATGCTTTCTACCTGAGGCAGCACGGTCTTCATTCAAACCTGCCCGTTAGTGGACAGGGGGCCCCAGAGGAGGTGGAACGGGCCTGCAGCCCAGCAGAGCCAGCTCGTCCCAGACACCCTCGCCCCGCGGGGCAGAGCTCCCTCCAGCCCCAGAAGGCGAGTCTGCTTGGACAGGCCTGGGAGGCCCTCGGGGTCCTTCCAACCCACGGCACTAAGACGGCCTGTACCATCTTAGCAGAGGCTAAAAGTAGGATTTAGTCCTTGAAAAGAATCTTCCACAGGACTGGAAATAAAGAGGGCCTCCATGCTGCCCGGGGAGTCGGAGGCCGAAGTTCCACAGGGCGCCTCAGGGAGGGCTCCTCAGCTCCCTCCCGAGAGCCCCGTCTGCAGCCCCAGACCTCGGGGTGTGGCCTCCCAACTCCTCGCTCTCCCTGAACACTCCTGGCCAGCCTCTGGTCAGGGAGGCCCGTGTGACCTCGCACACACTCTCAGATCCCCCCACCCAACGCGCTCGCCGGCCCCGCTCACCTGGATCCTGGCCAAAGCCCTGGCTGCTGCCTCCTGCCCTCACTCTGACCTCACCCCTGCACCCAGAGCTATCTCACCAACGAGTGTCCCAGCCTTCTGTCCCACTGGGAGTGTGACAGGTGACATGGGCATCAGGACACCTTCAGGTGTGCAGCCAGTGCTGGGCAGGATGAGGCCGGCAGGTGTGGGTGGAGGCTGCTGCCAGGCAGACGCCTCCCACAGCCAGGAGGACTCCCTCCCACAGCCAGGTGGACCCCTCCTACAGCCAGGCGGACCCCTCCCACGGCCAGGAGGACCCCTCCCACGGCCAGGAGGACCCCTCCACAGCCAGGAGGACCCCCTCCCACGGCCAGGAGGACCCCTCCACAGCCAGGAGGACCCCCTCCCA
>JAJEJO010004842.1:95073-138551 GCA_020662805.1 Glaucomys volans | reverse complement strand
GCAGGGTGCCTAGCATGGCGCCTGGCACACAGTAGGGCTGCACACCCGGATCATAGCTGTTGGTAGCACATGCAGGGTGCCTGGCATGACACCCAGCACACAGTAGGGCTTCATACCCAGATCATAGCTGTGAGTAGCACATGCAGGGTGCCTAGCATGGCGCCTGGCACACAGTAGGACTGAACGCCTCACACTTCCATAACTGGGTGGGTGAAACCACAGAGGCCAATTCCTCAGCCATGTTCAGGCGGCCTGGCCTGAGAACCTGCTCCGTGTGGGGCCAGGAGCTGCTGCTCTTGGAACCAGGCCGCTCGCTGCTACACCAGGAGAGGAAGCTGGAGAGGGACCTCCAGAGCCAGAGCCCCAGGGCCTTCCCAGCAACAGGTGACAAGTGGTCTGGGCCAGAGCTCCCGTGGCAGCCCTCCCGCTGCCCTGCACTTCTGCAGCCAGTGTATTTGAGATGAAATACGCAGCATGAGCATCCACACTGGCAGCTGGTGTGCGGGCAGAGCTCAGTGTCAGCAGCTCTGGAGAGAGGCCCCCCTCTGTCCCCCACCCGAGCCCATTTGTAATCACACCCCGATCTGCGGGACCGAGTCTGAGCCTAGGCTGCTCCGCACGCAGAGCAGCTCAGCCCCACGCAGCAACCTGAGCTAATGAGCCCCGTGCCCCCCACACAACCCCGCTGCGCTCCAACAAAGGCACGTTTACCAACTTTTAAATCGTTTTCTCATTAAAATGTCTTTAATGCCTATTAAAATGTGCGTTCCAGATGCATGTTCTCCATAATTGAAGGAATCAATGCAACTTGCTCATTCTAAGGGGTGCTCGGCATCTCTTCGCAAATTATTTTCATCTCTTTAGGATTTCACAGCTGCTTTTCTCATTATCTGCCACATAAAACTTTGTCCCAATGACGTTGCCTGGAGGAAGAGCGGCTCAGGTGGAGGCTCCTCGACTGGCAGAGCCCAGTGTCAGGAGCAAATGCAGAGAAGCCCACATGCTCTCGGGCTCCACCACTGCAGGGCAGAGGTTGGGGTCAGAGGGGAGTTCTCAGGCCACCTAAGGCAGACCCAAGGCTGTGACTTCATAGCCACCAAACTTGCTGAAGTCTCCCCAGTGTCACTGTAGTGCAAATATCCCCACAAATCTCTCCTGGAGATGTCTAAACATTCCCAAGTATTCATATTTTGGGAAAGAAGCACCTGTATTTCTACCACCATATAGTATTTATCATTATGAGTCGTTCCATTAGACTGATGTCAGTTACCCAGCAGTTCTGTGAGAGCGAGTCAGAATACAGACAGGTGTGCACAATAGGACGTGCAAAAAATTCATCTCAAATTTCAGCCCAGGCAGGGGTCCTTCTATCAGTTCTGCAGCTCCAGATGGAGAGACATGGGGCCAGCTGCCCACAGAGAAGCCAAAGCCGCAGCACAAGGCATGTGCATAGCCTCTGGAACAACAGGTGTGGACTCTGAGTCCCTTCAGAGCCTAAAGCACCCCTGTAATCAACTCAGTTTTTGCCAAGCTGTCCCCTATGCCTGTCCCTGGGCCAGGACCTGGGACAGCACCCTGCCCAGCCCTATTCCTGCATTTGCTCATTCACTCATCCCCTCTGCGCTCCCGTGGCAGAGCCTTCCAAAGCTCTGCAGCCCTCCCTGCAGGCCCACTTCCCTGAGGCTGGCCCGGCGCACAGCTCTCCTGTCCTCCTCCAGCGGCTTTTTCCTTCTGACTGGCCCCCGGCGCTGGGCTTCCCCACTGGGAGTAGACTGGATCCTGCAGTTTGATCCCGTGGTGAGCTCAGCTCCTTCCCAGGCCGTCCACCAGGCTCAGACACCAGCCCTGTCCCTGCAGGTGACCATCGAGCACGTGGGCTGTTTCAAAGACATCAACAGAGACAAGAGCAACAACAAACGGAAGCGCACACACACACACACACAGGCACGTCGCATGCACCGACACACACGTGCACATACACACAGGCACACTCACACACACATGCACACACAGACACACACGAGTGGAAGCACGGCTGGCTGGGAAGCTGCTGGGGCTCTCACTCTGCCGAGAGCATGGCTCACCAGGTCCTTGACAGACACTCGGCTGATGTTGAACAAAGGAGCAAAGGTGTTTGTCGGGGACCTTCGCTGGTGCCAAAAACAGCCCGTCAGTTCGGCGTCCCCTACCAAGTGCAGCAGGTTCTGGGGCCCTGTGGGCCCGGGGTCAGCTCAGTCCTGAAGCTGACAACCCCCCTTCCCCCAGAGGTCTCCCCAGGTGGTGAAAATCTCGGTTTCTGCAGGGCTGGCACTTGGATCTGGGGTGGGGACCGGCCGGGCTGCGGGGTAGGGGTCTTGTGGCTGAGCCTTGACCCTGCCTTCCCTCCCACCGTGTGCCCCACCTGCACCCCCGTGAAGGCCGAATCCTGCTTTCCAAATGAAGACAAGTCCGAGCTACACAAGACTTGAAGGTCTGAGCCAGGTACCCCTCTCCGGAGCCGGCCAGGCTGGGCCCTCTGCCGGGAGGGCGGGAAGCTGTGAGTCGGGAGCCTGGCCTGGAGCGCGACTTCCTATAGATTCCAGCAACCTCAGGTCCCACTGGGCCTGCAGCGCCAAGACGGCACTTGGAAAATCACATTTGAGGCTGACCTTAGGGAGCATCAGGACTGGGACCAGTGCCCGAGCCACCTCCTTCCTCCGACCTCCACCGCCCCCTGCCACTCCAGCTTCCTCAGGAGGGAAGATGCGGGCAGGGCCCTGTCACTCCCAGATACACCCCATCCCAAGTAACAGGCTGCGGGGGCCAGTTCAGGTGCATCCCTAAGATGAGCCTGGTTGAGGCGCAGCTGGCCACTCGGCCCCCGTGTGCAGAGAACCCTTGACCAAGGACAGCGCCCCTTGCACTGCGAGGGCCACCCTGCTGCTCCCAGATCACGACTTCCGAAACGCTGCATCCTGGGAGGCACTCTGTCGGGGAGGTGGTCTCCAGGAGCCATCCATCCTGAGGACCTGGGAGCGTGGGTACTGAGGTTCTCGAGAGTCGCTTCCCAAGTGTCCGAGTGGCAGCTGCCAGGTGTCCGTCAACGAGTGGAGATCTCCTGTCCTCCCAGGCTCCCACACGCCTGCCTCTGTGGCCAGGTGGGCTTCCTTCTCCGCCCCCTGCGAGGCTCGCCCAAGCCCCATGGGAACTCGATGGCCCTGGGGGGGAGCACACCGTCTTGCTCATCCAGGATCGCCATGGCAGAGTCCAGACGAGGGGCTCTGCATCCTCACATCTTAGAGGGTGGAGTCCAGGGCAGGGCACCTTCATGGTCAGGTCCTCCTCCAGGATTGCAGGCGGCCCCTTCCGCTGGGCCACACACAGCAGGGATGCTGCGAGAGGCGGAGGGGGGAGCAGAGAAGCCAGGTGAGTCTTCTTACAAGGGCATTAATCTGCCTGGGCATCAAGTCACCTCAAAGCCCCCAGCTCCAGGTCCCGTCGCACCAGGAGTCAGAACTTAGCCCGTGGACCCTGGAGGGACCTGGAGGACCTGCTGTTAAGGTAAGAACACGACATAAAGCACCTCCTCCAGACCAGTGAGTGGATCCCAAGCAGGCAAGAGGGTCAGACCCCAAGAGCCACAGCCAGCCACAGCGCACCGGAGACAGCGGGAGGCAGGATCCGCTGGAGACGGGGAGAGGTCCCCCCAGAAGCTGTGGAAACGAGGGTCGGGATCCAGAGGCCCCAGGCAGGGGGTGGCGTCATCCATTGGCAGGAACCAGGGACGGGCAAGTGCCCTCGAGAGGCTTCTTCTCCGAGTTTCCGCCACACAGAACGTCTAAGTGTAGACCTTGTCCTGCTCCTGAGACCAGCAACCTGGCATGCGTGGGGACACGGGCTCCCTGTGAGCTCTCCCAGGGTCCTGGACGCCGCTCCTCAGATGACATGGGGACATGGGCTCCCTGTGAGCTCTCCCAGGGTCCTGGACGCCGCTCCTCAGACGTGCCCATGTGATGCCCTGTACTGGCCCTCCAGCCCCAGTGACCCCATCCTCTTATCAGCGCCTCCCATGGGGACGGTGACACTCACAGGCCCAATGCCCTCACCACATCAGGGGCGGTGGTGATCTCCACCCTGACAACAGAGAAGCTGGGGTGCAGAGGTGCAAGGACCCCACCCAGGTCACACCCCAAAAGTGGGTAGACTGGGCTCTGCCAGCCTCTGGAGGCCAGCAGAGCTGTTCAGTGTTAGAATGTGAGGGACGTGTGCACAGATGGCTTTCAGGAACATTTGATTGATTGATTGATTTTTCAATACCTTTTAGTTGTAGACAAACACGATAGTTTTATTTATTTATTTTTATGCGGTGCTGAGGATCGAACCCAGTACCTCAGGCAAGGCAAGCCCTCTGCCACTGAGCCACAGCCCAGCCCCACATTCTATTTATTTATTTGTTATTTATGTGGTACTGGGGATTGAACCCAGGGGCACTCTACCACTGAGCCACATCCCCAGCCCCTTTTATTTTTTTATTTTGAGACAGGAACTCACTAAGTTTCTTAGGGTCTCACTAAGTTGCTGAGGCTGGCCTTGAACTTGTGATCCTCCTGCCTCAGCCTTCCAAGTTGCTGGGATTACAGACCTTCACCATGCACTCAGCTCAAATATGTTTTAGCCAATGAAATTTGCACAATAAAATCCTACTCGAAGTGACCATACATAAAACAGAAAAAAACCCAAGTTGCTCCACTTGCAGCAGACGCAAATTAATGAGTAATTTCTCTACCTTGTCCTTTCCAACCCTGTCCCTTCCTTGTCCCAGGTCTAAAGAGAAGGTTAACAATTTGATTAATTAAAGGAATTAAATATTTACTGAGGTCATATGGTACAGTGAGTTCCCAGTGAGCCCACCACTCCACGGAAAACATCTCCAAGCTCTGGGCAAATTCAAAGTAAGAAGAAACAAGCAAAACCACCCAACAGCTTGAGAGAATGAGCAATGGCGGGAAGTTTAGGAGGAAGCCTGCACTTGGAGCAAGGCACCAGTACAAGATTTGTGGCTTTGATCTGAGGTCACACCTTGATTCCAGTGAAGTTCAGTGGACCTGAAGCCTTGGCAGAAAACTCTCCATCCCACTGGCTAGAAAGTGACATGGCACTTTGACAGCCTTCATGCTGGTGAGCGGGAAGGAAACTCAGGACGAGTGGAGCCCCGTATTCTCAATCTCAACCCATAACTCTCCACGCACACTGCGGGGTACACACCATCCAGTAGAGGGTGGGGAGAACTGAATTGGAATCTGGGTTAGAGAGTTGGTGGTTTGAATTTTTTGTCTATTAAAACTAAGCAACAACTCTCTTTAGAGAAATATCCAAAATTTCTTCCACATACCAGAAAACCAGGAAAGTTGAAATAATTAATTATCAAGTAAAATGATAATCAACAAAGACCAACCTCGAGAAGGCCCCAATATTGGAATTTCCAGACAGGCATCTTAAAGCAGCCATTATAACCATGCTCTACGAAGCAAAGGAAACCACTCGATAACAAATGGAAGGATGAGAACTCTCAGGGGAGGAATAGAAATGTCAAAACAAATCAAATGGAACATTCGAAAGTAAAAATTAGAATACCCAAAATGGAAGCCTAGTTGGTGGATTTAGTAACAGCATAGAAATGAGCAATTTAAAAATCCAACAAATCTATGAAAACTTCAAGTTTCCTAGCAATTGGAAAAATACAACTCAAAACTACATTGAGATTCCATCTCACTCCAGTTAAAATGGCAATAATCAAGAATACAGATCATAATAAATGCTGGCAAGATGTGAGGGAAAAGATTCACTATACATTGTTGATGGGACTGAAAATTAGCACAACCAACATGGAAGGCAGTATGAAGATTTCTCAAAAGACTAGAAATGGAGCCACCATGTGATCCAGCTGTCCCAGTTCTTGGTATTTATCCAAAAGGACTAAAATCAGCTTATTATAGATGCATGCATACCAATATTTATAGTAGTGCAATTCACAATAGCCAAGTTATGGAACCAGCCCAAGTGCCCATCAACAGTCAAATGGATAAAGAAAATTTGGTGAATATACAAATGGAGTTTTGCTCAGCCATAAAGAATGAAATTATGGCATTTTCTGGTAAGTGGATATAACTAGAAAATATCATGCTTAGTAAAGAAAGCCAAATTCTGAGTCAAAATTCAAATGTTTTCTCTAATATATGGAAGCTGGAGAGAAATAAGAAATTAGAAAGGGTTGGGGATCCCATGAAAATAGAAAAGAGAAGAGTGGAGCTGAGGAAGGGGGAGGGAGGAGGGAGGGGAAAGGGTAGGAGTTGTGGAATGAAAGCAACCAAATTATACTATGTGCATGTATGAATGCACCACAATGAACTCCACTTTTATGTATATCTCTAATGCACCAATAAATAAATAAATGGAGGCAAGATCAGTAGAGAAGAGAAAGGAAAGTAGGGGAACAAGCTGGGGAGGAAAAATGGAAGTATTGGAGATTGAAGTGGAGCAAATTATGCTACATGAAAGAATGGCTATGTCAAAGTGAACCCCCCAAATATGTACAATATAATGCACTAATAAAAACATTTAAAAGTCAATTAACTTGAAAAACAATAATAGAAATTATCCACCCTAAAGAATAAGAAAAAATATTGCAAATGGAATGAACTGTACCACAGGGGCTGGTTTTAAGATATAAGTAATTGGAGACCAGAAAGAGGATGAGCAGGAAAAGCATCTGAAGGCATAATAGCCAGCAGCTCTCCAAATCAGGAGACAGACATAAATTTATAATTTCAAGAATTTCAACAGCCATAGAGAGTAGAAATACAAAGAAAACTACATCCAGTCACACAATAATTAACCAGCGAAATAAGAGAGATGAACTGAAAATCTTAAAAGTCATCAGAGACAAAAAAAGAAAGAAAAAAAAAGAGTCACATATGTAATAAAAACAATTTAAATAACTGCAGACTTCTACCCGAAGCTATGGAGGCCATTCAACAATGGAATCACATCTAAAAGGCTAAAAGATATTCAAAGACTCTTAAGGGAGGCAGGGAAGGTGGAACAGAAAACCAATAGCCTAAGACAAACATTAAGTAAACAATTCACTGGAAAACCTACATTCAATGGCATCCACAATCACATGAGATGCTAATAAATTAATTGCTATATTTATAAGACAATTTCAGAATGAATAAGAGACTCTAATATGTTGTCTGAAACATAAGCATTGTATATATGTGTGTGTAGATATTTGTATATACTGTATATATACACGTGTGCATACGTACACACACGTACACACAGGATAAATTCAAAACAAGGGGCTAGAGGAAAGTCATTGTGTATGAGTGTGCACACAAAGGCTGGATGGCCCTGTGGATATCATGGGCAATGAACCTCAAGACCAAGAGTATCTCCAAGACAAGAGGGACATTGAAGAATGACGAAAGGATTGATTCAATAGGAAGCCATCATAATCAAAAGTGTTTATTCATCAATACCAAAATTCACAAGGCACCAATTAACAAAATTGAAGGGAAAAAAGAGATGAGTCTACAATAATAATAGACTATTATAAAGCCCCTTCCTCATCAATCAACTGAGTAAATATAACAACCTGTCAACAAAGACGAACATCAGAACAACCATATTCATCGCTTTTACTTAATTGTTAGTTACAAAACCCTATGCCCAAGACTGCAAAGCACACACCTTTCAAAAGAGGAACCAAGGTAGACCTTATACCCGGCCCCAAAACAAGCCTCCTTGGATTTTAAAGGACAGAAATCTTAAAGAGATGTTACTCTGAGCACAAAAGATTTGAGTTAAAAACACTCATTAAGAAATCTAGAGTAAGCCTAAATCTTTGGAAATGAAACAAGATCCAAGAAGAAAACATGGAGCTGGGGTGCAACTCAGCGGCAGAACGCCTGCCCAGCATGCGGGAGGCCGGGATTGGCCCCCCAGCACCACTAAAAGGGGAGGAGGAAAGAAGGAAATCTTTGAAATATTTAGTTCAGTGATGATGGAAATACAACATAGCAAGTTTAAATTGCTCAGCTAAGTGGATCTTAGGGAAGAAATTTGTTGCTTTAAATTCTTAAATCATATTAAAGAAAGATGTGAAATCAGTGCCCCCTGGTTTATCTTATGAAGCTAGAGAAGGGTGCCCAGGAAGATCCAGAGGAAGAACAGAGAGACATAACAGAGACACGAGCAGGTTCGAATAAACACCACGGAGGGAAACCACAGAGAACCCTGGGAGTCGGCTGACCGCCGAGGGACCCAGCTCTAGGGCTGGAGGAACCCGCTCAGCTCCTAAGTGGCAAGTGACCTGGCCTCACTCCTAGGCTCCCAGCCCCCAAGAGAGGAACTCCTCAATGACAAATCGTGGTGGCGGCTGCTTCCGCCCCTGGCAGGAAGTCCCATTTCCAAACACATTTCCCTCCACGGGCGGCTCTGGCCCTGGGAGAGGACTGGGTGTGTGGGTCCCCTTGGTGGGGACTCACCAGCATCATGTGCTCTGATGGGTGCTAGGGCTCCGGAGCTCCACAAGGTGGCCTCAGGCCTTCATCCATTCACTGCTCGCGGCTTCACCTGGGCATGAGGATGAGCAGGGGTCCATTTCCTCCCGGTGAACGTTGTCCCACCACGAGGGTGTGGTGGGGCCTACTGGAATCCCAGCCCCTGCAGGATTGGAAAGATGTGGAGGAAGAGGGCCCAGGTTCTCCTCTGGGGAAGCAGCGTGGCCACCTGCAGAGCAGAAGGGACAGCTGGGTGGATGGGGCACCCACCCCCTTCTCTCCCCAGCAGGCCTGATTGTGTCTGGAGGAGAAACCCCTCCGCTCTCAGCCAAGGGATCTGGCCCATCTCAATCCAATGACTCTGCCATGGCCACTGTGGGCCAACCCCGTAGCCCATCCCACGGCTGCACTAGAGACCGATTCATAGACTCTCACGTCATCCCTGACTGATGAAATCCAAGGAATACCTCCGAGGACTACTGGGAAGGAAACGCCTCTTCTGCTTCTGCGGGAGCCACTGGAAGAAAGGGCTTTGTTTGTTCTTTTGAGTATGAAAGGGGAAAGACACAGCCCAGAGCCAAGGCGGCCATCTTGCCAGTGCACAGAACTGCCTGCTTTCCTGAACCCTGATCAAGCTGCACCTGAAGCTGGTCTGGCCCTGGGCTGTCCTGATCTGCCACTCAAGGAACCGCCTACATTCCTTAAGCCAGGTGATGCTGGAGGTTGGGCTTTCTGTAACTTGCCTGAAGAAGGGCCCTAGGTGACTCACCTCTTAGAATCAAGGTGCATCCCTGCACCTGCAGGAGCTCAGGTAGGTCACAGGTAGCCTGCTCTTTCTGTCACATGACACATACTGGCCTCTTAAAAGTGCCTCTTTCCTTCTCCTGCAAGGCTGGGCAAGGGTCCCTGATTGGCCCCACCCCTCATTCCATGGGCTGCCCTCCGAGGACTGAGAACTTTCCATTTACCACATCGTTTCCATGGAAAATAAAGCTCTTGATAGATTCTCAGGCTTCCGTTCCCCAGCTGCCCACTACAGAGGCATTTAAGCTTCAGTTAATTTGGATTGTGTCTCAATAATGGGAATAACTGGATCGTGCATAGGCCCCAGGGCCCGGCCACCTCAACAGCCCAGCACGCAGGCTGCCTGATTGAAATACTGCATCAGCCGCCAAGCGGCTGGACACACAGCCAATATCCACACCATCAATAGGGAGGAACAAGGGACAGCACTGCGGCCCTTCTCCCAGAACAAACACTTTAAATCCAAGGAAATGTCTGCTGGAGCCTCAGTCCAGCCATGACCGAGCAGATAACCCAAATCCCAGGACCCAGGAGCGGGAGAGGCCGGGACTCGTCCGTGGAAACCCTCTGTTGGTGGGCGAGGAGGCTGCGACTGGGCTGCAGCCCTGGCTCCTCTTTGCTTACTCATCGCGTCTCTGCCGCTGTCTTCCTCGTGGCCTTTCCCCTGAGAAGTCAGAGGGAGGGGAATTAAGACGGAAAGCCAAATCTCCCCCACGTCAGCGGGCACTCTGTGAACCGAGCCTCAGAGACGGGAAAGGTAGAGGGATGGAGGCTGGGAGAGGGAGGCAGCGGGTCCCCTCACCAGAGATGGACCAGGTAATCAGGCCCCCAGGTGGGCCCTGCTGCCCCTGCTGGCCCTTCTCAGCAGGGCGTTTGGAAGAATTATGGCTTCAAACCTCTGTGATGGAATTCTGCTGCATTAATTCAGTGTCTGAATCTTGTTCTTGAGCAAAGAGAAGCATATAGAATACACTCACCCCTGAGCCTGGGAGGCTGCAGGCCAGGGGGCCCAGAGCCAGGAGACCTCAGCCAGAGAACACCTTGCAGTGCCAGTGGGACCCCAGGGCCAGCTCTGCACCCCCATGGAGCACCCCAGGGCCAGGCATGGGGGCCACTCCAGGAGGAGCCGCTGGGAAGGTCCCTGGGCCTTGGAGGAAGCTCCAGGTCACTGCTCGGCAGCTCCATCGGAGTCTCGGCCCCAGCACCTCTGCCCTGCACCTCTCCTGCCTGACCACCAGGGCCTCACTCCTGGGCGCACACTCCGCAGGCCTGGGCTCTCCCCACCAGGCACTGGCCACATCCCCAACCTCGGCATGGAGGGCCCTCACGCACTGCAGCTGAGTCCCGCCATCCCCACGTCTGTCCCCAGCAGTGGGCAAAGGTGCCGAGTGTGCCTTGATGAACCAGGACTCAAGCTCATTGGTGACTTGACACTTACTTGATCTGTGACTGTCCAGCAGGACCCCTGTCCAAGGCCTGGGGACACTCTGGCCTCCCTCTGCTTGCCAGATCTTTGCTTCCTGGAGGCTGCTCTGCACCCTCCCTTCACTGAAGCTGCTGCTGCCCCACCTGACTTACAGCTGAGGTTCCACCCAAGACCCCAGGAAAATACACCGGAACCCCTGCGGGCCAGCTACAGAGCCGGCCTGGCTGGCCAGTGCCGGGGTGATCACAAATGTGCTGACTTTCAGTTAGAATGAAGGGCGGTGTGTGCACCCCACCTGCACCTCCGTGGTCATCCTGCCAGCCGGGGGGCTGGTTATCTGACTCCTGCCCACAAATTTGTCTTCTCCTTTCTGTGTGCCCCCCGGGCTGGCCCAGTCTCTAGCTGGGCTCTGTGGGTCAGGTGTGCCAGGAGGCCGGGGCAGGCGGCAGAGTGGGCGTTCGGCCTCCGAGGCAGGGGGTGTTAGGGCCTCCAGGCCCCTTGCTCCCTGCGTGGGCCTGAACTCTCCACGGCAGCTCTGCCCTGCCCAGGACACTCTGTCCAGGGTGCAGGAACTCAGCTCCCTGGCCATCTGGGCCTGGCCCCCGCTCCCTGCTGGACGCGGCTCTGGACACAGCCGGCTGCGTGCCCTTCACATTACAGATGAGAAAGAGGCTCCGAGGGGCGGGCTGGAGTGCCCACGCGGCCCCCGATGCCTCCTGCCCCTCTGAGAAGCCTCCACTCTGCTCACGTGACGGGCGTCCCCAGCAGGAGAGAAGCCGCTTCCGTAAGGACCAGGGTGGCGGGTGACCCCAGGCAGGCGTCAGAGCCCCTGACACAGTTTTCCTGCTCCCGGGTCCCCTGGGTCCAGAGGCCAGGCGAGTCCCGCGGTGCAGGCTGTGTGTCCCGGCCCTGCAGAGCCGCCCCCGACCTCCTCAACAAGGAAGCAGAGGCAGAAGGGTCCTGGCACCCTTGGGAGTCGCACCCTGGGACGGTGCCACTGGGACCTGCAGGACCCTTCTCATGAAGACCCAGCCTGGGCAGCTGGGCGCAGGCCAAGGGCAGGGAGGGCTCACTCGCTGGCCCAGGTGGGGGCAGTGAAGTGGACAGCTTCACCCTAATTGCCGGGCAGCCGGCTCTGCTCCAGCTGTCATGGAAGCCTGTCCGACGTCTTATTCTGAGCGTGTCCCCTCGACTGGCTAATTATGCAAAACGCCTCCGTCTCCAGTCCTCCCGGCCTGAGTGCTGTGCTGGGTGAAGCCCTCCAGCAGTGCCCGGAGAACCCACTCAAAACGCAGCGGTGGCCGTCGATTCTCAGTCGGCCGCTCCACACGGCCAGCTCAGGCCAGGAGGTGTCCCTTGGCTGATGGCGAGGTGGTCAGTGGATGAGCGTGCTCTGTTTTGATGTCCCTGAAGCTTCGCCTGCCCTGTTGCTCCCAGCTGACGTTGTTGGGTGTCCAGCTGACGATGCTGGGTGTCCATCTGGTGCTCTCTGCAGCTGTCACAGTGACTCCAGAAGGGAAGGGGACCTTGGCCTGGGAGGAGGATTCACACAATCCTCTGAGCCTCTGTGCTGCCCTGACAGGACACGGGGGACCAGGAAATTCAGGAAGAGTAGAAAGGTGTCCACTCACAGTGCTGGCAGCTGGGATGGTCACATGCCAGCGTCCTGGGAGGGGCCCGTGCCTCATCCTTCACCCCGGGGCAGGAGGGCGAGGGAGGCAGGGAGGCGCCTCCTCAGCGTCTCCCCACCGTCCTGGGCTGACCCCTCAGCGCCCACCTAGTAATATGGCTGACGTGTCTGAGACAGGACGGGTTGGATTTTGGAGTTTGGGGTTCGGGGATATTTGCTTAGACTTCATGTCCTGGCCTCGTAACCAGCACAGCAGACAAGGTCCCAGGCCCACTGGAGGGGAGCTGGGAGCTAGAGCCAGCTGAGGGCCCTGGTGGGAAGGGGGGCTAAGCAGGATCCAGCTCCTGACACGGGCTGGCAAGAGCCAGGAGTCACCCGCCCGGCAGGGGACAGCACCTCCAGGGCTCCTGGCCAAGGCACACAGAACTCACAGGCCAGAGAAGCCCCAGCTGAGAGGGCAGCACAGAGGCAGGGACCTGGCGAGGGTCAGTTTTGGAAGCAGGGGAGAAGATGGAGTAGCTGATGGAGCTGGGGACACCGTCCTCCAAGAGGACAGGCTGCTCTCTCCCAAGACGGTCCCTCCCACAGACAGGCGCTACATCTGGGTGGGATTTCCCGCTCTGTGACCCACAGGACGGTGTCCCAGGAGGTGTCAGCCATGGCTCCACAGCAGAGTGAGTTTTGGAGACCCTCCATGCTGCGTCTCCATCCTGCACCTGAAGACCCCAAGCAAGTTCACGGTGGAGACCCTTCACTCGCCACTCCCGTCCCTGCGCAAACTTACTTCACCTGTCCTCTGCAGTTTGTCCTGTCTTGCAGCGAGCCATGGCCAGGGCTGGAGCCCCGCAGATCCCGGCCACAGGACACGTGTCCCAGGAGGGAAGCCCAGCTGGCACTGAGCGACATGGACTTTCAGGTCAACAGAGGTCACAAAGGGCCAGGCAGCTGCTCTCTAGGCCTCCCTGAGGGGCAGCCTGAGCAGAGCAAGGAGGGACTCTGTGTGACCTCCAGAGCATCGTGGTCCAGGCAGAGGGACCTGAGGAGCCGTGGCCTAAGGTGGGAGGCAGCCGTGCAGCCAGAGCAGGAGCTGGGGACAGAGTGAGAAGTCAGATGGAGCGCCTGAGCCCGGAGCCCAGGGTCACACACTGACCGCTGGTTCCTGCTGCAGCTGGTGCCTCAGTGGGAGGAGCCCTGGGGGGGCTTCCCCTGGGTCTGCAGCCACCAGCTGCCCATCCCGCCCCATCACAGGGCCTGCAGGTCACCTGGCCCAGGCCACAAGTGTGAACATCTCTGCCTGGACCTGCTGCCACCCCAGGCCCCACTCAGAGCTGCCAGCTTTCTGGGTCACCCACTAAAGGGGACCCAAGAAGCACCACCAGGGGTGACATGCTGCCCCCAACCAGGAGACCCCCAGGCCTCGCACGTGCTCCTTGAGGGGGAAGCAGCCTCGTGCTGGAGGCTCTCTTGGCACGAGGCCACCGAGCCTGAGGCAGAGCTGAGGTGGACCCCTGGCCTCGCAGGGCCCCTGCTGGGCAGAGTGCCCACCCAGGGTGCCAGCCCACTTGGCACTGATGGCTCCTTCAGCTCGAGTTGGCTCGGCACTAAGGATACATCCGGCCGACACCGTGTTCTGTGGAAAATACAGATGGCCAGGTCCCTGGCACGTCCAGTCAGGGCAGAGGTGCAGAAGGCCTGGGAAGGGACCCGGCGTGTGCGCGGCTCCCACGTCAGCACAGCCCGCTTTGCCCTCTCCCTGACCAAGTGGCCAAAGGCAGATCAGCCTCTGCAGCCGCCCGCACACGGAGCCCTGGTCACGCTGGCAGCCGCGCCCTCCAGGATCGGGTCTGGGTTTGTGTGTGAGGTCAGTGGGTTAATGGGGTCCCGTGGGGCCCCTGACTTTGGGATTTAGGAATGGCTGCCACCCCCACACGTGCCCCGGGTTCTGACTCGCTGCGCTGGCTTCCTCCCTAGTACCATGTCTACCCCGCTGACCGAGGAGCCAGGCATGTCCACCCAGGAGAAGGCCACACTGCAGGTGTTCCCAGGAGTTCCTCCAGGGCTGGGGGACAGAGCAGGGCAGGTCCAGCAGCCACCCCGCCCTTTCTGACTGAGCGGCCTGTTCTTAGCTCATTAGCAACACAGTGGGTGACCACAGGCCTCAGCCTAGGGACAGCCCTGTCACTTGCTTGGCTTTGCATATCTGCATATCTCTGGGTGGCCACTGATCAGGGAGCTGGCCTCCTTTTCCAGGTGTGAGAACCTCAGGACCGTCCCTCCCTCCGTGCTGACAGAGCTGACATTGGCAGAGAGGAGACGGACGGACGGGGTTCCAGGGGGGAGTCTCCTCCAGACACACCCTCTGACGCAGGCCTGCCTCCTTCCCGAGACTGTCAGCACAAACCCCAGGCCTTCCGAATTCCCCTCGCTGGCCATCTGTCCACGCTCTGCCGCGGCCCAGCTGCAGTAGCTTCCTCGGCCAAGTCCAAATCAAAACCATTAGCCGGATAATTGCTCTAATGAGAGCGCAGAGCGGAGCCGGCTCTCGCTCACCCCGGAAGGCTAAGTGGACGAGCCGCCTGGCCACGGCCCCTTGGGATTCCAGCAGCTTCCTCCAGGTCCTCCATGAGTCTTCCTGAGAGGAGGATTGGCCCTCTGACACCAGAACTAACGGAAAAATAAGAAGGTGGGATTTCAGTGCACGGTTTTGAGTTTGAGGAACCGGAATGGCCAAGACCGCACTGGCCATCAGCCACGCGTGCACTTCCTGGGTGGGGACTTCAGTTGAGGCCTGGAACAGGAGCCCGGTTCACCACGGAGCGTGAAGACCCAGCAGGCCACTACGTTGTCCCTGAAATAATGTCTCTATCTCATCAGGTCGCTTGGCTCCTAAAGGAGATAACGCGGGAAGGTAACTGCACGGTTCCCAGCATGCAGGGGGACCCCGGGAAATGCCCCTGAAACAGGCACAGGTGCGCTGCCTCTTAATTCATGTAAGAATTCGTGTGCACACCAGCACGGAGCTCCCTCTAAGGGCGACGGTGCTGAGACCTAGAGCTCACTGGCCACTCTGCCCTCAGCTGCGTCCACCTGCTCAGGGTGGAGGGGCGGCAGCCAAGGCGGAGCTGCCGCTCAGGACGAGCCGAGCCGAGGCACAGAGGCACTGGCTCCGGGCGCTCGGGAAGGGCCAACTCGCTCCGGAGCCGGGTGGGCTTCAGTCCAGGAGATGCGTGAGTTCTGAGGGGTCACAGGAGGGGAGCGTGTGCTCGCCTGTGTGCAGAGGGGTCATGAAGGGGTGAGAGTGCAGAGGCCAGGATGGAGCTCCTCACTGCCAAAACTACAAATGGACAAAACCCGTGAAACCCCTGCTTTCCGGCTCTGGGGGAAGGACAGGGCGGGACTGTGAGTCTGTGTGCAGCGAGGCCATGCCAGCAGCGTCCTGGCCAAGGAACGTCCCCAACTGCATGTTGAAAGGGCTATGGGAAGCTGAGCGCCACCGCAGAGAGAACTCAGGGGTCAGGAGGCGGAGGCAGCTCGCAGGCACGGCCAGGCGCCCAGGGCACTGTGCCAGAGCCTGCAGGGGAGTCCCCGGGCTGGACGCCCACTGCACAGGGTGAAGCCACAGGCTGGGAAGCCAGATTCCAAGCAGCCCGAGGGAAGAGTCCTCACCAAACGCCCAGGTCATCCAGGGGAGCACGCAGAAGGAGCGGCCATGGCGGGGGACGCTGGGCTCTGCCAGACTCTCCACATCTGAGCAGTGAGCTTCAAAGGGACAGAGGCCTTCAAGGTCTTTCACAGTCGTAGGGAACAAAGTCCAAGATTCCTTTTAAAAATACAACAAAACCCAGCACTTAACCATATAAAATTCATGAAGGCCAGAAACAGAGCCAAAGTTACTACTGAGAACAAGAAGCAGAAAATTGTGAGTCAAAAGTCAAGATAAAAACCAGAGTTACCTCGTCAGAGCAGGGTGGATTTATCCTGGAAATGCCACTTGGCTTAACACAGGAACGTAATGTGCCATTAACGGGATATATCTGAACAGAAGGAAAGACCAAAACAACGCAGCAATTCCAAAATACATAGATCAATACCCAAGCCTTTCTAGCCAACAAAGAAGACGGAGGCGGAGAAGAGGCTGAGAGGAGGCCGACTACCCCTCACCACCTTGGCACACGTTGTGTTGTCTTGACGTGAGACCCAGATGCCACTCTGCCACCCTGGACAACTTCTGAACCCTAGCTCCGGAGCATTCCTTTTCTGAACCCCTTCCTGTCCCCTGGCAGCCTTCTCCCAAGCACTCACACATGTCGCCGACTGACCAAATGCAGAGCTGGGTCAGACCCGTGTTGTAGGAGCCCCTTTACGGGTATTTGTCCTCAGGTCTTCTCGCCTCCTCACTTACCCCACTCTGATTCTCTGACCTTCTCTCTGGACTCCGTAAAGACAGGTGCCCAGGACACATAGGCCCTCTCTCTCTCTCTCTCTCTCTTTCTCTCTCTCTCTCTCTCCTTCTCTCTCTCTCTTTCTCTCTCCACTTGCTTGTAGATCTCTGTATAGCCTCTGGACATGCCCCACACCCCAAGACCTGTGAGTGACAAGAGTCCTTATTCCATCTTGCGTCCCTCCTAATCTCTGAAGGGGTGCTCTCCACTTTAAAGGAACCATTTGAAGACAGACACAAATTATTAAGTGGAAGAGGGGACATCAGTACTGATAATATGGGCATTGAAAGATGACAAAGGTACATTATGAATAACTCCACACCCAGAAAGTTGATGATCTAGATGAAATGGACCTATCCCTCAAGACACAATCTACCAGAGCTTGCACAAAAATAAATATCCAGATACACTTACACTTATTAAAGAAGTGGAACCAGCAATGCCAAAATCCAGCCCCAGATGACTTCACCAGCCAATCCTATCAAATAATTAAAGAGATAATGACACCAATTCCCTGCAATCTCCTCCAGAAAATAGAAGGAGGAACACATTCTCTGAGGCAACATCCTAGTATGGAAACCAAAGACCTTCCAAGAAAAGAAAGCTACTAATAGCCTCATGAACATGTATATAAAACTCCTCAACAAAATGTCAACAAATCAAACCCAACAATGTGTAGAATGAATTATAAACCACAGTCAAGTAGGATTTATTCCAGATCTACAGGGCTGGTTCAACACTCAAAAAATAATAAATTTAATCTATCATATGAATTGCTAAAGAGGACAAACCATGTCATCACCTCAATAGATGCAGAGAAGGGATGTGACAAAATTCAACACCACTCATGATAAGAAAAAAAGGAAAAAAAGAAAACACCTCTCAGCAAGCTAGGAATAGAAAGGAACTTCCTAAACCATCTGCAACAAGCCCACAGCTAACACCATATTCATGATGAGGAGATGGAAGCCTTCCCCTAAGACCAGGAATGAAGCAAGGGTGTCCTCTCTCATCATTCTTATGCATAATTGTACTAGGAATCTTAGCTGATGCAATAAGACAAGAAAAGGAAGCAAATGTGTGTGTGTGTGTGTGTGTGTGTGTGTCTGTGTGTGTAAGAAAGATAAAAGAATATTTTCATTTAGGAACGACATGAGTTCCTAGGAAGAAAATCCCCAAAACTGAACACACACACACACACACACACACACACACACATATACACACACTTTAACTTCTGAAATTAACAAGTGATTATACTGAAGTTGCAGGATACAAGATTAATATACAAAAGCCAATTGCTTTTTTATATGTCATCAATGAATAATAGAAATAGTAAATTAAAAACAACAGTATTTATGTTAGCACCCAATAAATGGAATACTGACACATAAGTCTAATCAAATATGCATAAGCTCTATATACAGAAAATTACAAACTCTCATAAAAGAAATTAAAGAAGATCTAAGTAGATGGAGAGAGATTCCATGTTCGGGTAGAAGACTCAATATCAAATTTTAATTTTTTTTTATTCTTTTCCTTCATCTATAGATTCAAGGAAATCTCAATCAAAGCCCCAGAAAGTTATGCTAAAGCTTACACAGAAAGGCAAAAACCACAGCAGCCAAAATAGTACTGAAAAAGAAAAGGAGAGTGGAGGGCTAATGCTATCCAAAGTCAAGTTGTACTCTAAAGCCTCAGTAATCAAAACAGTATGGAACTGGCAAAATAATAAACGACTCATCAATGGGGCACAAGGCAGATCCCAGAAACAGACCTGCATAAATACGGTGGGATCATCTTTGGCCAAGGCAATTCGAGGGAGCTGAGCTAGTCTCTCCTGGTGCTGGAACTGGACATCCACAGAGCGCAGAACACAGAACTCATGCCTTTCACAAAAACTAACCCAAATGTGAAAATGCATCTAAATGTGAACTCAAGATTACAATTCTAGAAGAAAAACGAGGAGGAGAAACTCCAGGTGCCCTGCTGTTTGCAATGAGTTTTCAGATGCAACACAAAGCTAATCCCATGAAAAAAGAATTGATAAATGGGATTTCACTAAAATTATTTTACTCTTTAGAACATACTATGAGAATAAAAATGCAAACATGTATGAGAAAATATTGAAAAAAATTATCTGATATAGTACTGTTAACCAAAATATACAAAGAATTCTTAAAACTTAACAATAAGAAAATGAACACCCTGATTATGAAGAGGTCCAAATGTCCAAATTCTAAACAGATGTGTCACCAAAGAAGATATATAATAAACATATAAAAAGATGTTCAACATCTTATGTGTTAGGGGAATTATGAATTGAAATGAAATACCACTATTAGAATGTGATACACCTATTAGAATTGTGAAAATCTAAAAAACTAATGATATCAAGTGCTGGTGAGACTGTGGATTAACTGGATATAGATCCCAAGCTCAATATAATACTAAGATTATAAAACTTCTAGAACATGGAAGAAATCATCATCAACTAGGGAAAATTTCTTACATAGGAAGAAAAAAAGCAAAAATCATAGAATCATAAATTCAGATACTCCAGGGCATGAGGCTGGAAGATTTCAAGTTTGAGGCCACACTGCAACTGAGACCCCTCTCAAAATAAAGATTCTTTAAAATATTTATTCCAAATAAATTTTCTACTCTTCAAAAATCATTTTTAAGAAAATGAAAGCACAGGACATTCTGGTGGTGAGGATCACAGTACAATATCTTCCCTGAAGAAACTAGGAATAGAGGGAATCTACCTCAATAACATAAAGGATCTATACAACAAACCCACGTCCACATCATGCTGAGTGGACACAACCTGAAAACACTTTCTCTAAAATCAGGAACAAGATAAGGATGTCCACTCTCACAACTTCTATTCAATATACACTTGAAACTTTAGCCAGAGCAATCAGGCAAGACAGGGAAATTAAAGGGATTCAAATAGGAAAAAAAATAAATCAAATTATCTTGTTTGATGATGACATGACCTTCTATGTTGAAGACCTAAAAACTCGACCAGAAGATTTTTGGAACTGAAAAACAAATTCAGCAGAGTAGCAGGATTCAAGGTCAACATACAAAAATCAATACTTTTTCTACACTCCAAAAATGCATCTACTGATAAAGAAATCAGGAAAACCATTCCATTCACAATAATCTAAAAAATAATAATAATAATATACTTGGGAATAAATTGCACCAAGGAGAAAAAAGATCTCTACAATGAAAACTATAGAACCCAGAAGAAAGAAATTGAAGAAGACCTTAAAAGATGGAAAGACCTCCCAAACTCCTGGATAGGCAGAATTAATATTGTTAAAATGGCCATATTACCAAAGGCATCACACAGATTCAATGCAATCACCATCAAAATATCAATAGCATTCTTCACAGAACTAGAAAAAAGAATAGTCCTAAAATTCACATGGAAGAATAAAAGACTTAGTCTAGTCAAAGCAATCCTGAGCAAGAAAAAACAATGCTGGAGGCATCACAATACCTGATCTCAAATTATACTACCCAGCAGCATGGTACAGGCTTCAAAATAGAGACGAAGACCAATGGAATAAAAGAGAAGACCAGGAACACATCCACATAGGTAGAGTCATCTGATACTCAACAAAGGCGCCAAAACACAGATGTTGGATAGCCTTTTACCAAATGGTGCTGGAAAAGTGGGTATCTACAGATAGAAGAAATAAACTAGATCCTTCTCACGCTGAAGAAAAGTCAACTCAAAGTAGAACAAAGCCCTAGGAACTAGACTAGAAACTCTGCAGCCATTAGATGAAAATGTAGACTCAACACTCCAACAAGTCAGCATAGGCAATGACGTGCTTAATAAGACCCCTAATACTCAAGAATTAAAACCAAGAATCAATAAGTGGGACAGCATCACTTTAAAAAGCTTCTGCACAGTGAAGGAAACATGAGTGTGAAAAAAGAGCCTACAGAAAGGGAGAAAACCTTTGCCAGCTACTCCTCCAACAGGGGATTAGTATCCAGAATACATAAAGAACTGAAAAAACTTAAGACCAAAAAATCCCCAAATAACCCAATTAATAAATGGGCAAAAGAACTAAAGAGACATTTCTCAAAAGAAGGAAGATAAAAAACTGATAAATATCTGAAAAAACATTCAACATTCCTAGAAATCACAGACACGTAGATCAAAACTGAGATTTCACTGAGATTTCATCTCACTCCAGTTAGAATGGTAATCATTGAGAATACAAATAATAATAAATTCTAGAGAGGATGTGGGGGAGATGTATTCAAACATTGTTGGGATTGAAAATTAGTGCAACCACTCTGGAAAACAGTATGGAGATTTTTCAAAAGCCTAGGAATGGAACCACCATATAACCCAGCTATATGGGTATAGTATTAGTATTTATTCAAAAGAACTAAAATCAGCGTATTATAGTGATATGTGCATACCTATGATCACAGAGGTGCAATTTACAATAGTCAAGTCATGGAACCAGCCCGGGTGCCCATCAACAGATGAATGAATAAAGAAAATGTGGTCTATACACACAATGGAGTTTTTCTGTAGTTTTTTATTTGTTCTTTGATTTGTTTTTGTTCTCTTTTTTGTTTCTACTAGGGATGGAACCCAAGGCCCCTTCATCGCTGAACCACATACCCAGCACTTTTTGTTCTTCATTTTGAGACAGGGTCATCCTAAGCTGCTGACGTTGACCTTGAACTGGGGACCCTCCTGCTTCACCTCCTAAATTGCTGGGATCACAGGTGTGTGCCACCACATCCAGAGAAAGCAATGGAGTTTTTTATTCAGCCATAAAGAAGAGTGAAATTATGGGATTTGCTCATGAATGGAACTGGAGAACCTCAAAGTGAAATAAGCTAGATTCAGAAAGTCAAGGGTCAAATTTTTCTCTCAGGTGACAGTTGGGGAGAAGGATGAAGACAGGTCCGTGGAGCAGAAGAAGGGGTGCAAGGGGGGAAGGAGGAGGAACTGAAGAACGAAACTGGCCAAATTATGTTACGTACACATATGTACACAGAAAACACACCTGTGCACAGGTGTATTCCACACCTGTGTGCGTCCGTAAAGCAACGGTTAAAAAAGCAACAATAAAAAAATAGGATGAAGTGGATACAGTAGAGGAGGGGAAATGGGGGGAGAGAGGGAGGGAGGAAACAGTGGAAGTAATTTGGTGAAATGGAGAAAATTATATTCCATGCATGAACAATTATGTCAAAATGAGCCCCACCACTATGCACGACTATAATGCACTGATAAAAACAAGAAAAAAGAAAGATCCTCTCCCTCTGTGAGTGTGGAGATGAATGTTGTTATATTCCTTTTGAGCACTCTCTTTTGCATTAATGCTTAATAAAATATTAATCACAAGAAAAAAGAAGTTTAGCAAAAAATTTTAACAAGCATGTCTCAGTCCTTACAGTTTGATATCATGAGACACTTTAACTCTCTTACTGATGTTCTGGACCTGTGAAGGGCAGATCCAAGCACTGCCGGTATCTGCACCTGGCAGGGGCTCCTCCTCGTGGGTGGCATCTTGCAGGGATTTTCTCACAGGGCAGAGGGGACAAACAGCCTCCCTTGAGCCTCTTTTACAGGAGCCAGAAGTCTGGCTCTGTGGTCCCAACAGAACAAAGAAGAAATGAGTGCTGGTGAAAGAAGCAAAGGGATGTATTCTCAGCATGGCTGACACCGTAGAAATCAGGGTCCAGTAACCTAAAGTCTACCTCCAAGGTGCTCATAATAATTGGGGGCTACACAGCGCAAGAGCAAAGGCATGGGGTGTTATCATTTGGATTTGGAATTTCCCCCTGAGTTTCACATGCTGAAAATTTGGTCCCCAGTGCAACAATGTGCAAAGGTGGGGATCTAAAGTAGGGATTGGATCATGAGGGCTCTGACCTCGTCAATGAATTAATCCATTGGGAGAGTCATAAACTGATGGCATTATTGAGAGGAGGTAGAAACTTCAGAAAGTAGAACCTACTTCCTCAGGGGGGGTGCTCTCAAAAGGTATATCTCGCCCCTGGCCCCTTCCTCCCTCTCTCTCCCCCGCTCTCTCTGCTTCCTGTTGCCACGAGGTGAGCAGCTTTCCTTTGCCATGCCCTTCCACCACGATGTTCAGCTTCTCCTCAGACCCAAAGCAATGGCACCAGTTTTGAACTGAAACCTCTGAAACTATGAGCCAAAGTAAATCTTTCCTCCTTTGAGGAAAGTTGTTTTTAAGTTGTTTTTCGCCCCCTCAGATATTTTGATCACAGCAATGAAAAATTGACTAACACAGAACAATGGTGCCAGGAGTGGGGCCATTGTTGGGTTTATACTTAACCATGTGGTTCAGAAGTATTCGGAACTGAATTATAGGAGGAATTTAGAAAGGTTTGGAGATGTGGGCTAGAGAATGCCCAGAATGTCGTAGGAGAGCTGGGTGGGCAATTCTGGTGGGAGTGTAGAAGACCAGAGCGCTGACGGGCATGCGGACAGTAAAGACTGTGCTCATCAGGTTGCAGACAGGAATGAGACTCTATTGGAATTGGACTAGAAGTCAGGATGCTGCATTTTGAAAATAAAATTGTCTAAATTTTGTCCATTTCCTGAGACCGTATGAGGCTGAGCTTAAAGATAATAGACTAATTAATCAGGTGGAGGAAATTCCAAGACAGCACAGCATTCAGACAGGCATGTGCATTGTTGGTGGGTTTTAGCCAACTTTACTGTGATCGTCGATAACAAAAACAGAGCAGAAAGTTTTGAAAAACTCACGGTTTTGCCAGAAAAGGAACACATTTTAAGGTTGGAGCCAAGATGGGTGTGGTTACTGATAAGATTAGTGCCACTGAAAAGAAGTAAAGTCTGTGAACCAGGACAACAGAAAGATTGGCCTTGATGCCGTCTCAGGAATTAGCCGGACCCCACCATCTCAGGCTTAAGGTGTCCAATGAAAGTTCATGTGAAAGAATTTGCTTTGAGAAAAGAATATGAACAGGGCCCCCTAGGAAGTTTCTCCCCTGATCTGGTTCACCATGCTCAGCTATCCAGGCAGACAGTGTGGTCCAAAGGGGCTCAGCTCCTGCTGTTCCTGTGAGCAGCAGGCCTTGGGTGGTTCATGGGTGCTGGTTTTGCAGGTCTTATGGGGTCATGGAGGCAACAAGATTCCAAAGGATGGCCTGGGAGACCAGGCAGTGTGTGGCAGGATCGCATCCCTGTGGGCAGTCCTTGAAGAGGCGTTATGTGAACTGTGAGGGTGAAGCAGAAGCTGCAGTGGAAACCCCAGGATTTTAGAGATGCCAGGAATGTGGGACCTCTGCCCAGGAAAGCTGCAGAAAGTGAGAAGAGGCTGCGTGGGGTGCAGCCAGCAAGGCCATGGAGGCTGCCCTTCCCAGCACTTGGGGACCCACATCTCACCACCGTAGGCCAAATGCCAGACATGGAGCCACAGGATTTAACACTGGATTTCAGTCTCCCCTTGATTCCATCCCATTTCAATGCCCCCATTCTTCCTTTTGGTATGGGAAATGCTTCCCTGCACCTACCCCAGCCTGGATGTTGGAAGTTTTAGCTTGTTTTCCTATTTTTACAGGGGCTCACAGATAACAGTTCGCCTTTAGTCTCAGAGGAGACTTTGGACTAGAAGTTTGGAGCAATACCAGCACTGTTGAGACCCTGGGGACTCTTGGAAATGGATGGGTGCATTTTGTGTTGTGAGATGAGCATATACCTTTGGCCAGGGACAGAACATCATGGTCTGGATCTTAAACATCACCAAAGGCTCGTTCTTGAAGGAAGAAGTGTTCAAAGGTGGGGCTCTTGGGAAATGATCTCATCAATGGATTAATCCATTGAGGGAGTCATAATTTGATGGCACTATTGAGAGGTGGCAGAAGTGTAAGACGTGGGACTCAGTTGGAGAAAGTAGCTCCCTGAGGGCGTGCCCTGGAGGCATTTCTTGATGTTTTGTCCCTGGCCTCTCCCTTTCCCCCCTCTCTGTCACCATGAGGTAAGCCCCTTTCCTCTGCCATGTCTTTCCGCCATGATGTTCTGCCTAACCTCAGGCCCAGAGCAGCAGAGTCACCCAACCACAGGCTGAAACCATGAACCAAAATAAATCTTTCTCTCCTCGTGTTGTTTGTGTCAGGTATTTTAGTGGCAGTGACAACGGGCTGACACAGTGGGGCAAGAGGTATACAGGTCAAGCAGTCTTGGCCAGACTGTGGTCAGATCCATCAAAGTCTCAGGCCTGACTCTGTGGCATCTCATTGGTGCAGGGGAGATGATTGCCAGCAAAGCTAGGCTGGGGAGGAGAGATGATTGAGGATGAAAAGAAGCCACATCAATGTTCATAGCTGCTCAATTCACAATAGCTAGATTGTGGAACCAACCTAGATGCCCTTCAATAGATGAATGGATAAAGAAACTGTGGTATATATTCACAATGGAATATTACTCAGCCATAAAGAAAAATAAAATTATGCATTTGCAGGTAAATGGATGATGTTGGAGACTGTTATGCTAAGTGAGATTAGCCAATCCCAAAAATCCAAAGGCTGAATGGTCTCTCTGATAAGTGAATGATGATGCATAATGCAGGGTGGAAGGGAGGCAAGAATGGAGGAAGGGTAGATAAAGGGAAGGGAGGGGTGAGGTTGGGGTGGGGGAGTAAGAATAATACCAGAATGAGACAGATATAATTGCCCTGTGTACATGTATGAATGCACAAATGGTGTGACTCTACTTTGTGCACAACTGGAGAAACAATAGCTGTACTCCATTTGCATTCAATGGATCAAAATTAAATAAATTTTTAAAAAATAGAAAAAAATAAAAAGCACAAAAAAAAAAAAAGAAAAGAAGCCAGAGGAGGGAAGCGGAGTTAGCGGGGACAATGCCTGGATCCTCCTTGGGGTTCAGGGCAGTGACTGGAGACTTCAGGTTCCAGCCTGTAGTTCTGGAACAGGAAGATGTAAAGGCTGGTGGTCGATAATCCTTTGATGAGGGGTCCCTGTAAATCTTCGGCATCGTCAGCCTTGAAGGGGAGGGAGGGGGATCAGGTGGATTTAGGGTGAGTCAATCCCATATTACCAGGCTCTGAGGGACCAGCAGACGTGAGCAGGGATTGGACCCAACGTTCACAATAGCGAAGAAGACTGCCACAACGTGGAGGCAGGAGATTCAAGGTCATGTACATAGAGGACCATACCAGGTGGAGGACTGAGAAGATAACCAGCGTGAGGCCGATGGTCACCTGCACAGGTGTCTACACCTACTGCCAGGAAGCTCTGTACAAGGTAGTGAATGGGGCTTAGAATTGATATGGAAATGAATGTGGACAAAAATGGCCACAATCACCTTAAGTCCAGCACGATTCCTCTATTCTACAGCTGTTGGAAAGATGGGGCGCAGGTCAAAGACAGAGCATTGGAACCAACAGTGACCCCATGCCCCCCACAGGACCTGCCCCGAAGGAGCCTGCCCTCCATGACTGTGGTCTGCTCCGCCCACTGAGCTGGGCCAGGGCTTTCCGTTTGGGGACAGGTGTCCTGGCCTTGGCCCCACCTCAGAACGACCAGTGCGCTGGACTGTGGCTGGACCAAAGGCACAGCAGCAATGACCAGAGGGGGATTTTCAGACACACAGAGATTTCCTAAAGTAAAACTTAAAATCTTCTAACCAAGAAGAAATAAAGATGAACGGACTTCACTAAGAGCTTCTGCTTATCAAAAGACCGTAAAGACAGTAAACCCCAAGCCAGCGAGTGGAGGAAGACTGTGGCCACGCACATGCCCAACAACAGATTCGTTCCAGAACATGTAAAGAGCTTCTACGGATAAATAGGAAAAGGCGATCCTGTGAGAAAGCCATCCAGCCCTGGCTTGTCACCTCCCAGGGAGGAGCATGCCCAGCACGGAGTGACACACAGGCTCTCCATTTGCACAGAGCACTTCCTGGTAAATACGTTGAAAGTTGGAAATATCCCCAGTTGCAAACACATTGCGTACACCTGACCCACCGAAGATCCCAGCCAGCAGCACGACACACCAGGAGCCCCAGGTCACCTGCTGCGCAGTGTGGGAGAGAGGCTCCTACCGCGCGTCACGAGCCCCAGGAAAGATGGAAGTGGAAAGCACAGGTCCCCGAATTCACATCGTCTCTGCACCATCTTCCAGGCAAAAGCCATGGTCCGAGCCATCGCAGGCAGGGGACCATCAGGCTGCGCGGGTTCACGCGAGAGTAGAGAAACACCCAGCAAACCTCCCTGACTCCGGGGAGGCAGGAGGAGCAGGTGCAGCGGAGGTTGCGGGGGGCAGCTGGTTTCTCCAGTGCACAAGGCGAACCTAAAAATCAGCACCAACCAACCAGCTTCTCCGAAAAACAAAGAGCAGGAAACGACTGTTCCCAGAAGTGGCAGCACAAGTGGTCCTGAAATGCACGGAAAGACGTCCCCTCGGCGGCCAACACAGAAACGCCTGATTAAAGCTCCAGGGAGCCGCGCCTCCTCGCATCCGAGTCCTCAGTCACCTGTGAGCACGCACAGGTGTGCCGGGTGCTGCGCAGGCCGGCCAGCCTCACGGAGGCCGGGGAAATGCAGCGGGGTCCTCGTCCTTCAGGCCTCACCCCCTCGGGGGACGGAGGCCCTGTGCACCAGGCTTCTCACTATGTCATCGTTCCAAGGGCGAAGCCTCAGGGAGCAGCCCAAGTGTCCACAAACGCAGGGTTGGCCTGGCCATGACGCCTCCTGCGAGGGACAGCTGCGTCACCTTAGCACAACGATGCCACTGTGGCTGTTGAACTGGGGGTCCAAGACCACGAGGAGTGAAAGCAGGCCAGGAGCCAGCAGGGAGAGAAAGGGGGACACAGGATCCAAGCCTGCAGCGGGCAGGTGGCCACCCAAACGCCACAGAGGTGGACACCTAAAACCCGGGAAGAGACGGCAGGGAGCCAGGAAGGCCGCCAGCCGGCCAGGGAGACGGACCCTGGCAGGCTCAGGTCCCAGGAATGACGCACAGCCCGGGCCACACGTCTTCACCTGCGTGCTGTCCTTTGTGGTGGGGGGTGCAGCCAGGGGCTGTGCACGCCAGGCAAGTGCTCCACTCTGAGCGACACCCCAGCCCCAAACCAGGGCTCTGTGCAGAAACTAAACGGAGCGACAAAAACGGAAAACACTAGCTTCATCCGTTCAGTGGCTAAAACCCACCACCATGGCCCGAGCGGCTGGCACACAGCCCTTAGGCTGGACGGCCAAGGTGAAGGTGCAGGCGGCATCCCGGGAACCCTGGGCCAGGTCACAGAGGGCGCCTTTCACCCTGTCCTCATGTGGCAGAAGAACCCAGGGGTCTCTGTGGCTCCTTTGGAAGGACACAGACCCCAAACATGAGGGCTGTCCCCTGGTGACCTCATCCCCTCCTGCAGGACCCACCTCCCAAGGCCGTCAGCTGGTGGTCAGGGTCCCAACCTAAGATCTGGGGGACGTGAACATTCAGAGCACAGCACCCACTTCCTGGGAGCCGCTCTCGGCCCTGGCCCTGTGCAGGGGCGTCTGGGAACCTGCTCGGCTCTCCTTTTGGTTCTGTTTACTGCTTCCTCCAAGAGCCAACGGCACTTCTCCAAGTAGCCCACATTTTGAAAATATAGCCAGAGAAATGCTTTTAGTCTCTAGGAGACGGGCCCAGAGGGACATCATGACCCAGGAGAGTGGCTCTGAGCTCTGACCTGCTCCCAACCTCCCGTCTCTGATTCATTCTGTCCCCCTTCCTGCCGAGACGGCAGAAGAGCGGGCGCACGGCCCTCCTCTCCCAGGGCTATTTGCCAACAAACACAATCTATGCAATAGGAGAAATCCGACCTGTGTTTGCACAGCCCACTAAGCCCAGCCGTGGTTTGATATTGTGATCAAAAAGGATTTAATTCACTCAGGCCCTGATGGGCAGCTGATTTGAAGATGCCTGAGTTCAGCAGAGAAGGTCTTTCCACCGAGTTGCTCGGCCCAAAGGGGATTGCATTGCGATGAGAAAGATTATCTGCTTTTATTTCAAGAGACTTTCCAGAATAACGTCACAATTCCATAAGCTCCGGGAGATTACTCGGGAGCAGGAGCCGAGGCATTTCCGCCTGCTGAGTCCCTCCAAGAATACACTCCAGAGTAAACACCCCGGAAGCTTCCAGGAAGCTTGTGCAATTACGGAGGAAAGCACCACAGGGTTCCACAGAGGGCACGGCCGTGGGGAGGAGAGGTGGGTCAGAACGTCTCCTGCAGCACCTGGCCTTATTTCTAAATGCATGCTTTGTCTGGGGGCTGGAGGTCGGATGGAAACACAGCGCAACTCACAGGGAAGGTGAATCGAGGTGGCTGACAGTCGCCCAACCCCAGACCCAACCCAAATACCAACTGGAGACCCATGATAGGTCAGACCAGCACTGGTGGACGGCCGACGCACAGAGGAAGAGGACTCGCACCCAGGCCACACTGCAGGCCCAGGGACGGAGGCAAACTGCAGCCACTGGGCTCAGCCACACAGTGCGAGAGGGAGAGGACCCAGGATGGATGTGGTCCACCTGGCGGCTGGTGGAGAGGCCAGCAGGAGCGAAGGACAGTCCCGCTAGCCAGGTGAACCTGAATCGGCACTCTCAGGCCGATTCAGGTATATCAGGTGGTCTGATGGGGACAGTGTGGGGACCAGGGATTGTGCTTGGGTTCAGCAAGGGCCCCACTAGGGGTCCAGAATCTCAGGTGAGGTTGATGAACTCAAACTAAACGGGGGACTCAATACCCAATCCCTCTGGCCGACTAGGGAAGGGTGTGGGGAGCAGGGTCTGCTGGTCCAGCTGACGATAGGAACCCAGGGACCCACAGGGAGGGGGTGACACGCAACAGTTCCAAGGCAAACACGGTGAGTTAGTCCTCAGCAGCAGAAGGCTCAGCAGGACGAGCAGGGAACAGCAGACCGACTCTAACAGAAACTGCCCTGCGCTCAGCCTTCCTGCTCTTGACGTGGGCAACTGAAGCTGCAGAAAGTGACACTGGGTGACAGGGGCCCACTTGGGCCCAGCTCCACGGCTGGCTCCTGCTGGCCTTTGTCTTGGTCTCCCGTGGCCGGCGTTCCTGCGATGCTGTGGACACCTGTTTCCATGGGGCCCCGTCTCAGGCCCTCTCCTGCTGCTGATGCTTTAAGTCAGTCCTATTCCTGCTCCGTCTCAAAAAGAAAATAAGCTCCACGTGGCAGTCCTGACGCCCCAGGCCTCAGAGCAGGACCTGGCTTGGAGCAGTCACCGCAGATGCAGTTAAAGTGAGGTCACGGGGCGGGGGCAGCCCTTGTCCAACATGGCTGGTGTTCGGAAGGAAGGAAGGAAGGAGGAAGGAAGGGAGGGGAGAAAGAAAGAAGCAGAGAGAGAGAAAAAAAAAAGAAAGAGAAAGAGACAGAGAGAGACAGAGGGAGGGAGGAAGGAGGTTGGGCACAGTCCTGCAGGGAGGGTGATGCCTTACGAGGAAGGCAGCGTGGCAGGCAGTGGGTGGGTGGCTGCAGCCACCGTGACCTGGATGGAGGCTTGCCCTCTGCACCAGGCCTCCGACTCCAGCCTCCAGGGCCAGGGGAGACACGTGACAGGGTTGAGTCGCCCACCTGCGGAGCTGTGCTTGGCCACCCGGCAGCTGGACGCGCCCCCCTGAACCCTTGCCTTGCCTATGTTCCTTTCACCAGCCACTGGGGCTCTGCAGGGGTGCCCAGTGCCACCTGAAGACGGAGGGGGCATCCCCACACTCGTCCTCTGACCTCCCTCTCTTGCCCGACTGCAGGGCCTGAGCAGAGGAGGAGTGTAGCCAGCGGGCACGTGGGCGCCTCCCCTTGGACAGGCTCTGGACTCTCTCCGAGGCGCCTGTACTCCGTGGGGACCCTGGCTCGGGTGCCACAGGCCATGTGGGCCTCCTCTGGTCGCTGGGTTTGGTTTGCTGTCTTCCTGTCGTGGACTCCTGCCCCGGCACGCTGGTGTGCGTGTCCCTTGGCTCCAGGGCGCTGCCTGCGTCCCACCTCACCCCCCAGAGGTGCCTCCGGTTTCTGAGGTGGTGGCAGCATTGACCCCTGGTGGGCATCAACCCCCAGGTGGGCAGCATCCCCAGGTGGGCATCGACCCCCAGGTGGGCAGCATCCCCAGGTGGGCATCGACCCCCAGGTGGACAGCGTCCCCAGGTGGGCAGCGTCCCCAGGGGGGCAGCATCCCTGGTGCTCCTAGTCTGCTCCTAGCCCCTGGCATGGCACAGTCCGAGCTGTGCAGCTGTGCCCACCCGGGCACCCTGCCACCCTGAGCTCTTGTGCTGGCCACCATGGAGAGGCGCGTCCCCCGAGAGCGGGCTTCCGTCAGGAGACGCAGCAAGGGCTGGCCTCCAGGGGCCCCCAGGAGCCTTTCTGCTCCTCTCCTTCCAGAGGTCCTCTCCCACCAGGCCTCCCTGCCTTCGGAGTCCCGGCTTCTGCCGCCTGCATGAGACGCAGTCCCACCTCAGTGGCGCCAGCCTGCCAGGCTCTCCTTCGCAGTTCCCGCAGTTCTTGTATGTTGTTTGAGAAAGTCCTCCCCACGCTGGGGGCTGGAGATGTTTCCTCTCACTGTCTCTAAACGTTTCAATGGTTTTCCAACAAACTTGACAAAACACAAAACTTTCAAGGAAAAATTAACAAAACTGATCGGGAACCGTGGTGAGCCAACATCCACGACAGAATCACCCCAGCTGTCAGAAGGCGCCCCACTCCAGGGCACCGGGGCACCCGGAGGACATGACCCCGGGCGACTTGGAGCAAACCAAGCCAAGTTTTAAAAACATAATAACAAAGCGTTCCGGTGACTGTCACCGAGAGGACGGTGCCCCAGTCACTACACAGAACGAGGACAAACTTATCCCGGAGCTGAGGAAACGGTGTTCTAGAAACCCCGGCTGGACATCCACTACCAACAGACACCCACACTTCCTAGGTGTGTCTGCCAAGGAAGCAAAGCGTGTGTTTCTTAGAAAATGAAGCTGACATGACAAAAAGAAACCATCCCCTGGCCATGGGACTCGGCCTCCCGAAGTCCTTGGGTGCCCTCAGTATCCGCAGTTAAAGAAGAAAGTGCCCCTGGATGGCGTCGGCCCACGCTCAGCCTCGCCGCGGTCAGGACGCACACGAAGCCTGATGAGAGGCCTCCGTGGGCTCAGCCTAGCCAACCCCAGGACTAAATAGCGAGCGTTTTGTCAGCTGACGCACCTCGAGGCTGCTGAGATAAATCAGCTGAGATGGACCTGCATCGACCCAGTAAAGCCCTTGAAACCCCGAAGCTAAGCAAGGAACGCCAGGCTCTGGGTGCGGCGTGACGCCCTGCACCCAGCCCGCAGGCCCAGGGCCCTGAGCACGCAGCAGGCCAGGGAGCAGGGTGGCCTGGGGCGGGAGCGGGGCCACTGCCCATGGGACATGGCCGTTGGCACCTGTCCTTCACTCAGGTGTGGTCATGGTACTTAGAAAAGGACAGTTTGGTGTGGGAGGTGGACACTGGCAATGGTGCACAGCGGGTGACTGTCCCCTCCACTGACCAGTGCCCTTCAATGCGGTCACAGTGACCACTGCCATGGTGTGCGTTTCCACCACACGACACAGGGACAGCTCGCTGCTGGCTTCACGGTGCTCGGGTGGGGCCTGCTGTGTCTTCATGGGCAGCTGCAGGGTGGCCACTGGCACGAGCTGCCCAGGATCAGCTTGGACAGGCTGTCCAGGTCACCTCCCTGCAGGACCACAGCCAGCTCAGAGTCTGGAAGCCGAGAGCACAGGGCACCCTTTCGGTCAGGGAGGTGACAGCCAGCACCGGGCTCCGTGGAGGCACCCAGGCACCCCGGCCTCGAGAGCTGGGGCAGAGACTAGAGAAGGCACACGGGGCATCAGCGGGGGGGCTGTGGTGTCCCCCGAGGGAACCAGGCCCTTCCGTGGCCGCTGCCGGCTGAGGGGTGGCTCACCCCTGCGGCACCTCTAGTAGCCCCCGGCCTCCCAGCACTGCTTCCACGGGGCCCAGAGGGGGGAGCTGGCGTGTGCCTCTGACCACATCTGGTCCCTGGGCTGCCCAGTGGCCCAGGCCTCCTCAGGGCCCTGGCTGCGTCCACACCACCAGGGAGAGGCTGGCAGGCCACCTCGTGCACTGGACATTGGGTCACTTTTAAGCATATTTGCTTTTTAGTTGAAACTCTCAGGGGGACGTCACCTGCAAGGAGGAAGGCTGAACAGGACGGGGACAGCCCTCCCGCCAGGTGTCCTTGCCAGCTTCTTCTTGGGGCCTCCCCCGGCCCTCCAGGGACCAGCCCTCCACCATCCTCTCTTGGCACCGCATCAGCACGTCTCCGCGATGTTCGGAGGGGGACGAGGACGAGAGCTGGCCTTAACCAAACGACTCGGCCTTGCGAGTTCAGCGTGGTAAGAGCTCCCAGTGTGTCCCCAACATGCCCCGCGTGGCCAGCCCCACCTCCTCACAACACACGCTCACGGCCTCAACCAGATGAGCAAGTGACAGGCTGCCAACACTCAAGGCGGTGTTCCCTGCCAGACGTGATCACCGGCGGGAAGCTGGCAGCTGCCGCGGCTTTGCAGAGCCCTGATGGGGGGACCTGTGGTTCAGCAGCGTCGGCCTGGGGTCTGCCAGGGCCCCCTGCTCGTCTTCATTCATTAACTTCCAACCTCAAGGCCATGTCCGCACTCAATTCTCAGCGGTCGTCCTTCCTATCCTCATTTGTGGGGGACAGCGACACGAAAATGTCAGGGCAATGAAAGTCAAGGGAGGGGACTCTGAGGGCGGATGGCAGAAAGGAAATTAAAAAGACTCTCTGGTGGGTCTTCTTCCCCAGCAACATTGGCAGTGGTTATTAAAACCAAGGTCTCCACTCTGGGTGGCCCTTCACACATCCTCATTAAGGCAGGAAAGAGCTCAGGTGATCTCATTCCAAGCCGACCTTCCACACGAGGCGCCCGAGGAATCATGTGCTACTGGACGGACTCCAAACAAGCCCGGAACGGACCTCCCTCAACCAAAGAGGAGGGAGCAGATCCACACAGGCACGTGTGGGTGGGGACGGGGTCGCTCTAGACACGCACCGTCAGGCCACTCCGTCCTCGGGTGACCCCAGTGCACCAAGGTGGCCACACCGTCACCAGGCAACGCCCTTGGGCCTTCTTCACCCAGACGCTGGTCACCTGGAAGGGCTGAGTGCCCCACTCGACTGTGTGCAAACGGGGCCTTGGAGGGTCAGCTCGGCCCCCGGCAGCTGGGCAGCACTCCGCCCAGGGCCGCCTGAGATGGCGAGATGGCGAATCAGGCCGCACTGGCTCAGCCTGGGGGAGCAGAGGCAGGCTGCGGGGATCCCCTGTGGCCGCCGCAACCAACTGCGCTTCTGGGGGTCAGAAGTCTGAAGCGGGTCATGGGGTTGCCATGGAGCGAGGCGGGCGGGGCCGGGCAGTGCACATCCGGGCCTTGGGCGTGGGACGCCGCCCCGCCCTGGCTCCTGGCCTCCTTGCCTCCTCCTCCACCTTCAAAGCGCATCCTGCAGCCTCGGCTTCCAGCTTCACGCCACCAGGTCTTGGTGCAGAGCCCACCTGGACCACCAGGCGCCAGACCCCTGAGATCCCTGAGTCGCAGCAACAACGCCTTATTTTAAAAAATTTTTTCCAGTGCAGCCCCACGTTCGAGTTTGAAGCCAGGGAGGGAGCTTCCAAGACAGGCACCCCAACCTTTCCAGCACCAGCCAGGGGCACGAGGACGGGGTGCTGTGGACAGGGGCATCATCCTCCCCACCACAGAGGCCAGCACGCTGCCCTCACCCAGGGATTGGGAATTGGTCGTGAATTCCTAACGGTACCACATCTGCCCCAGTGGCCCAGGACATCCCCAGTGGCAAGTGACCTAAATGTGTCCCCCTGGCACAGTGGAACTGCTTCTTACCCACGCACAGCCAGCTGCACCCCAGGCCGCTGTCCTCGGGACCACCCACCTGGACGCTGAGCTCCTGTGGGAGGAAGGGAGGGCCGAGCTTCTAAGCCTGCCCACCTCGCCTGGCCATCGCCAGCGGCAGCTGCCTCCCAACCCAGCCAGCAGAAGTGAGCTCTCCCCAGGGGCAAGGCAGGCAGGATGCTGGAGGCAGCCACTGCCCCGCAGCTCCTCGGGGAGCCAGGCTTGGAGGCGGCAGGGCGCCCCCAGCAGGGGAGAGGGCCTCTCAGTTAGAATGGCGGCAGCGGCAGCGTGCTCTCCCCAGCGCTCTGAACACGTCCAGGGTTCTGTGTCCTTTGTTACCTGCTCCCTGAGCAGAGGCACCGAGGCTCCCTGTGAAGGCTGAGCACAGGCCAGACCTGCTCCTCTGAGACTGTCCAGAACTGGGGAGCAAGGACGCGCGGGATGACGGGCTTCCCCGAGCCGCCGTCCCTCATCCTCTCCTGCTGGCTCTAGGGAGAGACGATCCAGCCAAGCCAGCTCCCTGCACTGAGATCAGCCCTTCCCAAGCGCCTGCTCATCAGAGGCCGGAGCTTGCTGGGCTCCTGTCCCCACCAGCGGTGGCCTGGGATGGAGCTCACTCGGCCTGTCCTCACTGCCCCACCTCTCGAGAGCCCTGGACTCCAGGTCAGCAGCTTGCCACAGAAGATGGGCCCCGTTTCCTCTTCCAGTCCACTCCGCCCAAGTCGGTGCCGAACCTTCTCAGGTCACTGTCAGGGTGCAGAGGGGAGCGTGGGGCTGTGCGCCTCGGAGCCGGGGCAGAGCCACCTCCCTGCAGGAGAGCCCTCCAGGGTCACTGCTCCAGAGTCCACATCCCTCCAGCGTGTCCTGCAAAGCCAGTGGCCCTCAAGCCCCAGACTCTCCGGCAGACGCAGCACGTGTTAGCACCTTCGTGGCCTCCGCTGCCCACACAGGAGCACAGGGCTGCTCCCCAGAGGTGGGGCAGTGTCAGAGGCCTAGCAACGTTGCCATGGCCTTCTGGACACACCTCCCCGCGCGGGCAGTGTGGTCTTATGTGGGGCTGAGGGTTGAAAAAGATCCATTCACTCCCCAACCCCCGTACCCAGGAATGTGACCTTATCTGGAAATAGGGTCCGCGCAGATGGGGTCCAGTTAGAACGAGGCCCTGCGAGGTCAGGGCGGCCCCCAGTCCAGTGGCTGGTGTGCTCATAAGAATGAAGCAGGCAGAGGAAGCCCACCCAGGGCCAAGGCAGACGCCCCTGCAGCAGCTGCCAGCCGAGGATCCACAGCACTGCTGGAAGCCACCAGGGGCCACAGGAGGACACAGCCCTCCAACACCTTGATTTTGGACTTGTCCCCTCCAGAGCTGTGACAAAGCAAGTGTCCTGTGTAAGGCCCTCAGTGTGTGGAAACTTGTTCCTCTGCACCCCAGAGCAGCGTGAGGTGCTGGGCACGCGCAGACCCAGGCAAACCCGGGCCTCTCCGGCAGGTTGACCGTGGACAAGCCCCTCCACGCTCAGACCCGTCTCCCCGCTGCACCGACCGCAACGTCAGCACTAGAACCACGTCCTGTGCGGGCAAGGCTGTGGCGGGGCTGGACAGCAGCACGGCGCAGCCCCCGGGCAGACGTTCCACCAACGCATCGGTGGCTCTTCTTCTGGAACGCTGGCCACCAGTGCCCTGGGGCTCTCCTCTCCTCGTTGAGAACAGCACAATGCCCTTTCCAACTGCGTGGTGACTGACCAGGCAAATCTCGTGTCTAAGAATCAGTGGAGTTCACCATGGTCACCCAGGTCCTAGAGGCTGGGCACCCAGCTCCAGGGCCTCTTGCGGGTCTGATCACCCCCTCCCACGTCAGGCCTGTCTACCTGTCCCCAGGGGAAAGGGACACATTTCCCCAACATGGGAAAGGACTGGACTGGAAATCTGTCCAAAGTCCCTTTCACCATGTGGCGTGGAAAGGACCCTCTCAACCCAGAAGTGGTCCCCACATGGCACACTGAGGACGGCTCAGCCAGATCCAGAGAGGCATGGCGCCTGGTGTGACGGGCAGGAGCCCAAGCTACTCATCCTGGTAAACACCAAGGGGTCCTGCGGGAAAGGGGGCCTCAGCCTCTGAGCTCAGCAGTGAAGTGCCCCCGAGAGACAAGGGCAGGCCTGAACTCTAAGTGGCATTCACGGCACCCGGGCTTCCTGAGTCACACTGTCGCATCCCTGGAGATATGCAAACGGACGAGAGTGTCGAGGCTGAGGTTCTCCGGATGCTTCCTGAGCCCTCTCACCCAGGGACGGGTTCAGACATCCCTGCCTGACAAACGGGCTCTCTGCGAACATGCCGTCTTCCGATCGGCACAGGGTACTGTCCCCTCTGTGCAGTGTCTCGCCCCGATGTGCCATTTCCACAGGATCGTGGGGAGAGGAACATGCAGGGATTCAGGGAGAAGATGGAGCCCCTTCCTCTGAAGGACGCCTGGCCACACAAGGTGTGTGGACCCACGCAGGACGGCTTCCCAGGGCCGCCAGGCAGGGGCCCATGGCTGCACACCTGGGACACCTGCCCCACCAGTCCCAACAAGCAGATCCATGTCTGCTGGAACTGCTGCTGCCCCCAGGGTGGGCTTGAGTTCCAGAGCACCAGGAGGCTAAAGCGGGGCACCTGGGCTGCGGGTAGCAGGGACCTCGAGTGCCAGGACGGTCATCACAGACCACATGGGTTCAGCCACACCAGTCTGGAGACCAGCAGCCTGCAGACGAGGAGTCAGCAGGGCCACGCTCCTCTGGGAGCCCTGGGCAAGGGTCCGCTCCCGTCTCTCCCCAGGCCTGGTGACGTCTTAGCGGTGGCAGCAGAACCCCCGTCTGCACACTGGTCCCTGTGCCTGAGTCTACATTTCCCTCTCACAAGGACCCCTGGTGCAGGGACAAGGACCCGGCCACACTGCTGCAAATGACCTCCCCACCTGAACTCATTGTGTCCTCCAAGCCCTGACCCAAAGGTCACACCTGAGGCTCTGGGGATCAGGACTTGAACATGTGAACTGGGGAAAGGGACACATTTCAGTCCTCAAGCAGGTGGAGGAATGTGTCAGGCCCTTGCCCTTCCCTGTACAACGCCTGGAGGAAGCCAGCCTCCCCATCTGCCTCCAGCTGCTGCCCGTCCGGAGGGTCAGTCTATGCGGAGCCGGTGAGCTGTGGATGGAATTAACTCCCCACAAACCAATTCCGCAGGTACTGCAGGGAGCTGCTTGGCAGAGGGCCATTGTCGGTTCCTTGGACTGGGGGTGGGTAGGGCTGGGTGGGGGGCGAGGGCAGCTCACTCTTCTGGAGGGTCCTGGTTTCCAGGCCATGTAAGTTCAGGGTCAGCCCTGGCTCAGACCCACCAGCGAGAAGCTCCTGAAATGTCGGAGCTGGGAACCCCAAGGCCCCTCAGGGCCTCGCTCACCTGAGTCCTGGCCCCTATTAGTACCCGGGCTGGTGCGGGTGATTTCCAAGATCTGTCATGGACTCAAACTTGAATCTCAGTCCACAGCAAGCACACCAATGGCCCAGCCCTGGAAGACGGTTCCGCCAGCCTGCTTGCTGCGGAATATCGCAGCGTGACCGCTGGCAGCAGCACCAGGCAGCACGGGAGTACCGGGGGCACGTTTCATTCCTCCTGATTCGTTGCGAGCCTCCCTCAGCAAAGAGCACACACAGCTTTCCTCCCCTCTTGTGCAGGCTTTGATTTAAATCCATTCCGTAAAAAGACCCGAGACCAAGGAGAGAGCTGTGCGGTGAGGGAGGGAGGGTTACTTCCCATGGATAAAGAGGGAATCGGGGGTCCTACTCGCATGCCCTTTATTAAAAAGTTTTCCCCAGAAACTTCTTGCAAACTAGTCTTAGAGACAGCTGGCTTCTAAGGGCCAGGATGCACGTGCCCCCAGAGGTCGCCTCAACTGGGCAAATGAAAATGTTGGCGGAGCCATTATTCCCCCGCCCCCCCTTGGTTTCACCGAAAGCACCAACATTGATTTAGGAAAAACAATAAAGCTCCCTCCAGTTTCCAGCACCTCTCCCTCTTAATCACGGGAAGACACAAGAAGGAAAGCCCGCACTGCCCTAACGAGAAGGATCGATAGACGATCGGGGTGGAGGCCGCAGCCGTGCCAGCCCTCCGAGCACCTGAGCCCTGCGGACACGGCTGCCCCAGGCCATTGCCAAGTGCCAGGTGCTCAGGAAACCACTTCCGCCTTAAAGGGCAGGTGGAAATGGGCCGTGGAAACGCACATCCCGGCAGGCACCCACCAGGACGGGTCCAGATGCCAGTGCTCCCGCCTCCTCACCCCTAGGATGGTCAGTGAGACCGAAATGCACGTGGAGGTCGTGTGATAACAGGACAGCCCCAGAGAGCATTGCTACGGCAAGGCCCGCACAAAATCCAGGACTGCAGGGCCGGAAGGGGCTGGAGACTTCTAGCTCATGCCATTGCTTTGGCAGGGAAGAGGGAGGCTCAGGGGACAGCTAGCAGCCAAGGTCACAGGCCAGCCAGCAGCAGAGCCAAGATAAGCACCATGGTCATCTGCATCAAGGTCTCTGCCCACCCAGCCGCCCCCCAGCTCCAGAGTGAGCCCACACATGCCCCATCCCCTGAACTCTGTTCCCCGGGGGAGACTCACACAGCCATGATGCTCTGTGACCTGAGTCCAGGAGGAAGCTTGCTCCAGGTGACAACGCCAGCCCTTGTGGAGTGACACCCTCAAGGAGGCCCCAAGGACCCCTGAGGGTGCTCAGAGCACTGAGAGGCTGTTTCCAGGACTCGGGGAACTTCATTGGCAGGAAATGCACAGACCCCGGAGTCAGGTGGGGAGGATTGACAGGGAGCCAGGGACCCACCAGGCCTGCCTAGGCCACCAGGAGCTTGGTGAGGGAGAAGCTGAACCTGGAGAGGGTCCGCAGGGTGTGGGCAGGACCCAGGAACCAGGGAGCTGTGGCGCATCCTCCTCCCAGCTGTGTGTCCATGTGACTTGTGAACTGCTGTCCATCCATCGCCAGGGTCGTGGGCTCGGCTGTCTCATGCTAGTTACCGCAGGGTGGAGGGGTGACCAGACCCCTCCAGGGTCGGTGGAGTGACCAGGACCCTCCCCCAGGGCCAGGAGCTGTGTGGTGCAGAGGCTAGAGGCCCATGCAGCTGGGAGTAGCAGGAGCTGCCCGTCCTGGGCTCCGGATTCAAAACCTCCCTCCGACCTCATGCTCCGGGTGGACATCATCCCAGGAGAAGCGTGTGCTTGGGTCGCTCTTCCCTGCGCCTCTTTGACAATATTTAAATTGGTAGAGAATTTAGAATGTTAAAGAAAAATTTCTCCTCTGAGAAACGAGCCTGGTGCTGAGCTGGCCGGATGGGCCTGAGCTGAGGAGACGGAGAGAATGGGGAGTGAGCAGCAGACCCCGGGGTGGCAGTACTGGGGACAGCAGGGACAGGAGGACAGCTCCATCCTGCCCTGCTCCACGGTGTCCCTCTGCTGCTCCAGACACTGCAGCAGGATGGCAGCAGGAACGGCTCAGGGAGAGGACAGGCGGGCCTGGGGCCAGCACTCCCCTGCAGCTCGGGATCCCGAGGCTGAGCCTGGCCACCAGAGGAGCCCGCGCCAATCACCCGAAGGAACCGCCCTCCCCAGCACCAGGCCACCTTGGCTATGGCCTGTGGCCTTCCTCTGGCCACCACCATCTCCTCCATGTGCTGCCCAGCCATTTATCACCTGTCCCCATGGTCACACCAGCTCCCTAAGGACGGGGACCTGGTCTGCCAACCTGTCTGTCCCGTGCCTGGTGTGCTCGGCCGTCCCCTCCCAAGGTGCCCTTGATCACCTCCCATGAGTTCACAGCAGGAAGGTTCCCTCCTTCCACGGGACGCAGAGGTGAGAGCGGAATCTGGGAAGTCTCCCGAAGGGGACGCTGACCCCAGGGGACAAGCGGAAGCCACCCTTCACCCGTCTCCCTCCCCAGGTGCCCAGCCTTGAGGGTGCTGAGGGAGCCGGCCACCTGCTTCTGACCTGCAGAACCCAGAGGGGTGGGCTGGCCCGCCATGACCAGGTTGCTCCAGAGAACCCTCCCAGCAGCCTGCTGCCCAGGACGCCCTGAGCGGCCACTCTAAGGCTGCCACCTGCAGGGAGCTCCGGGCCACCTCCAGGTCCTGCGGGTGGTCCCAGGAGAGCCAGGAAACAGCCCTCAGCCCTGCAGCCATGGGAACGAATGTACGTCACCTGCCTGTGCTGGGGACAGAGCCTCCCCGTCAGCCTCCCCTGGAAACAGCCAGCCTCGTGGGACCGCACCTCCCAAGACCTTGCACAAGTGCCCATCACGCCATACCCGCCACGCTGTGCCCGCCACGCTGTGCCCGCAGCACCGAGACGGAAGGAATCCGCGGTGATGAGCTCCACAGCAAGGAAGATGGCTCCCGAGCAGGGACTACAGAGCCACCTGGCCCAGCCGAGCCGCAGGGGGAGCCTGGGCGTCCCTAGCCTGTGGGTGGTGGGAGGAGAAGCCGCCCCAACACGGGGCCCCCGCCGCTCCCGGCATGCAGAGGGCATTCACCATGGACACATGGCACCTGGCAGGCCTGGCCTTCAGCAAATGAGGCTGACCCCAGTCCACCTTCCTCCTCTGGACCCAAGGCGGCTGCATCCTCCGAACCCCAAGGCCAGCTTCAGCCACGTCCCTCTCCTGGTCACCCAAAGGTGTAGAGCAAGCCGCGGAGCAGCCAAGCTTCGAGTCCAGTGCAGAGCGGAGTCCACGCCCTGCAGGGACAGAGCACTGGAGACACAGGCAAAGCCACAGGTCGCAAACCAGGCGGAAAGAGCAAAGAAAATGCTCCAGGCAAGAGAGGGCTGCCCACAGAAGGCCACCAAAGCACCCTGCGCCTGCTCCCTGGGAGCCCAGCTGGGAGGAGCTGCGGGTGTGGAGCGTCTCCTCGTGGGACTGAGGGCACAGCTGCTTCCTGGCTGGAGGCTGGTGGACACCTCTGGGGTGCCTGGACTCGGAGCCTCCTGTCTGGGTCTGATATCTGTGCCAACAGACGGTAAATCACAGAGGGAAGGCTCACTGGGCCCGCGGCCCCGAGGCTGGGAAGCCCAACAGCAGGGCCTGGCGCCTGGCGAGGGTTTCCGGGCCACCTGGTGCTGTGGTGAGAAGCCTAGGAGCCTGCAGAGGCCAGAGGAGGACGGGCGAATCCACAGTCAGGAGCCCCTGTGATGGCTCACGGGCCCCTTCAGCACAGGGGGCTGTACCCATTCAGCCTGTTGCTGCCCGTCTTCTCTAGGAGAGCGCGTGCGGGGTTCCTGTGGACAGGACTTGAGTCCTCTCTGATGAGCCTCCAGCACCTGCCAGGGCCTGGCTAGACATGGGCTCAGCGGACACTGGCCAGGAGGAGCCGGTGGGGTGCTCGGGCGCCCTCGAGGGTTGGCCTCTTGTATGGCCGCAACAACACCTGCTGTCTGGGCCACCTCTTCCTCTGCCACCTTTGGCTCCCTGGTCTGTCCTCTGCCACCCAGCAGGTGGCAGGGAAGAGGCACAGGGATGACCTGCTGGTGCCACCACGTCGGTGACGAGGCCTGGGCGTATGGCAGGGGCTCAGGAGGTCCCCATCTACACCAAACCCGCCCAGACCAGCTTGTTCTTACAGGACGGTCAGAAATCCCTCAAACCCACCCAGAGGGCAATCCAGGCCCCTCGTGGGCTCTCCAGGATGTGCTCATAGAAACCCACCCAGCGTGCTCTCCCAAAGCCTTGCTCACATGGGCTCAGTGACTCAGAGACCCCAAAGCCCATGCCAGAGACCACCTTGAGCAAGTCTCTCCTGAGCTCACGTGGCTCCCAGAGACCTGGGCTGGAGCTGCTGGGTCCCCTGAAGCTGGGGCACACGGCACAGAGGGAGAAGGGAAAGGGCCCTGATGGGTGGCCGGGGACAGCAAGAGCCAGAAACTTCCACAGCCACACAGCAGAAGCTCTGAGGCTGAGCCACCCTTGGCCAAACTGTGTCCCTCAGTGCCATGCTCGTCACCTGCCACCAGACGGGAGGGACGTGCGGAAGGTGTTTGAAGAAGCAGATGATGGGGACAGCTTCTGAGTCTGCACCCGGTGAGATGGGAGCCTCCTGCCAGCATGTTCCGGAGCGCAGTCGGTTTCTTCTTCAACCATCCCCTGTGAGGCGGCAGTGACGCCACGGCAAGTGTCGTGGCTCCTTTGTTCTCTTTCTCTTCTTGCTCTGTGTGTCATGTGCTTGCTCAGGACACCCAGGGCTAAGGAGGGTGCCACAGGAGACCTCGCAAATGGGAAGGAGCTGTTTTGTGTTTTGGTATAAACAATAAAGATGGAGTGGCTACGTGGCCCCGAAGGTGACCCCAGAGGCGCACAGTGACCTGCTGGCGGCCAGGAGCCACCCTACCCCATGTCTCCCCAGGCCTCTCCCAGTGCAGCCCCAGCCCAGGACCTGTGACATGGCTGGCTCAGCTCATGTCTGTGACCTTAACCTGCGGGCTGGCTTGGAGGCCATGGCCTCTTGCCCTCCACCACATAGTTCTGACTGGCCTCACTCTTGGAAGGTTCTCGTGTGGACAGACAGGCTTCTGAGCAGCAGGCAGGGGAGGACTCCAGCCCAGACCAACCAGCCCAGACCACCAGCCCAGACCAACCAGCC
>JAJEJO010004842.1:68072-91394 GCA_020662805.1 Glaucomys volans | reverse complement strand
AGGCCTTACACCCATTAAAGAAACTGAATCACCAGTAAATAGCTTTTCAAAACAATGCCCCAGGCCCAGATGGGTTCCCAAGAAAGTTCTGTCAAATATTTAAGGAAGGAATGATAGCAATTCTTTCTAATGTCCTCTAGAAAAGAGAACATCACTTTTTAACACATTCTATGAGGCCAGCAATACTCTGACACCAAAACTAAACGAGAACATTGTAAGAAAATTATATACCAATAACTTTCAGGAACATACATGCAAAATTCCTCAGCAAATATTATAAAATCAAATCCAACTATGTAAAAAATATATATATACCCCATGAACTCTTGGGATTTATCCTAGGTATGCAAGACTGTGTCACCATTTATAAACCAACTAACATAATTTATCACATTAACAGGCTAAAAAATAAAAATCACATTTTCATATCAATAGATGTGGGGAAAGCTTTTGACAAAACTAATACCCATGTATGATTTGTAAAAACTCTTGGCAATCTATGGAATGGAAGTGAACAACTTCACCTTGATGAAGACCGTCTACAAAGCTAGCAGACCTCAGATAATATCATCTTCAACGGTGGGAACTGGAAGATGCTCTGCTATGATCTGGAAGGCAGAGACGACCCCTCTCAGCACTCCTTCCAACACCCCGGGAAGTCCCAGCTAATGCCCTAGGACAAGAAAAGGAAATGAAAGGTGTGCTCAGTGGGAAGGAAAAACTAAACCTGCCTTTGCTTCTTTTAGGTAGAATAATTTTTTAAAAACCAACAACAAAATCCTCTGGAACTAATAAGCAATTATTGTGAGGTTGCAAGATACAAGGTAAATATACAAAAGAATATAGCTTTCCTATGTATCAGCAATAAACAAGTAGAGCTCAAAATTAAAGACAAGATTCCATTTATAGTAGCACCCCTGAAAAATGAGATACTTAGGTGTAATTCTAACAAAATATGTTTAATATCTATGTAAGGGAAACCATAAAATTCAAGCAAAAGAAATGGAAAAGCTAAGTAAATGGAAAACTATCCCAAGTTGTTTTAGTCAGCTTTGTTCCCTTGTGACCAAAGGATCTGAGAAGAACAATTTTAAGGAAGAAAAGTTTATTTGGAGACTCAGAGTCTCAGAAGTCTCAGTCCACAAATGGCCGACTCCATTCCTCAGGGCCTGAGGTGAGGCAGGACGCCATGGTGGAAGAGCGTGGCGGAGGAAAGCAGGTCTGGACAGGGCCACCAAGAAGCAGAGCTTACACTCCACTTATGTATCATCTACCAAATGTAGAATTGCATTCTACTCTCATGTCCAGCTTATTAGAACAAATAAAAAAGAAAATAAATAAATAAAATTAGTTGGTCACATTATCTTAAGGAATCTAAAACAAATTAAAAATTTATCTTCAAAAAAAAAAAAGAAGCAGAGAGATGGAGCTCTTCTCAACAAGGACAAAAATATAAACCCCAAGGCACAGGGACCCCCCTCCTCCAGCCACACCCCACCTGCCCACAGTCATCACCCCGTTAATCCCTGCCAGGGGATCAGGGCTCTGGTTGGATTAATGCTCTCACACCCAACCTTTCTTCTTTGAAGTTCTTGCCCTGCCTCACACAGGAACTTTCCCCGGACGCGTCCATGGATAGGATGTCAGGACATCAGCTCTTCCCAACTTTCTCTCGAGGTCAGTGTAATTCTAGTCAAAGGCCAGCTATCCTGTGGGTAGCAACAAACTGATTCTAACACTTCCTGCAGATGCAAAAGACCCAGAAGAGTGTACGCAGTGCTGAAGAACAAGTCGGAGACGAGCCCACCTGGCCTCAAGGCTTCCAACCATCCACAGTGATTAAGGCAGAGTGGGTCAGTGAAAGTGAGCTGGTGAGGAGATGAGTGGACAGACAGAGGACACACATTTTTACTGGTAGGTTAAGTGGTCCCTCCTGGTGGATTCACTGTGACGTGTTTGACGTGCACACTACACTCAGTATGACAACGTGATTTGGCCAATGCCACCCCGGCCCTTCCCCCATGGCCAAACCATCTTTGACAAAGGTGCACGGATAAGGTGAAGAGCAAAGGTCATCTTCTCAACAAATGTGCAGGACGCATGGACGCCACATGAGAAAAAATGAATCTAGACACAGACTTGGCATCCTTTACAAAATTAATTTTAAAATGGATCACAGACCAAATGAAAAGTGAAAACCTATAGAACCCTAAGAAATAATGCACCAAGGCAGGATCCCTGAAGGAATTAGCTGATCAACTCGACGTTCCATCATTAAAATGGAACTTCTCCTCTGCAGAGCTCAGTGTCCAGAGGTCTAGGAAGGGGTGCTCAGCGCACTGACCACCAAGAAGCAAGCCACGGCAAGACAGGGGTGGGCCTGTCGGGGCAGCTGTGGTCAGGAGACAGGAGACCACGAGGGTGGGCGAGGCGTGGAGAGAGGGACGCCGTCAGCGGGGGTGCAGACTGTCACAGCGGTGTGGGTCAAGTGTGGAGGGTCCTAAAAACATGAATAAACCAGCATCCACTGACAATCCCTCCTTGGGTGCCGGCGAGGAAGGCAGCAGGAGAGCCATCCGCACCCCGGGGTTCACCACAGCGTCATCCACAACAGCCAGGACGGGGACGACCCAGGCGCCCACGGCTTGTGTCTACCCACCATGGAATATTGTTCAGCCCAGAAGAGAAGCAGACACAGCCGTCTGCAGCAGCCAGTGTGACCCCGGAGGACACTGTGCCACCTCACTCAGCTGCAGGCCACCATGCAAAGCCACACAGAGACAGAGCGTGGCATGCAGCTGGGAGGGGCCGTGAGGGGCCATGAGGGGCGGCGAGGGGCCGTGAGGGGCAGGAATGCCATGAAGGAGGCCCAGGGTCCAGGTGTCTGCCGCAGGTGACAAGGGGCTGCTGTCAGGGACCTTAAGCTGCATACGGAGCATGCCAGGGTGATCTCAGTGCTCCTGCCAGGCACAAGAAACAGAGAGACAGAAGGTGATACATGTGTTAGGGTAAGTGACCCTGGGATTCAGGGCACTACGCACGTGCACTGCATCAAAGTCTCACCCCAGATGGACGGACAGACGGACAGATGGATAGATGGATGGATGGATGGATGGATGGATGGATGGATGAATGGATAGATGGATGGATAGATGGATGGATGAATATATAGATGGATGGATGGATGGATGGATGAGAGAGAGAGAGAGAGAAACAGGGAACAAATAAATTTGAAAAAATAAAATGCAAGTTTAAAAGAAAACAAACCCTAATGTGAACTGCAGACTTGGACTTTGGATGTGTCCATGCAGGTCCATCAGTTGTGAGCAACAGGCTGCTCTGGCCGGGGCTGGGCTCTGTGGCAAAAGGGGGCATGCGGGGAACCCCTGGACTTTCCACTCGATTCTGTGCTGAACCTAAAAAGCTCTAAAAAAATAAAATATGTCATATATTAAATGGGCAAAGAATTGAATAGACTTTCCCCAAAGACGACACAAGCATGGCCAACCTGAACGTGACGAGATGCTTCACGCCACTGGTTGCCAGGGAAACGCAGGTTGAACCTGGAGGTGCTCCCAGACCCACACCCGGAAGCTCCACCAAGGCAGGGGCTGCACTGATCCCACCTCCAAGCTCCGATGAGCTGGCCGATCCAGAGGCACGGTGGAGGGAGGGTGAGAGCTGCCGCCAGCGGCCCTTCTTGACTGCTGGTGGCCGTCCTCTGCACACTCTTGGGTGCGTGGGGTGTCCTGCATCTGTGCCTCTCTGTTCCCAAGGACAGGCAGCTGACAATCTGTGGCTCCCGCAGGTCTGAGATCTTGTTTTGTGTGTTCACCATTAGTGACCTTGGCCTGGCCTGGGCCTCCCTGGCACTGTGCGAGGTGACCTGGGGACTTGCAGCCCCAGCACCCTTGTCAGTAGCTGCACTTGGCTCTTGTTCTCAGTGACTCCAACATGTCATTTTCTGCCTGCAGAGTGGCAGGTCCCTGGCGGCAAAGTACAGCTAATTAAAGGCTGGCACCGTCAAGACGTTTGCAAGCCGAGCACACGGGTTATTTTTGAAAGACTCCATCTCTCGTGACAAATGGAAGCTCCCTGCCAGGAGGCCAAGCGACCGGCACAACCGTGCACCCCAAACCTCAGAGCCAGGCAAGGCCTCCCTGCAGGGCCCACACCCACTCCCAGCCCCCTCATGGTCCCCGCTCTGGGGTGAGCAAGCTTTCTGCCCAGGCAGAGGTGGACACGCCAGCCCAGCCCTTGAAACAGGCCATCATCTGACCCTTGGCATCCGGAGATTCGTCAGCACACCCATCAGCCTGCAGTCAAGAACCCGTCTCAGCTCAGAAATATTTGGTATTGATTTGGTGGCCACCATGAAATACGGGACTGACTCGGGGCTGGGCTAGGGAGACCAAGGCAGGGCAGGCCCAACTGCCCGCTGCTTGATGGAAGCTCCCAACAAGATTTCGATCGCTGCAGGGGAGAAAATCAAAGCCATTTTGATGTCATCTCAGCACTTGGGAAGGGGACTTTTATCAGCCACATCTGCCCATTTGAGTTAATTTATATTCTGCAGGCGTCATCCAGGGGGAGAATTATACCCGTCGACTCACTTCTGAGAGGTGCAGAATTGATCTCACATTCAGTTTGTCAGCAAGATAAATCCTTTGATTGGGCCCGTTCGCTGCCTCCAGCAGGCCACACTCCATTCAGAGCGACAGCTTCCATCGATCTGGAGGCCTCTGCTCCCCCATCCCGCCAGCGGAGCACAAGGTCTGTGCTCACCCCGCTCCTGGCTGCAGACTCAGGGGGCACAGACTCCCCAGGCAGGAGGGGAGGAGTGTGACCAAGGGGACAGGAGCATGAGTCTCTTGGGTGTCAGGCTTCTGGGTCCCTCAGGAGGGGTCACTGAGTGGGTTACTGTCCCGTCCTCTCCATCCTCCAGGCACTGAGCACACAGGTCCAGCACACGCAGAGGCACCAAGCCTGCTCAGCCGTGGGAAGGACCAGCATGGAGGAGATTCTCTCTCTGTGCCCAGGTCTGGGTGTGAGCTGCCCCAAAGCTCCTATGCTGAAGCAGGAATGTCCAGAGATGAAGTGGCGGATGGCACTGTGACCTGGTGGCCCACCCTAGTCAGAGTGGGCGGCCTGGACGGGAGCTACAGGCGGTGGCCTGGCAGTGCATCGTCCTGGCTGCCGCCGGCGGAGCAGGGCTCCTCCACCAGGCCCTTCCCCGTGGTGTCCTGCCTCCTTTGGACTGAACCTCTGTTATGGTTTGGACGAGAGGTGCCCCCCAAAAGCTCACATGTGAGAAAATGCAGGAAATCAGAGGGGAAATGATTGGGTTGTAAGAGTCTTAACCCAATCAGCGAATCAATCCCTGATGGGATTAACTGAAGTGTCGGTGTGGCGGGAGGAGGTGGGAATGGGGTGAGGCTTTGGGATTAGCTGAAGTGTCAGTGTGGCGGGAGGAGGTGGGAATGGGGCCAGGCTTTGGGGTATATATTTGTGTCTGGAGAGTGAAGACTCCCTCTCCGCTTCCTGATGATGTGAGCTGCTTCCCTCTGCACTCTCCCCCTCCATGATGTCCTGCTCACCTCGAGCCCCGAGGCATGGAGCCAGCCTTCTGTGGACTGAGACCTCTGAAACCGTGAGCCCTGGATGAACCTTTCTTCCTCTACGGTTGTGCTGGCCAGGTCCTTCCGTCACCACAGTGAGAAAGCTGACCAAAACAGTCTCTGAGACCCGAGCCCAAAACACCCTTTGCTGCCCTGTGCTGTGCATGTCGGGAGTCTGGCCACAGTGGTGGGAAGTGAGTGGCACTCTGTGCTCATGGCCACAGAAGCCACCATTTCTGGAGATGTCACTTGTCACATCCTGGGGCCTGAGGGCCATAGCTGGACAGATGCTGGATGTTAGCCACCTGCCCGTGCAGGCACAGCACCTTGACCCAAATACAGGAAGAGAAACTTCTCCCTCAAGGGGAACCTGGAGAAGCTTCCTCGAGCCCCTTTCCCAAGTCTTTGAGGAGCCATAGTCTGCGTGAATCTCGGGAGCAGGGAGCTCAGAGAGGCCAGGGGCCTGGGTCTGGGTAGCGAGCCAGTGTGTCTGGCTGGGACGGGAAGCCAGGCTATTTCAGCCCTTCCCTCTCCTGGTGCTCACCCTGAGGGGGCCTGGCACCCAGGAAGCTCTCCCTCTGGGGTGGGTCCCACTGTGCTGAGCTGGCAGGGGAGAGAAGCACAGGGAGGCGCAGGGAGGGGCGTCCTGCACAATCCATTTCCCTTAGCTGAGTCCTCGGTGACCAAGAGTGGCTCCCCCACCGCAGGACCTTGGCATAGGCACGGTGGCTGTGGGGCCACGGCTCTCAGGAGCACACTCCGTCCACCTGGCGCCCTGCGCAGTGCCTCTCAGCTCTCCTCTGGGCCACTCCTCAGCTCATGCTGACCCTTCACCCCAGCCTGAGCCTGCCTGACCACAGGAGGGGGCAGAGACCAGAGAGAAACCTGCAGCCCCTGCCTCAGTGAGCAACATCAATGAGCCACGTCTCCAACGCCACTGAGGCCCAGCTTCAAGGTCGCCAGGCAACCTCCCAAGAGCACCGTGGGAGAGGAGCAGGTGGGACTCGGAGGTGAGGGGCAGCAGTGCTCCACAGGCAGCCAGCAAGGCCCGCTGGGCAGGGCAGGGTGGGCTGCAGGCCTCAGAGTCACGGAGGACAGGGCGCGCCCAGCAACCGGGAGGGAGACCCAGGAGGGAGGTCACAAGAAAAAAAGCCCAGAGTCCTGAGGGCACCAGGCCTACCAGAGGGGAGCCAGGCTCCTGGGACCCTGGGAGGGACCTCATCTGGGGCAGGGTGGAAGGCAGGAGGCTGGCGAGGCAGGTCTGCCCTCCTCTCATGCTCGCCCTCCCTGTGGTGGTGGGAGCCTCTTCATGTCCTGCCTGCAGTGCATCCTTCCCTGGATGCTGGTGTGAGCACCAGGGTCGCCGTCCACGGGCCTGGCTGTCACAGAAAACCTCAGGTGGGGACGGTTCCAACCCACAGGAACAGACTCCTCTCTGTTCTGGAGGTTGGAGGTGCAAGACCCCGCGAGGGCCTGCCTGCTGCTTCCCCCACGAATGCCAAGTCCTCCGTGGCAGGAGGCACACACCCTGTCACAGCAGCTCGGTCCCACCCTGGAGGGCAGAGCCACATCCTCTGAGGGCCTCCCTGAAGTCCTGCTCACCAACACTGCCACAGTGTCAGTCAGTTGGGGCACCTTGGGGGGAGCGGAACGCAGACCGTCCTGGGCAGCACCTCGGGCTGGGGCCTGCACCGAGGAGGGCGAGGAGCAGATGGGCAGCGTTCTGGATGAGTGGGGGCTATTGGGGGCTGCAGGCCCTGGGGGCAGCACACCAAGGGACACGGTGGTGCTTGGCAGGGAACAATGCTCCCCACCACAGCCTGTCCCACGAACCTCCCACCTGCAGGCTGAGTGGAGGCACACGGAAGCTCAGGGGACGGAAGGGGCCACTTCTCCTGGAGGCTGAGAGACCGAGAGCAAGGCAGGCAGTTCCACCTGGAGGCAGACAGGGGAGGCCACAGCCTCTGGGTCTCCCGGACCTTCTGCCCCCTGGGTCAGGTCATGGCAGAGAGGTCTCAGGGCCTCCACCGCAGCCTTCAGCTCGGAACTTCCAGGACAGGAGCAAGGACCCAGGAGGGGCAGGAGGCCACGCCGGCCTCCTTGGCTCTCACCTCTGCAAGGGCGGTCGGGCGCTTATCCGAATGGAAGGCCCTGCTTAGAGGCAGGGCGGAGGACGTGGAGGCCGGTCTCACGCCAGGTACCTGGCCCCTCAATCGGAGGAGCAGAGGGTCTCGAACCCAGGACTCCTAGCTCCAAACCCAGGCGCTCCCTGTGCAGCACAGGCTCAGGATGAAAAGACACAGCTCGCGGGACCGCGTGTCCCCCAGGCCGTCCCCAAGTCCTGGGTCGTCCGGCAGGACCTGCGGGCTGCTGGGGCCCCCTCCCCTGCAGATCCCACTGGCAAATGACTAAAAATTGGGCCAAATTATCACCGAGAGGATGCGCATCAGGAAAACAAATTAAGTCTAACATTTGTGCGGTGACAGCTGACCTTTGTGTGATTAAAAGGAATGGCTGAGGGATGAGCCAGATTAAAGGTGCTCCACTTCACGGAGCCACCGCGGGAGCCGGGAGACGTCCGCCCCCTGCAGGCGGGGAAACCGGGACCCACAGCCTGGTCACCACCAGGCCAGGCTGCTGGCCGGCCGAGCCCAGGGGAAGGCGCTGACCTCTCGCTGGCTGTGACACAGGCCTAGCTCAGCCGCTGGCCGGCCACCGCTCATACCTGCACGCAGGCTGGTGCTCACCTGGCTCTGCGGCCACCGCAGCCTGTCCGCTGGGTGCGTGCTGCCCGAGATCACGCAGAACCACTTCCTCGTGCCACAGGCGCTTCCCCCAGGCTCCGGGTCCTGGAGGGCAGACTAGCAGGCAGCAGCAGGACGGCGCATGCTCCGTGCACCCGAGACCGGCAGGGTAACCGTGTGCGCTCCTCCCCCAGGAGCAAGGCATACGCAGCTGGAGACCTGGACGGCGTCCCCAGTGACCGGCACCCAATTCCAGCAGAGTAACCGACCTTCCCAGGAACCGAGGCGGCAGGGACCTGGCTCCGCGGGCCAGGAAAGGGCAGGGTGGCCGGGTCTGTGGGAGGGTTACCCTAACCCCCGCCCCTGCCTGGGGCAAAGCTTCCCTCACTTACTGTCCCAGCCAGGAGCTGGCTGCAGGCAGGGAGGAGGGTCTGTCACCCCGGGTCCTCCTGTGGGAGGTCGCGGGCCTGCCGTGGGCGTAGTGTTTGCCCGCTGCCTGTCCCCAGAGCTGGGGCGCAAGGGCTTGTTAGGGATTGAACTGCCAGGACCTGTGCCTGGGCCGCTTCCAGCTGGGGTCTTTGCAGGCATGGCTAGGTGAGGAGACCCCAGGAGGACCTGTAAGAGGACAGGGACACACAGGGAGGGGCTGGGCAAGACAGCAGAGGCTGAAGTGAGGTGGCCATCCTGAGACACGGGAGCTGGAAGGGGCAGGGGACCGTCCCCTAGAGCCCCTGGGGAGCACCCGCCACACCTTGACTCCAGACTCCAGCCCCAGCGCTGCAGGAGAACAAATCCCTGTTATTTTAAACCACTCGGTGTGTTGCTGTGGCCGCCCCATCGTTTCAGATTTACTGTCGAAAACCAGGCTCAGAGAGGGTGGGACATTGCCACAGGTCACAGAGCCAGTGGGTCAAAGCACAAATGCAGAAGCACGTTGAGCAGAAGCAGGTGGGAGCCTCCGTGCAGAACTGGCTGGCTGCACTCAGATCCCCAAACTCGCCGTCCTGCTCAGGCAGAAACTGCTCAGCCGTCAGCGACGCCTTCCAGCCTCCCCACCCAGGACAGCGTCTGCCTTCTTAAAACAGGGAAAGCTGTGCAGACTCAGGCAGTGGCCACGGGAGTGTGGCCTGGAGGGGCCATTGAGTGGCCTTTCCCTACGGGGTCAGGCCGGCCCCTCGAGTCACGGTGTCAGCCCCTGCAGGCTGGCGAGTCACTCAGGACTGACAACCTGTCCCCACCCCGGAACTCTGGGTACAGTCTGCTTTAAAAATCGTGGGAATGACAACCACAGCTAGTGCCCGCCTGGCGCGTCCACCTGAGCTCTTCCTCTGAAGGCCACGCAGTAGAGACCGCCCACTGTCCATCACCCGACAAGACGGGACAAGAAGTTTTTGGAAAGCTGTCACTCAACCAGCAAGTGGCAGGGCTGGGAACCCCGGGGCTGGAAGGAGGGAGCAGGGTGGGTGGTCCACCCGCCAGCCCAGCAGACTCCAGAGCAGAGTCACAGCCTTGCACATGGGAGGAACGTGGGGACGGGCTGGGGGACCACGGAAAAGGAAAGGTCCAGCACTCCTGGCCAGCCCAGCCGCCACCAGCCATGCTCCCCAGGGCTGCAGCCTGTCCATTCCCTTCCCCGCCAGATCAGGACCAGGAAACTGGGAAACGGAAATCTGGAGAGAGAGGGGCTGGGGGAGTAGCCAGGCCAGGTCAGGGGGAAGAAGGTTCTGGAAAGAAACAGGGGCCAGAGTGAGGTAGGAACTGCAGTCAGGCCAGACAGAGGCCACAGTGGAGGTCCACCCTGTTAGTGGGCTTGGCCTCGCTGTGACCAAAATACCTGACCAGAGCAACTCAGGGGAGGAAAGCTTCTTTGGGGATCACGGTTTCAGAGGTTCAGTGCGTAGCTGGCTGTGTCCACTGCTCTGGCCCGAGGTGAGGCAGGACATCATGGCAGGGGGGCCCACGGAGCAAAGCTGCTCCTCCTGGGGGCTGGGAAGCAGAGAAGGAGGAGCCAGGGGCAAGATATAGCCCACGGCCAGGGCCCCAGGACCCCTCCTCCAGCCAGGCCACCTGCCTCCAGTCCCCAACCACAGGGGATTAACCCACTCCTGAGCTCCTGGCTCTCGTCACCTGACCCTTCCACCTCGGAGCACTGCAGGTCTGCTGCAGGAGCTCCCCAGGGACTCCTCACGGCCAACCGTGACCACCTCCAGGACAGGGGACTCCTCACGCCAACCATGACCACTTCCAGGACAACACCAGCACGGACAGACTGCTGGGGAGAAGAGAGCTGGTCTGGGGCCACCAGATCATTCACCTCCCTCTGGGCACTCTGGCATCTTGGGGTGGACAGGCACTGCTGCTCCATGGTGCCTTCTTAGAGAAGAGTGCCCTCCTCTGGGCAGACAGCCTCTGGAGAGCCAGAGCTGAGCAAGGGAATGAAGGGCTAGAATCAGCCAGGTAGCCTGGTGCAGTGCACTGCCTGTGCAACACCCCTGGGCTGGGGTCCCTCACCAGGCATAGGCAGAGTCTTTAAAGGGCTCAGTTAAGAGAATGAGCACTGAACCAGAACTTGAAGAAAGCTTCAGAAAGGGCAGAGAGCGTGACGGGGCCTCCCAGTGCAGTTTTGCCTGGGCAACCTTCCCAGACCACCGCCCTGTGGCTGAAAGCAATTTGCACAAATAATTTCCAAAAATTGTGTTTCTCTCTTCCCTGTCCTAGTGCTGACCTGTCCCGAGACTTATCAAAGATAAAATGCTGCCTTCTGCGGAAACACGGAGGTGCTGGGGGAGCCAGCAGGAGCGGGCACACCCTGCGTGGGGCGGGGTCTCTCCACCCTCCCGCGTTCCCGTCTCTGGAACTGTGACAGGGAGGCAGGGCCACAGAGGACGTCCCTGAGAGGTCGTCGGGAGCAGGGCACGCAGCCACCAGCGATCTGGGAAGACCTCTTACTCAAGGCATGAGAGGGGGGCAGGCCGAGGTGATCCTAGGACAGCCGGAAGCTTTCGTTGTTGCTGTTCACAGAAACAAGGTGACAGAATACGTCTCGCTCTTCTCATCTTAGGCACGGGTTTCAAAAGGATGCTTCCAGATTCGGGAGGTGGATGTAAACGGCAACTCAAGAGAAGCGCAGAGCGGGCGGCAGGGAGGCATTGCCAAGCACGCGGGCTGCCCGCAGGGGCCTCTGGAGACCTGCCAGACTCTGGCCCACAGACACCCCCAGGTTGGAGGACCCGTGAGGCTGGGCTGGCCTAGGAGAGCCAGCAGCCTGAGGGGGTGGCCAGGGGCAGGGGGGCTGCTCTCTGCGAAGCTCATAGCTACATGTCTCCTGGACTTGGGGATCAGAGTGGGCCGCCCAGCGGGCAGTCTCAGATATGGGTCGAGGAGCAGAGGGAAAGGGGATGCAAAGCCGTCCCGGGTGCAGAACCTAGGAAAGAGGGAAGGCATGAGGGAGCAGTTTTGGCAGAAGGGAGCTCTGGGAGCCGGAAGTCAGCTCAGGGCAGAGGCCTGCGGGTGACCTACGGAGCCACTCAGGGTGGGGACTGCGGAAGCAGGGTCCTCACAGGGAGGGGCCTGGAGGCGGGGCCTGTGGGCGGGGCCTGTGGGCGGGGCCTGTGGGCGGGGCCTTGCGGGGGCTGCCCAGGGCAGGTAGCAGGAGCTCGCAGTGGTGCACGGGTTAGGACTGCAAACGGATCACTGCAGGGGTGTCAGGGAGGGGCGTGCCTGACAAGATGTGTCCCTTGGAGGATGACCACGGCTGCAGTGTGAAGAAAGGCTCAGAGAAGGCACATCGTCCTCAAGTCCAGCAGAGGCGACATGGGGAGAGGCAGGAAAAGTGGACGCTGGGGACACATCATGCAGAACGCTCAGGTGGATAAAGGCTGGGTCCAGGGCCGTGTGAAGCATGAGCCCCAGGACCTAGGGACTGTCCCTGAGGAGCACAGGTGTAGGAGAAAAACACCAGCTGGGCACAGACAGGTCATCTCCAAGGCTCCAGCAGGCCGGCGGAAGGACATGGCTTCTGAATGTACTTGGTTGGCCAGAAAGCAACAGAGGGCATGCGCAGAGCTGAGGCCACATCGGCCAGACATCGTGGCGGAACCTCCAAGCCTCCTAGTTTCTAAGGACCCCGGCTGGTGGCAGCAGGATTCCGTGCTCCAACCGGGGTCAGCCTCTCAGTCGCCAGGGTTGAGGAAGGCTGGGGGGCTGAGAAGCACCAGCCAGCTGGGGGACCACAGGTCATGGATGGCCAGAGACAGCCTGGGTGTCCTGTTGTTGTGGGCACAAGTCCAGCTCTGCATGGCCAGGTCCTCGCACACCTCCCCTCCCCTGTCTGACGGTGCTGAGGGACGTGGTCAAGACGGAAAGGAAAGCCACAGCTGTCTCTCTCTGGCCCAGACACAAGTGACAGGAGCCCTGCCCGGTGCCAGCAGCTCCCTGTCCACCTGCGGCACCTCCCATGCCTCCCAGCTGGGGAGGAGCTCCGCTCCGCTCTGCTCTGCTGAAGTGCCTGCCGGGCTCCCTCCTCGCCTCCCTCCCACCCGGCCTGGGGGAACAAGGGAAGACCTTCGGGGTCATTCCCACAGCCTGCCATGGTACCTGGGTGTCCAGTATCTATGGGGCAAGGTCCCGGGTCCCTAGCACCCCCCATGCCTTGGGAAGGAGGCATTCCCAGCCTCAGAGGTCGTGAGGTGTGCTGCAGAGTGTGGCTGACCAGAGGAGCCCCGTCTGAGTGTGCTCACCCTACGAGCAGGGGAAGAGCGGGTCCTAGAAGCACCGGAAAGTAGGAGAGTGGGGTCTGGAGAGGGGCAGTGCCGGAGGGGTCTGCAGAGTGCACTTCCAACCGGGGGCCTTCCGGACCTTCCCCAGCCCCACCGGCGCCACCCTGCAGGGTGCTGGAGGGCCTCCCTGCCGTGCCCCAGGCAGCTGGCCAACCCCAGAAGCCTCACTGCTCCTGAGGTCATTGCTGGGCGATGGAAAGTTCAAGGCCAGCCTGGGCAACTTGCAAGACCTTGTCTCATGATGAACGAATAGGGCTGGGGATGCAGCTCAGTGGAAGGCACCTCTGGTCCCATCCCCAGTCCCCCCGCCCAAAAAAAATCATCCCTACGATGAGACACTGGTATCCTTCAGAGACATGCTACCAAACCTCCACCCCAGAGCTGTCCCCTCTGGTAGGGGGGTCACGGAGGCCAGAAGGAGTGGCCGTCCTTGTCTCTGGCAGGAGTGGAAGCGTGGGCAGAGTGTCTCTTCGCCAGCCCACAGCTGGCAGAGGGGCAGAGGGCCGCCCACTGCCAGGGCTCCAGCAGGCGGCAGCGCTGCCGTCGCCTCCACAGCCACCCTGCACCGGCTCCGGCCCCTCAGGAGCCACAGCACGGCCCCCTCCCTGCGGAAACCCATGGAGCGTTTAGAATCAGCCCCGTCTTGCTGGGCTCACATCTGCTGGCTGTGCGGCCCGCCTGCCCTGCGACAGCCATGCCCCGGAAGTTTCTGCACGGGACCTTTGGGGACAACAACAGCCCTGGAGCCCAGGCCCACTCTGCAAGGACCACAGGCAGGGCCTCTCCTAGGAGCCTTCCTCCGTCCCCTCTCATCCCTGATCTTCCTACACCTGCCCAGGACCCTCGTGTGGCAGAGCAGGGTCACCCCCAGCACAGGATCCTCCACACAGTCCACAAGGCATTAAGAAGGCATCCCAGGGTCCATTGTCCTGCTGGCCACAGACCAAATGAGGTCACTCGGGAGAGACAGTCAGAGAAGGAGGCAGGCCGAGCTGGAGGCACGGTGAGCTGGGGCCACCGGGGGACAGCAGGCAGAGGTGTTAGGAAGGGACACCCTCGGGAAGGTGGGCCTGGGGGCCTCCAGAGGAGCACAAGACCCCCTGCGAGGCAGAGGTGCAGGGCCCAGGGGCTCAGGGGCCTGGGCAGCCCCTCAGGAGCAGCCTGTGTGGGGTGGGAGACAGCAGGTCAGGCAGATGGAAGAGCGTGGGCTGAGGCCCAGGGTCGGGCCTCCTGGGAGCCCCTGTGGGGCCAGGAGCCCCTAACGCTAGTGGACCTGGGCTTTCATCGCTCACTCTGATCGATCAACCTGACACTGAAGACCTTGGTCCCCTGGAAGGACCTGCAGACTCCAGGCATTCTCCCCACTCTAAGCCAGGGTCCCAAAGACACGTCACCATGACAGAGGGGTCAGTGAGCAGAGCGGCCTCATGGGCCTCATGAGCCTCCCACAGACCAGGGACCACAGTGGAGTCTGGTCCAGGTACTGCTCACGTGGGCAGTGGCCCCCAGGAAACCGTCCCCGTGGGGTTTGTCCCAGGCCATGCAGCTCACGCAGCTCCAAGGTGCCCAGCCTGCTCTCAGAAGCTGGGTCCCCGACCCCTGCTCCCCAGCACCTGGGACCCCTGCTGCCTTCAGGGCTGGTCCAAGGTTTACTGGCCCTTCGCTCCAGCACACACCACAGAACCTGTTCAGTGCCCCGGGGATGAAATAGGGCACAGGCTGGCGGAGCAGGCATCCTAAGGACACATGCTGATCAGGAGCCGCGGTTGCTAGAGGACGATCCCCGGCAGCCCCGGAATCGGTATGATCTGAGTCTTGAGTGGTGAGCTTGCTTCTCCTTGATGGCCTGTGGCGTCGACCTGTGACTCACAGGTCCCCAGTCACATCACAGGAACAACCAGCGACCAGGCAATGCTGTCCATTCTCAATAGACTCGGCCAGCTTTGCCCGAAGACTGGCTGAGCAGGTCCGGCAGTGTCGCTGGGAGATGTGACGTGAGCAGTAAGGACCTGCGAGTGAGCTCCTCCCGCTGCCCGGGCTCCCGTCTTCCAAGGGAGAGGCACTGCTTGGTTTTCAGGTGGACTCCTAGGGCCTCGTCCATGGGGAAGGGGACACAGGCCACAGGGCCCAGAGCCAGAGCAGGGAGCCCTGCCCCCTTTCCAGAGTGCTGCGGGGAGGCTCCAGCCCCAGAGGGGGGTTCCGGGGCCGGGGAAGGGAGGAGGCAGGCGGTCAGGTGTCGACCTGGCCCCTGTGGCCTGGCGCCAGCTTGGGGGGCCGACGTGGGAGCCCCGAGTGCCCTCCCCTGCAGCCCCCCAGGACCCTCCTTCACAGGTGGCTTACACCCATCCCCTTGCAGGCAAACCTCAGCCCCTGCTCCCAGGCAGGCACCAGGCACCGGGTGCGGCAGCTCGGCCTCACCCACGGCCCCAGCGCCTGGCCAGGCTCCCACCTCGGGGAGAGGCCTGTTAACATGGCAGCTGGCCGAGGCTTTCCCAGCATCTCGGGGACAGTGGCATCGAGCAGCCTAGAGGAGGGCTTTTCTGCCTCCAGTGTCATCTGCTCTGAAACAGGGCGCATGTGACATGAGAACAGGAGGGGGAAGGGCAGGACCAGGGGACCAGGGGTCCAGGGAGCCGGAGTCCGGGCAGGCCTTTCTGAGCACAGCTAGGAGCGAGTCTGGCCAGCAACGCTGTCTGTCAAAGGGGGACACCACAGGCTGCGCTGCTGGCCACCTGCAAAGGCCTCAGGGCTGGCAGGTCGACCGGAAAAGCCTCCCGCTAGAGCACACGCTGCCTGCCGGGCGGTCACAGGCTTTTCCACTGAAGCCGCCCACTCAGCGAGGAGAGCGTCCCTGGTCTGGCGGGTCCCCAGCTCTCCGCGGGCTGGAGCCTGTTTCTCAGTCTCATAAGAATCCCTGCGACGCCTGAGCCGTCCTGTCCCTGCTTCCTGCGGAGCCCTCAGGGCTACACTGCCTGCCCAGGAGGGGTGGGCCCACCTGGGCGTGGCCGCCAGCTCTGACCACACCTTCACCAGGTGCCACCTGCCTGGCATTTCCCTGGGGAGGCCCACCTCGGGCCCCCAGGTAGACCTTCAGCGGGAAATCTGCAGCTGTGAGTCGGCTGCTGACCAGGTGCAGCCTGGAGTGAGGGGTGAGCTCGGGTGGGAAGGCGCTGTGCTCACGGCCCCACAGCTCCTGTGCGGGACCACCGGGAAGCATTCAGAGGTGCAATGACTCGCTGCGGGGCTGGGCCAATCGGCAGCTCAGCCCACTGGACGGAGTGATAACCAGAAGGCCGGCTGTGCTGGGGGTGCTGTGGCAGGTGGGCTGCGGCTGGGGGAGGCATCCCGGGCCTGTGCCTCTGGGGTCTGTAACACCCTTCCTCTCCCTCCCTCCTGCCTCCCTCCTGGCTTCCGGCTCCCTCAGCCACAACCTCCCACCCTGTGCTGCTCGGCAGGCCTGGAGCAGTGGCCTCGGCCAGCCACCCACAGAGCCTCTGAACCTGGACCGGAACAAACTCCTCTAAGTTGCTCTTCCCAGTTGTTTCGGTCACAGCCACGCAGTGACAGGCACAAAGGAAGGACAGGCGACACAGCTGTTGAAGGAAGAGCCCATGCCTCAAGGTGAGTCCTGAGTGACCAGGCCCTCCTGGGGCGAGGGCAGCAGGCTGGGGCCCACAGCAGGGGATCGCAAGGTACGCCACCCAGTCGTACATTTAGGGGTTGGCATGCTTACTGGTGGCTTGGTTGGGCCACCGTGCTGTCCCTCCATCAGAAGGCCACACCCATGGCTCTTCGCTGGTCAACTGATTCTTTTTAGCAATGAACGTTTTAATTTAGTGGAAAAGTTTATTGGATGTTACATGAATTCCACTTCCATAAAGATTGAGAGGACAATGAGTGGAGGCCCCCCGGGCCCCTGGGACCACCAGCAGTGACCTCCCCAGAGGGTCTCGTGCTTTGGAGCCCCCGACACCTGGGTTGGTGGGAGCGCCTGCTGACTCCCCAGACGAGCGTGGCAGCCTCTTCCTGCCACTTGGCCGGCCTCTAAACTCCCATTCCCGGAAGCTGGAGTCGGCGTGCACCGTCAAGGACGATTAGGGAATTCGGAGGGAAAGGAGAGAGACCAGAGAGAACCCAGACTCAGACCACAGTGAGGCTGCTGGCCAGCTGCAAACCCTGCCGGGCCAGGGACCCGGCAAGAGCCACAGGGTCTCCATCCTCCTGCGATCTCTCACTACCCAGAGCAGAGATGCTCCCCGTCGGAGTGGAGGGGCGATTCGTCAGAGGGTTTCTCAGCCAGTGAGGCTGGTGTGGCCATCGCCCCCGCAGGGGCAGGGAGAGGATGCTTCTGGGGCTCCCAGACCAGCTGGACACCCGGGCAGGAGCCTCCTCCCCTCCTGTGGCTCAGCCACTGCTCCAGTCTCACCTCTCCCCGAGGAGGAGCATGATTATCATTTATAATAAAAAAGGAGACTCAAAATAAAATGTCTATTATTATGCCCAATCAACCTTTATGGGCAGCCAATTGCCCAGAAGCCCAGCCCCGGTCACCTCTCCGGTGGCCGTTCAGCTTCTGAGTTAAGGTGTCTGATCACCTCCCGTGAAATGCCTAGTGCCCTGGGTTGGTGTAAACGGACGGCAAGCTCCCCCTGGCTTCCAGCCTGGGCCCAGCCCTCAGTGCCGGGACCGTGTGCAGGTTTGGATAAGTGCACGCACCTCGCAGACCCACAGCGCTGGTGCAGGCGCACGGCTTCCCGGGAGCCCCGTCTCACACAGACACGCATCGCTCACGGCTGCACGCAGGTCTCCCAGGCCCCGCACACACGTTCCGACCTCTCCTCCGGCCCCCTCCCGCCTCTGCCATCGCTGCCACACCATATTTCATGAAAAGCAAACAAGTTGCATCTCCCTGATTACATTTCCTGATTTCTTAGAAAGCAAAATTGAAGTAATTGGTTTACATTAAGCATCATGCTATTTGAGAGAGGGAAATTAAATAGAATATCGTTAGATCTGATTCGTAGGCAAACACAGCTAAATAAGAGCAGAGGCAGACATTTGGAGATGCCCCTGGATCACCAAGCTCCGCAGGGCAGATTGCAAGTCAGGGAACTGGCTACAGGGAAGCCTCCCAGCATGGGGTGGAGGGTGGTGTGGGGGCTCCGGGTCCAGAAGAGATTTGGGACCCTCTGGCCCATCCTGGGAGGCCTCAGGCCGCTCTGGTCAGAACTCCTGGTGCCAGAAGTGAGCTGGGCTAAGGCTGCTCCCTGCCCCCCACCCCACGCTGTAGGCTTGGCTCAGACGCCCACTGTTCTGGACGGTGGATTGCCCAGAAGCTATTTGGATGCGTATGACTTCAAAATTCACACTCATCTGTGCCCAGTGCCAGGACCCCAGACCCACAAGCACTCAAAGCCAGTGACTGCACCCCTGGAGGACATTGAGGAGACCCCCTCCTCAAGCAGCAGGGAGACTCCAGTGCACAGCCTCCCCTGGAAAGCTCCATGCCAACCCCTCCCATGGCCATTCCAAGTCTGCCTCCCAGGACTGACAAGCTCCCTCCTCTCAACGCCACGCCCCAGCATCAGGAAGAGGCAGCTGCAGTACCAGGTCCCTCCCTGGCAGAGGCCCTCTGGGACTCTGTGAACGGGCATTCAAGGCGGAGCCCACTTAGTGTCCCAGGACCCCATCAGCACCTGCCCATCACCACCAGCTCTGGCAACAATAAGGACAGGGGACAGGGACACAGAGCCCAGGGGTGAACTGACGCTCTTCTTCATGGGGGAAGGCCATGCTCTTTACCATACCTCGCCATAGAGAATGGGCAAGCACAACCCAGGAGGGACGTAGGTCCCGGACCAGGTCGTGGTCAGTGGTCCACTGGGTTCTTCACCTGACTCTTCGCCCTGGGCTGCCCCACCAGGCAGGTGGTGGCCGCTTCCTAGAGATGATGATGGGTGCTGACTCTGCCTCTGAAGCTAAGTGACCTGGGGAAACCCTGTCCTCTCTCAGGATTTATGGACGATTCCGATTCTGGATGGGCTGCTCTTTCCCCTGAGGACATCTTGGCCTTTTTAGGATAAGTCCAGGGAGGCGACTGGGGAGCTCTGCTGGTAGGAGGAGCTTTGCCCCTCAGTGAAGAGCCGTGAGTGTGGGAAAGAGGCCAGGAATAGAGGAACTGCCACAGCGGCCTCCACGTGTCCGGGAAGGGCAAGAGAGAGGCCTGGCCTCTGGGCAGCTGTGCTGTGTCACACAGGGCTCTGGTGGCCCTTGAACTGCCTTGCCATGTTGCATGTTTCAGGGCAACGTCAGCCCAAGGCGGCTGCAGTACAAGTGGGGCCAGAACAGGTCACACAAACCAGGGTCTCTCAGCCAGCACCTGCCTCCAAGCTCCTCTCAGTGCCCCCAGGACCCCGTGGTTCCACGGACCTCAGGCTGGGCTGGGCAAGGCTGGGCAGGGCAGCTCAGCCTCAGCACTCACCATTACCCAGCCGGCACTCACCCCTACCCAGTCGGCACTCACCCCCACCCAGCCAGCACTCACCCCCACCCAGCCAGCACTCACCCCCACCCAGCCAGCACTCACCCCCACCCAGTCAGCACTCACCCCTACCCAGCCGGCACTCACCCCCACCCAGTCGGCACTCTGTCTGGGGGCGTCTCTCGGGCCTCTGGCTTGCTGGTTCTGTCAGGAATGCATCAGTCCACAATGGAATTTGGTGCTGGGCCCACAGACTTTCTAGGAAGAACAGGAGCAAGGGAAAACCTTCAGGGCACATGTAAAGGCCCTGCTAGCAGTGCGCAGCCACACAGACCCAGATCCCAGCGCACCCTGCCCTTGGGAGGCCTGGGCGGAGACTGACCTCTCTAGGCAGCTGCGCCTTCCCATCAGGTGGGAAGGAGGAGGAGGCCGGAGTTGGGGAGACTCCACACAGCCCCCCACCTGTGCTCAGGTGAGCCCAGCTCAGGTGCTGTGTCCTCCCTCACCCCTGGTGACGCTGAGGCTTGTCCCTCCTCCCTGGAGGTTCACTCCCTCGGCTCTGTCCCTCCGCTCCAGGTCCTGCTCTGTCTCCCTCCAGCCTGCGTCTAATCATCTCCTCTGTCTCCGGTGAAAGGGTCTTTGAGCCGAGCCTCCTCTGCACTCCCCACGCAGGGCTGGCTGGAAGGGAAGCCTGGAGCATAAATCTCCTCTGTCAAAGCCCTCGTTTAAGCGTGGGCTCCCCCTCCACCTCGGTGGCCTCACAGAGGGGCAGAGGCTCCGCACAGAGGGAAACTGAGGGAAAACTCTGAAAACAGCTGCGAATGTTTTAAATGTGAGTAGATGAAAGGCCTCCTTAACATCGGTTTCCTCCTTGTTTCGATTCATTAAAAGTGAGTTTCTGCTTAAAGCCTGGGGGGCGGCCCAGCAGCAGGCTGGAGGGGCAAGGTCACCGACCTGCCAAGGACCCGGCCCCTTCAGGGTGGGGCGCAGAGCTGGGCCCAGGTTCACAGGATGGACGCCCGGAGGCTGGGCGTGTGCCGAGCCAGGGACTCAGAGGCAGCCCGTCCACCTGGAGCTGAGCAGCGGGTCCCACGTGGGTGACTCCCAGCAGCAGGGGACCCTCCAGAGCAAGGGTCTAGAGGAAACCTCCAGAATTCGGGGCTCCTGAGAGGCCCAGGGAGCGTGGCTTCCGCGGTGGAAACATTCACTTGTTTTTCACACGAAGAATCATGTTGGTGAAATGAGCTCCGGGGCCAGATTCGCAGGGGGTTGGGCTGAGTTTCCACTTTTCAGTTACACTCCCCCCCACCCTCACAGTTAATCTGGGCACAGACCAGCTCCCATGGCCTCCTGGGGGGACACAGCTGTCGCCCAGCCGTGGCCACACACCCACCTAATGAACACTACCCTTCCCATACCCTACCCACCATGCCCACCAGGCACCCGCAGCTCCTGCCCTCCCGTCCTTGGTCAGTCTCTGCCTCTCTCGCCCTCTCCCTGCCTCCTCTCCCCCAGCCACCCCCAGCCATCCCGAGGTGCGACAGTTCATCTGATAGGTCTGCATTTTTCGTAGGCACGGCCCCGCGTTATCTCAGTCGGCTGTTCTCCTGGAATCCGGCGTCGGGTTGTATAATTCCAAATGTTTCCACAGAGCTGGCGCATTTTTCCAATTATCAAACACAGTGTGTTCCCATCCTGTTTGGATAATGTGAAACCCTAAAATGCAGAACCAAGGAGCCATTGGAAATAAAGCTTTAGAAACCTGCCTGGCGGTCACCGCAACAATGTTTCTTTCATAGCAGGATTGATGGAGGCAATCGCTGCAGAGGCTCGGAGCGAAGTAAAGGAACCCTGTGACCGCAGCCAGATGTGTGCTGTGTGTGTGTGTGTGTGTGTGTGTGTGCGTGTGCATGCCTCGCCCCCAGGTAGCCCCAGAGCTGCAGCCAGGGGCATCTGACCCAGTTCCCCAGACACCCCCACCCCAGCCTTTGGAATCGCCACCCGAGCACCACTAAACCTGAACCAGGCAGAAGAGGAAAATGCACAATCAAAAAACATCTAATCGGGGGCTGAGGCTGTGGCTCAGTGGCAGAGCGCTGGCCTGGCGTGTGAGAGGCACTGGGTTCCATCCTCAGCACCACATAAAAAATAAATAAGTAAAATAAAGGCATGGTGTCCATTACAAGTAAAAAATATTTTTTAAAAGCAGAGTATTTTTATTTTTAAAAATCTAATTAGAACAAATTTTAGAAAACATCTCCATGAGCTCCAGTCACAATGATAACGTGAACACACACCCCTGCCTCCGGTGGAAAGGGGGTCTGAGGTCAGAGTGGAATCTGTGAGGACCACTCCTCCCCAGCGAGGGGACAAGGGCTTTGAGTTGAAATATTATTAGCAGGATGGTGGGCTGCCGTTGAGGTAGGAGTTCTTACTTTAATTTATATCGTGATGGAAGCTGACCGTGCCGTCCCATAAACACACACAGCACCGTCTTATGAAAATTTCATCTTTATCTATTTTGGGGAGAAATCGTCCCGTCTGCCTAATTGAAGCATCTGTCATTCTGACATTAAATAGTGCATCTCTGGGCCTTTTATTATATCGTGGTACATTTCTCAAAGGCTGTCAGGTTGAAATAACGCCGCCCGCTTGCAGATAAAGGGGATAATAGGTGTTTCATAACGAGGGGGAGGCGTCCGCCCTGCGTCGGGCTGAGATGGCTCCAGCTCCTTCCTGGAGTTTTGCTGCTCTAAGGGGAGCTTTGCTCAGCACAGTGCAACGCTCCAGTGAGGGAAGGAGCAGATGAGAACCATTTAGACGAGCATTAGGAGGCACTGCCGGCAGCCAGTCAGCTGTGTGCTCGGGAACAGCTCCGGGCGTGCAGCCGGGCGGGGGCCCCGCCAGCCGCTGACAGCACGCAGCGTTGGAACCCGACCCCCACTTACTACTCCTAATGGTCAAATCTCTCCCCCAGAGCTTCCTACTCTGTGTTTACTAATCTGTGAGCATGTTCCAAAATATTTCACCCAGCACACTCTCCAGTGTAGAATCTGTCCCCCGAATAAACACTGCCCGTAAAATCACAAGCTCAAGTCACCAACCTGAAGCAGCCCTCTGTGCTGGGGCCCTCAGTGGTCACACCCCAAAACCACCCCCTTCCAGGAATTCAGTATTTCCAGAGTAAGAGCTTGAGCAGGATTCCGTCTGCACGACACTGGCAGGTGACGCAGCCTCTCCAGGCTTCAGCTTCCTGTCTGCAGTGAGGTTGGCGACAGCACCTCAGGCCAACACCAAAGCTTCCTTCCTCCTGTCCCAGAGCATCCCGCTGCGTTCACGTCCTACAGTCAGTCCCTTAAACCTCCTGCAGCTGCTGCTGAGCCTGGCAATGCCTCATGAAAACCATGATGGCGGTGATGGTGATGGTGATGATGGTGATGGTGATGGTGACGGTGGTGATGGTGGTAAGGGTGGTGAGGGTGGTGAGGGTGGTGAATATGATGATGGTGGAGATGATGGTGGTGATAGTCATGGTGGTGATGGTGATGATGGTGATGGTGATGATGATGGTGATGGTGATGGTAGTGATGATGATGGTGGTGGTGATGATGGTAGTGATGATGGGGATGGTGATGGGGCTGATGGTGATGGTAGTGGTGATGGTGATGATGGTGATGGTAGTGATGATGATGATGGTGGTG
>JAJEJO010004842.1:53418-67972 GCA_020662805.1 Glaucomys volans | reverse complement strand
GATGGTGATGAATATGGTGGTGGTGGTGATAGAGAGGATGGTGATGGTGGTAATGATGATGGTGGTGGTGGTGGTGGTGATAGTGATGAATACCATAGTGGGAGTGGTGGTGGTGTTGGTAATGGTGATGGTGGTGATGATGATAGTGAAGATGGTGATTATGGTAGCAATGATGATGGTGATAGTGGTGGTGATGATGATGAAGAGGATGGTGATGGCCGTGTACCCAGCAAGTGGCCACCAACCTGGCAAGGGGCCAAATATGAATTTAGACCTGGGTAGCTACTCCAGCAATCAGCCATGCACCCCTTCTCCTTGCAGTGCTCAGACCAGCAGGCCTGCTCTCCTCCCAGGTGCCCAAGGGCAGAGCCTGCCTGCTGAGCTAGAGCCTTCTGTGGGCACTTTCCTGTGGGAGGCCAGGTGGTGTCAACTAAGGGAGCTCAGGTCCAAGGACAGCCTGACCACCAACACTCCTTCCTCAGTACAGTGAGTTACTCAAGGAGAAACCAAGCCAATGACCATGAGTTTCCCAACTGTGCTCAGTAGAAAAGCTCTCCCGTGCCAAGGGGATGATGACGGGAAGGATGAGTTTCGCTATAACATTGAGACCTAGTCCTGCGTGGATGATGCTCGTCTGTGTCACCAGACACTGAGGAAAGCAGCCAGTTCTCATGGTCGCATTCCCAGGGAGCAGTAATGACACATGGTGTCACATAGATCCCTCGCTGACCCGTGAGTCGGTGGTTAGCTGTCGCAGGCCCAGAGGCTTTGGTCTAAGTCTCACATTGGAGTTTAAATGTTCTACACATTCCTCGAGCTCTCCTCCCAGACACGTAGCAGCTACCTCACGTTCTCTAAAAGGAATCGAATGTAAATTCCCCTGAACCGTGAACCGTGAGAACAGCACCCATGCATCTCGGAGCTAATGGAGAGCGAAAGATGGATTGGGCTTGTTTTCGCCGTCGCCTGTGGGCAGCAGGGTTTTCACAAGTTAAGTCATCCACTCAGCATTTCAGAGTCACCACATTAAGGATCTAACCTTAAAGACTCTTGAGCTAGGAAAGGACTGCGTGGAATAGAGTGCCAATGACAGCACTCAGCCGTGCCACAGCGGGCAGGGGACGCTCTGAGAGGAGGCACCCGAGACCCACAGCCCGAAGGCAGGAGGCTTCCTGGCTGGCTGTGCGGAGCCTTTAGGGAGCCAGGAAGCGAGGAGGGGGGCCTCCCAGCTCCTCTCTAAAAGCAACCACATATGCACACACACACACTCACATGCATTGCACACACATGTGCACATGGGTGCCCATGCGTGCAAATGCACATGTGTGCAGGTGCTCATGAGAATGCACACACACAGTCGCACAGTGTGCACATGCACAGTGTCTGCATGAATGTGTACACACACCCACATGCGTGTTTGCCCGAGACACGTGTGCCTCACATGCTGTGCACACATACATCTGTGGGCTATGGGCACGCCCATGTGTGTGCACATACACATTGTTCGCCTGAGTGGATACACACACACATGCTTACACACGTGGAGGCTCAAGCAAGCACACGCCCCGAGCAGTGTGAGCCCTCAGGCCAAGGCCATGCGCAGACTTCCGGGTCGAAGGCAGGTGAGACCTGGAGCGAGCAGGGTGAGGTCAGGCCCAGGCTCAGGCCTGGCCCCTCTGGCCCTGGCTGTGTGTTTGGGCAGGTCCGCCCCAGGGCTCCCCGCTTTCCAGCAGGTGAAGCAGGCCACAAGGAGGCTGTGGCCAAGGCGGCTCTGGGCCCCGGTGTGATGTGTGGACACCGTCCCCACCAGCCCTGCAATGCCCACAGTCAGAGATGTTAAGGGTCCCAGGAGACAGGCTGGGGGGAGTCTTCCTCATCCCGTCGAGTTGGGTGGGTCTACCGCCCCGAGACAGCCGGGACGGGGGCTGCGGGGCCGAGAGCTGGAGTTGGGGAGGGTCAGGGTCAGTCTCCTTCAGCCCTGAAGTCCTGGCCGGCCCTACCTGCTGCCCAGGCAGTGAGTGCGTCTGAGGCTGTCCTCCCTTCTCCCCCTCCAGGTGGTGTGGAGGCCCCGATGAGGCTCAGCCAGTGTCCCACATTCCAGTCCCCCGTCCTGTCCTAGGTGGGGACCGTAGGGGCTGCGGGTGCAACTTGAGGCAGAAGCCCAGACTCAGACAACTCTGTGCACCCGAGAGTGATGACCTGCAGGGACCAAGGGAGAAGAGGTGCTACCCCCAAACCCAGAGCCCTGCCCCACATCCCTCCCTGTCCTGTATGCCCAGAGGACGCGCCTGCGTCTCCCGGGTGACATCTTCCTTATCACCCAGGGCGGGTTCCATTGCCACAAGCCCACAGCACTGCTGACATTGCTGGATCTCCTGTGAACACCAGCTCCTTTTCAGCAAGTGTGTCCTTGGCTCTTGTGAGGAGAGGCACGCCCTGTAAGGACAGTGCCCAGGGGTCTTCCCGGAGCTGGCGCCAGCTTGGGAACGTCACCCCCGCAGCCACGCTGACCTGTGTGGAAGCATTGAACATCCTGTCCTTGTAGACCACCCTCTCCCCATTCCTCATTACACTTGGAGCAAAATATCACTCTTCTAAACAATACTTGTAGGTAGGTGCTGTGGACTGAGTTGCAATGGCTTAGGAGGTGTGGCCTTTGGGAGCCCGCAGGGCCACCAGGGTGCACCTTGTGATGGGATGGTGGCCTTGCAGAGGAGCCCCGCGGGCTCTCTGCCACGTGAGGCACCACAGGAAGACACCTGTCAGAGAAGGCCCGAGGACCAGGGGCACAGCAGGGCAAGGCTGTGCATGGCCACACAGCCCTGAGAAGGCCAGTGTGGGCGCCACGCACAGCCCAGCCACGGGGTGTGTGCCCAGATCCCCAGGAGCGCTTGCCTCTGCCAGCCTTGTCTTTCTTGCCAACTCAGTGGCTGTAGGTGACGTCCCTTTTCCACTCCAGTGTGCGTGTCCCAGGGGATGGTGCAGTGGACATCTTTTGAACGGTTGACTCCCCTTTGTGCTGACTGTCCCTCTGCCAGAACTGACCCTTCATTGTGGCCATTTCTCTACCAGGCCTGACCTGGGTGATTAGGACTGACATCTCCTCCCCCAGCCCATGGGGTCTTTTTCCTCGCAGACCCTGTTTCGTTTAGTTTTGTTTTTAACCTGGGCGTGTGCATCTTCTCTGATTTGTGATTTCTGTCTCTCGTTAAGGAAACCACTGCCTCCTGAAAGCAGAACCCACGCACCGCACGAGTTGTCTGTGCGAGATGTCGCCGTGATCTGCACGTCTGTGCTCCCCAGCCCCCATGCAGAAGCCTGACCCCGAGTGCAGGGTGACGGGGTGGGGCCTTTGGGAGTGGACAGTGTCCTGGTGGAGGGGCCTTGGGGAGCCTTCCCTTCACCATGGACGGCACAGCGGGAAGGAGCCCTGTGAAGGGGAGCCCTCGCCCAACACAGGACCTGCTGGTGCCTCCAGAACGGGGAGAGATAAAATCTGCTGTTTACCACCACCCTGTCCAGGGGACTCAGCTATAGCAGCCGGAGCGACTGAGCTGAACCTCAGATCAGGCAAATCCCTAGAGACAACCGCGTTAGTGGAGCTGGGGCCGGGAGGAGCGAGGGGAGAGGTGGAGGGTGACCGCTGCGTGCGCTCTGTGGGGGTGATGGAGGCGCTGTCTGGATTGCGGCGACAGTCGCACGGCTCAGGGAGCACACAGCAAGCCAGGGAACCGCACCCTCGAGGTGGGCGGCCCGTGCGGCTCCCCAGCCGATCTCAGTAGGGCTGCCTGGTAAGCATCTCAGAGTGGAAAGGAGCTGCTGCCACCGCCGGCTCTCGTGCTGCCCCTGCCGGCAGCCTGTGCCTGCTGCCCGGGCTCTCCCCATCGCTGCCACGTCCGCTGGTGGTTGATTCCCAGCACCTCCCTCCCCACACCCTCATCTCCCAGGAGCAGAATCCTTCCCACCCGACCTCCTGAGGCTGATGCAGCCTCGTCCTCCCCAGGAAGACAGGCTTGGCCATGGTCGCCCATCTGGGGCAGGGAGAGGAGTTTCAAGGACAGAGTGCAGCTCAGGCCCTGTCAAAAGCCAGAGATGGACGGGGTGGGCAGCTGCCTCATCTGTGCATGGGGGAAGGCCACCGGTCATCGAGGCAGCACGTGAAGCACAGCTGTCCCTGCAGCGAGGGGGAACCCGAGGGGAAGTGCGGCAGCCACTCTGCCTCCTCTAGACCTGGTCTCTGTGCATCCCCTCCCCGTCCAGCCCTGCCAGCCTACTTCCTGCCCAGGGAGGGCGTGGGAGGGCTGCTGGGAGCCCAGGGCCCTTCGTGAGTGTTCCTGGGAGAAGTCACCTTTAGGGGACAGTAGGACACCTCTAGAAGTCAAGGCAGCGAGATGACAAATCTCTTAGAAAGGGGGACCTCTGTCTACTCTGAAGAGTGGGGTCTCCTGAGCGCCTCAAGTGTTGGTAGGTAACTGGGAGTCGGGCAGGGTTTTCAGAAAGTAAAAGCCACGACCAGACCAAACAGCTGGGTTGGGAGGCGCCCCAGGGGGGATGTGGGCCTGGCCTGTGGGAGGGCCGCAAGGTGAGTGGCCCTGGGCCTGTCCTTGGCGTCCTGCCCTCCACCCGTCTCCTGCTCCCTGTCCCCCTCCTTCAGGCCTTAGCTCATTCCTGCATTCAGCCCAGCTCCCGAGAGCCCCACCCCCGGGCTGCAGCCCCAACCTGTCACCAGCCCCAAGGTCAGATCTGAGCTAGAAGGCAACACCCAGGGTGCAGGGAACGGGAATGGGGGGAAACAGAACCCAACCTTGGCCAAAGTGCCTGCGGGGCAGGCTGACATCGCAGCAGAGGGGTGAGAGAGCAGGGCCCTCGGGCTGAGAGCGGATGACTGAGGGGTCCTCCCCGTGGCAGTGTGGGGGACACTGACCGCCCAGGCCCCAGGCGCGCCCTCGGTTCTTGGAACAACGCATCTTTGCACTGCATTCCCTGCAAGGACCCAGGCATGTCGCCCGCACTGTTCCCAGAAGCGTCTCCCTGGGGTCTGCGTCCTTCTCCGCTGCCCTGAGTCCAGGCCCCAGTGGAGAAGCACATCTACTCTGTCCTTGCTGCCCTTAGTGTGGAGCCGCTGGCCGGGGGACGTAAGCCGACTGTTGAAGGAGTGCAGGGCAGAGGCGGCAGTGAGGTCGCAGGCCGGGGCCACGCTAAGGATGGCTGGGCTGCGCAGCAGGGGCTGGGGGCTGAGTGACCGTCAGGACCGCTGCCCCCTCCACTGTAAAACAGGGACCCTGGGATTTGAGACAAAGAGGCTGAACTCACCAGGAGACAATGGCCAGAAGGCGGCCAAACGAGCACTTGGACCCTCCACCCACCGCAGCCAGCTCAGGAGGCCACCCCACTCTGCAGTGCCCAGCCCAGGAGGCCACCCCCGTCCACAGTGAACAACCCAGCAGGCCACCCGTTCCAGTGACCAGACTGGGGAGAAGCCTGCTGCCCGTCTGATGAGCAGGCAGTCAGGCTCCCACCCCTGAACAGCCAGGAAGACCAGGGCTTCTGCAGCACCCACCCGAAGGCCGGGCTGGACACACCTCTGACCGCTGTCCTGCTCTGTGTCCTCACTTCCAGCTCAGGAGCAACCAGAAAAGCCCAACACCCTCCCCACCCAGCCCGGCTCCAACTGGGTCTCAGCTTTCCTAGGAGGTTCACACCTCTGCCTCCTGAGAGGCCCGGGTGGGACCCCAGGAGCCGAACACAGGGAGGGAAGTCGGGAAACCGCGTTCCTGGCCCAGATCTTTCAGCAAGGGGCTGGAGGAGGCACGGGCTTGGGTCTCCTCTGGGGTGTTGCACGGAGCGGAGGCCACTTCAACCTTCCCACCTGCGTGTTACCTGGTTACCCATAGGCACACCCTACACCCACCCCCACCCAGGTCAGCCCTGCAGGGATACCTGAGTCCAGAAGCTTCTGAGAGCGCCGTGATTGTGGGGAAGGCTGGGCATTGGAAACGGGTTTCAAGCTGCTCCTCCTTCCTGTCCTCCAGGACAGCATGGAGGGTGAGGGGAGGCAGGGTGAGACTGCTAGAGTGTTCCATGGCCAGCCGTCCAGTAGGTGGAGAGGGGCTCCAAGGTCAGAACCAGAAACACGGCCCTGAGACTCAACCTGGAGGGCTGAGGAGTTCGCCAGGCGGAGAGTGGCCGAGGCAGGGCAGGAGGCCGGAAGATCCCCGTGGAGGGCTCTGGGACCAGGCTCTGGAAGTGCGAGTGGAAAGGGGCTGTTGGGTGGGGCGCAGCAGGCCTGGGGCTGCAGGCCAGGAGGGCAGTAGGTGGAGGGTGGCCTCAGGTTGGAGACAAGACCTGGGATGCATCTTTGGAGAGAAGCAGGAGCTCAGTGGCTGAGTCCGTGGGAGGGAGGGAGGAAGGGAGGCGGGAAGGCCAGAGCTGGCCTGGACATTGGGACAGGAGCTGGAGGGAGGTGTGGAGCTGGGACACACCAGGTTCTTCTTACTTCACAAGATGAAAGCGGCCTGGCCCCTGACCTCTCCTCAGCCACCGCTGGGACCCGTGGAGTCTCCAGGTCACCCCAAGCCCAGCCTGCTCTGCCCCAAGCACGCATCTACCTCAGAGCCAGGCCAGGGCTGGCTCTGTCCATGGCTGGCTCAGTCTCCTGCCCATCTCAGGCAGCAGCAGCAAAAACACCAACCAGACCCTCAAAGATTTCCCGGGGCTTCCAAATACTTCAGTCTCTTTCTGGAATTCCAAGGCCAGGCAGTGACCTTAAAGCAGATCCAACTGCAGTGAGCCCAGAGTGAGTGCACGGCCCGCGGCAGCCCCCAGCCCACACGCGCCAATCACGCTGGCCTAGCGGGCATCCCCTGACACCACTCTGGCCCCCACAGGTGCATGGCGAACGGCTAGTAACAGGAGCCCCTTAAGTGGGGATAATTATAATCTCCAAAATGCTCTGATGTTCGTGAAGGCGCCGCTGCAGAGCAAGGTCAGAGGCAGCACCTCAGAGCCCCTGGGCAGGCAGGGCCCTGGCCGCTGCCCTCAGGAAGAAGGTGCAGGAGGGCGTCAGCCACCTGGACACCTGGGGAGCAAGGAGCCCACGGTTCCCTCTCTTTTCCCCCCACAGTGTTTGTGGAATGAGCTCTGTGTGGCTGGCACTGTGCTTGGGGACTGAGGGACACAAGTGAGAGGCTCTTGGTAGGGATCAGAACAAGCCAGCTGTGCACCCAACGGCAGCAGCTCCGGGGTCCCGCCATGATGTGCCCGTAGCTCCTCTTCTGGATGGAAGTCAGTCAGTTCCAATCAGACCTCGTCCACCACGCCTACACCCAGGACCCCTTCCCAGGAAGATCCCACAGCCCAAGTGGCGAGAGCGCTGAGCTGCCACACTGCCATCCCTCTCCTCCGCCTTGAGGACACGACATGGAGGAGAAGCACCCGCAGATCCCGTTGCTCTCTGGTGGCTACAGAAGAGCGTCTTGGATGGAGAAGCAAACCTTCCCCGGCACTTGGGAGCCGTGAGTCCCCGTTGGTGATTGACTGACTTCCCACCGTCTCACTGCTGCCCGACTCTGGGGCTGTAGAGCTCGGGTTGTCAGGCGCAATCCCAGTCTCCCGGGGCTGTGTCCTTTTAAAGCATCCGTCACGAGGATGGCTTAAATTTGGGCCCTGATAAGACCCTTTGTATGAATAAATTTAACTTCAGGGGAAATGGAGTCAGGATGTGAGCTTCGATGTTCAGCTTTTTAGGACGAGGATGCTCTCTGCATTACCCGGAGGGACGTCACCTTTCAAAGGCGGAGCCCATGATGTTGACACTGACTGGACACTTCACTGCCTCCGGCAGAAGTGGACACCCACAGGGCAGCGGGAAAGGAGGCTTAGGAGCCGCCTCCCGGGAGCCATCTGCTTGGTGAACTCAAGTGGTCCTTGGTGGGAGCACTGGGCAGCGGGAGTAAGAGCCCTTCATCCTCAGGACACGCAAGGAAGGGCGCACGCTCCGAAACCCAGAGCCAAGCCGGCTTCCCCAGCTCAGCAGGAAGCCTGATGGATGTCGCCCTTCAGAACCACAGAAGAGTCTATTTAGAGACGGGGGAGGGGGCTGGGCAAACAGAGAGTCCCCCAGCCGGCTTCCCTGCGCCGAGTCGGTAAATAATATCCTGCAATAACAGAAGTTATGAACCGACAGTCCTTACAGAGAGGAGAAGATATTGCAAATAAAAACGCTCAGCGCCCGAACAGAGCCCATCATCCCCCCAGACTGACAAATGAGACACCGGCACCCCCAGCAGGGCAGCAGCTGGGGATCCGGGCCTGGGGCCACCAGGGGCCCCGCCCAGCCCGTCCATTCGTCAGCTGAGCCGCCACGGGCTCACTGGAGGGCACTTAATTGCTCATAAAAGTGATTTGCTGGGCTTTTGGTTTTTAATAAACTATGGGGGGTGGGGGAGAAGGCAGAGGTCCCCAGAGCTTCGGCATCTTACCTTTCAAATTAATAAAAAGACGGCCATGGAGAGGAAGCGGAGCCAGGCCTGGGCGGGAGGGAGGAGGCGCTGGGTGAGGGGGCCACTCTGAGCCGCCTCCTTGGTGGGAGACCCTCACCCCGCCCCGCCCCGCCCGCCCGGCCAAGCCCGCCCGGCCAAGCCTTTGCTGCTTTTTTGTTCCCAAAGCCACACCTACTTGCAATCCATTTATCCAGGCTGCTGGTCCTCGAGTGACCTGTACGTGTGGCCACCTGGCTTCTGCCTCCCCTTAGGGATGAGGAGGCCGATCACCAAGATGCCCGCTGGAGGGTGGGTGGGTGGGTGCTGCAGACGCCTCCTGAAGCCCCTTCCACCCAGGAATAAGAGGGTCCCCTGGTAAGGCTGAGAGGGTCCACAGGCAGGCCCCGCCTGTGCTGCCCCCCCCCAGTGTGCAGGCTGGGGTGTCCCCCAGGAAGTGGCCAGAACCCTTGGAGGGGAGTCACAGAGAAGGTTGTCCAGCATGCTGCCCCTCCTGCCCCGTCTATAGGCCACCAAGTGCCCCCAGTGCACCCAGACCTCCTGGAGGGGCCAACCCGCCCCCACACTGGCCATAGAGGAGCCATGGCCCACCACCCTGAGCGGATTGTGTCCCTGTCCCTGGGCTGTTGCAGGCCCAGGCTGCGCAGCCACTGGGCAGTGTCAGTGGCGGCGCCTAAGTTAGTGTCAGCTCCTAAGTCAGGGGCACATCACCAGCCACCAAATCAGCCGCCCTGCCCCGTGGCTCTCAATTGAGCAGCAACACAGGAGGGCAGGTGATGACACTTGGTCACACTGAATTGCAAGTGTGCCTTTTTCCTCGCTGTTTCCCCACATTAAATAAGGACTGATGCCCGGTCAGCAGCCCTGAGGCCTTGCTCAGCTCGGTGAGGAGCTCCCCACCCCTGGGTGGCCCTCAGTTAACGCAGGGAGCTCTGTCCTCTGGGGTCCCTGAAGGCCACATCCGGGCAGAGTTGGGCCACACTGGCCGCTGTTGGCCGAGCTGTGGACAGGAAAAGAAAAGCCGCCTGGGAAGTGGACTCCCTGGGAGCAGGCTGGACAGTGGGCATGTCCAACACGCCCCCAGGGGGCGCGACACCCCCCCCATAGGGGCACCACCTTCTCAGGCCCCTTCAGGCTGACCCGAGTGTCCCCAGGAGGACAGCCCAGGGCAGGGTAGGGCGCGGGCAATGCTGGGAGCCGGGAGGCAGAGGCTGTGAGCTGGTGATGGATGACGTGGTGTGGCTGGCCCCTCCCGGGCTCGGGCAGCCTTGTTATGGAGGCCTCTGGAATCCCAGTGGACATCTGCTCACTCTGCTTTCCTGAGATCGGAGCCTCCTGCAGCCCTGGGAGGATGCGAAATCAGTCAGGTCTTCCGAGTGGGAAAGACGCCCCTCTGACCCAGAAAGGAGAGACAACGTCCCCACCGAGAATCCCCCACTGGGAAGAACCCTTCCCACTTGGCCCAAGGCCCAGGGTGGTCTTTTCCTCTCGGGTGGGTTCCAGAGTCGCCAGGGAAGCTGGACACCTGCTCTCACTCTCTTTTCTCTTCAATCTCTCCTTTTCCCCTGAACATGTCGGAAGTCACTGCCCGAAGCCACTCATCCTCATTCTCAGTGAGCTCATGAGCACCTGGGTCTCACACTTCTCCGCTGCCGTCTGAGAAGACAACCCACGCCAAGGAGAGCTCGCGGGAATCCCGGGGAATGCAAAGGCCGCTTGGGTGTGGTCAGCGCTGCTGTGTCCTGGTGGAAACTGCTCACTGCACCCCGTCCCCAGGGGATTCCTGAGGTCCAGAGTCTGTGAATCCCTGGCCTGAAGAAGGGTCCCAGTACTTCTCCTGCTGGCCCTGGTCACCTTCTCCTGCTGGCCCTGGTCACCTGTTCTCCTTCCAGGACTCAGTGCCTGCTCCAGCCTTCCCCCTACAGCCCGGCCACCTTCCCTGGTGCCAAGTAAACTCCTAGCTGCCCCAAGGGCCAGCCCAACCCCTGCCTGTCCCCAGGCTCCCCAGGCCATAGCACCTTTGTCCTGGAGTCCTGGAGCCCTGGCCCCTTGTACCTCCCACCAAAATGTAGGTAGCAACAGGAAGCCCATCTCCAGGCATGTTGGTGACTTCGCACACGGTCCTACATCCTGTCCTGAGGTCACGCATCTGGTGTCTGCACAGGTCCACAAAGGGTCACAGCCATGGTGGACGCCACGTGAGTGACCAGTGAATGAGAAGGTGAGGACTCCGCTGCTTGACCCTAAGCACAGCCCTGCAGGTCATGGAGCCTGGCTTTCCTCCTGCACTGAGCTGGGAGGAGGAGCCCTGCCCACACCCTGCCACCCTCCAGGCGCTCCCTGCCCCCCACACCCCAAGGCCCCTGGAAGACAAAAGGCCCAGCTTCTTCAAGGCTGGGCGGCTAATTGAGATTTTATCAAAACCAATAAGAATCTTTAATGTGCCTTTTAAATTTTGAAAAATAATTGAGAATATTGGACTAAACAGCTACATCGAAGCCTAAGTGGCATTTAATTGTTCTGTCACAGTTAGCCGTGATTGACATAACAGGAAGCCACAGGCTAAAGACTGCCTGGTCCGAGCTGCTCCAGACGTCCTCGGGGAGCCTGGGGACCAGGCCCAGCTGCCCTGCCAGGAGCTCCCAGGGACGACACCTGCCCACGCCAGGGAGGAGGTCACTGCGAGGAGGGCGAATGAGCCCCTCTGTGCACACCACCTGTCCACCTGTGACCGCTGCCTTCCCAAAGGCTCTGGGCGCCAGATGTTCTCCTCCCGCGGTTCTATCAACTCCCCTTAGATAAGGGCTCAGCGCTCAGATAAGAGTCAGCGCTCTCACCACTGTCCCTCATTCGTCCAGAGATCCAACCAGCCTGAGACCGAAATTATTCAAACATTTGTTCCAAAATTTTCAAAAGCAAAACATGAGTTGACCACATGCTGAGCACAACCCTGAACCCACTTGAGTGACGCGATGCACCCACTCACGGCCCTGCCCTTCCCTGGGCCCCGGCTCCCCGGGCCCCCGCTCCCTGCTCTCTGCCTCACGTGATCACTGTATCTGCCCTAAAACAGAGGCTCTTCCTGTCCTTGTCCTGAACAACGTGTCACGACCTCTGTTCGCCTGGTCATCTGGAGCCGAGGGATCAGGGATGGGTGTGGGGTGCCTGTGAATCCCCCTGTTCACAGGGGACTTGTGCCTCTGCAGACGCTGGTGTCCACACCTGTCCTGGAGCCTCATGGATACTAAGGGACAACAATATCCTCCTTCAACTGAGGAAGCCAAGGCTCAGAGGCACTGACCCCAGTCCCTCCCAGGCCTGCGAGACCGTGAGCCCAGGTCTCCTGTGGCCTGGAGGAGCTGACACTGGCCGGGTCTCCCACCCCCTCTCCCTCCCATCTCAGACCAGCAGGGGGTGGGGACACACAGCAGCCCCCAATGTCTAGGCGTAGCACAAGGCAGGTATGATCCTAGGCAGGTACCTGTCCTGGGACAGCCTGGGGTCCCCTGTCCCGGACTCTGCTATCTTCCCTTCCCTCCTCGTCCACCTCCCATCAGCCATGCTCAGTCACGGGCCCCAGGCTGGCCGCACAGGAGGCAGGAGGTGCAGTCCTGCACAGGTGGCCACAGCCTGCGCTCTGGTCCCCAGGACACTTCCTTCTTTGTCCCGCATGGGGAACACCCAAGAGCCCCACCCATTCACCCCAGCAGCTCAGAAGATTCTGGCTCCCCTATTGCAGGCCTGGGTAGTGGACTCTGAATGAGTGCCTGACACGCCCACAGTGTCCCCTCTGGGAGCAAGGTCAAGGTCAAACCCATTCCGAGAAGCCGAAATCCAGAGAGGAGCAGCACCACCCAGTGGCCAAGAGTGTTTCCACGCATCCACCAGATCACATGGATCCTGCTGGAACCCGCCAATGGCTCAGGCACCCCTCAGAGGACACCCAGCTACACACACATGACACACACACACAAGCACACACATGACACACACATGTGCACACACAGAGACACACATGCACACACATGACACACACGCATGTGCACACACACCCCTACACCCACAGATACACACACACGTGACACATGCACACACGCACACACATGCAAACACACACATACACACATGCATGCACACACATGACACACACGTGCACACACACAGACACACATGCACACACATGACACACACACGTGCGCACACACATGACACACATGTGACACAGGCACACACGCACACACATGACACACACGTGCACACACACACACGCGACACACACACGCACGTGCACACACACCCCTACACCCACAGATACACACACACGTGACACATGCACACACGCACACACATGCAAACACACATACACACATGCATGCACACACGTGCACACACATAGACACACACATGACACACACGTGCACACACACACATGACACACACACGCACGTGCACACACACCCCTACACCCACAGATACACACACACGTGACACAGGCACACACGCACACACATGCAAACACACACATACACACACAAACACACACAGGACAGGCCTGGAACTCCTCTCTGTCACCCCAGATGATCCGGAACAGCCACCCTGGGCCCCCTGCCCCCTAGGCACTTGCACCACTGGCCCGGGCAGGAACAGGATCGCCCTCCCTCACCCTCCCCCATCCTCCCAGGTCGGCTCCTTCTCACACAGACCCAGAGAGACGCCTCTGCAGCCTCCCTGACAGCCTCCGGCCTCTTCCCCGAGTTATTTCCCAGCAGCTCTTACCACCCAGAAGCCTCACGGCCATGCCTGTGGCTCACTGCCCGCTGCCCCACGGACAGAGGAGCTGCACACACGCTTCTCCAGCAGGTCTGGGACGCACCTGGGGGGCCCAGGAGGGCCTCAGGGACTCTGTCCAACGAGTGAGTAGAATACCAAGGGGCTTGGCCAGTCCAGTGTGTCCACACCTGCCGACCACCGCAGCAGCTTCAAAAGGACCTTCTGCAGTCGCGGCACCTGGGAGCACTTCTTGCTCTCCACAGAGACCTCCAGGAAGTCCAGGGATAAAGGCCAGGGCTGACCTGGCCCTGTCTGGCGTCCCGGTTCCTGGGAACGCAGCTCAGCTAAGTTGTTCTCCCTGTAGCACCAGCCGCTCTCGGGACCCGGGCTGGGTGGCCCTCAGCAGCTCTCAGATCCACGACTCCCCAAGCGCCAGGCACCAGCGTCACAGTGCTGAGCACCAACACCTGCCCTGCCCCAGGGTGTCACAGGGTGTCACAGGGTGTCACAGGGAGTCACAGGGAGTCACAGGGTGTCACAGGGTGTCACAGGGAGTCACAGGGTGTCACAGGGTGCGGGACACTGCTGGGCACCGACACCTGGTCTGCCTCGGGATGTCATGGGGTGGGGCGCTTTCTGAACTGGGAGGCCTGGGATCCCCTGGCTGGGTGCAGGGCCCCCATTTTTTGCTTTAAGGGAGACACAGAGAGGGTCACACCGGCTGTTCATACCAGCCTGCCATTCCCCACACCCGGAGTGTGAGCCCGACCTCACACCTGCAGCCCAGACCCAAGGTCGCCAAGACAGTGGAAAAAAAGACAGTGGACAGTGGTCTCCACTTCTCCCCAAATCATATTCCCAAGTTCATGGCCACACTGGACCCAGCACTGCCCAGAAAGACCATAAAGCCCTGCTTAGGTCAGCCCATCAGGCCTGCCAGCTTCGCTCAGGTGCCAGGCCCCAGTGTCGGGGTGCCCACTGGCTGGGGCGGGATGTGCGCTCCGGGTGGCTGGTGATCCCACTGCGGAGGTGCGTGTCCAGCCCCTCTGATGGAGGTGCCTCCGGGCCCGACCCTGGCGCCTCCGTTCTGCCCGCCGCGCAGGACGTGAGGAGGCGGCGGCATAGTGGCTGGAGGAGACCTGCGTGCACCCGCTGGAGCCATGCTGACGTGGACGGCTCCCGCCCCCCAACCTCCTGGAGGGTGGGTGGGTTTGCCCACAGGCAGGATGTCCGTGTTGGGGCCGGGTCCCGAGGCCACGTGAGGAGGCGGGCCGGCCCAGACCCCC
>JAJEJO010004842.1:0-51679 GCA_020662805.1 Glaucomys volans | reverse complement strand
GACACTGCTGGGCACCGACACCTGGTCTGCCTCGGGATGTCATGGGGTGGGGCGCTTTCTGAACTGGGAGGCCTGGGATCCCCTGGCTGGGTGCAGGGCCCCCATTTTTTGCTTTAAGGGAGACACAGAGAGGGTCACACCGGCTGTTCATACCAGCCTGCCATTCCCCACACCCGGAGTGTGAGCCCGACCTCACACCTGCAGCCCAGACCCAAGGTCGCCAAGACAGTGGAAAAAAAGACAGTGGACAGTGGTCTCCACTTCTCCCCAAATCATATTCCCAAGTTCATGGCCACACTGGACCCAGCACTGCCCAGAAAGACCATAAAGCCCTGCTTAGGTCAGCCCATCAGGCCTGCCAGCTTCGCTCAGGTGCCAGGCCCCAGTGTCGGGGTGCCCACTGGCTGGGGCGGGATGTGCGCTCCGGGTGGCTGGTGATCCCACTGCGGAGGTGCGCGTCCAGCCCCTCTGATGGAGGTGCCTCCGGGCCCGACCCTGGCGCCTCCGTTCTGCCCGCCGCGCAGGACGTGAGGAGGCGGCGGCACAGCGGAGACCTGCGTGCACCCGCTGGAGCCATGCTGACGTGGACGGCTCCCGCCCCCCAACCTCCTGGAGGGTGGGTGGGTTTGCCCACAGGCAGGATGTCCGTGTTGGGGCCGGGTCCCGAGGCCACGTGAGGAGGCGGGCCGGCCCAGACCCCCTCCTCACATCTCGCTCCCCACGCTGGCCTGTCAGGGTGCCTGGGGCCCCAGGCTAAAGCGGAAGTCTTCGCCATTGGCTAACGCTTCTGCATGCTGGGTGCGCGATCACTGAGTGTCTGGGCTCCGTGCAGCTTGCAGTCCACGCGCTAACCTCGTGGACAGCTCCCTGATTGGTTGTTGCTGCATATATATACCGCACTACTTCCCTGTTGGGGGGAGAAGAAGAAAGAATCTGTAAGGAGATGGCCATCATGTGAACAAAGCTTCTGACCAGCCTACCTGTCGCATCTCACTGCAGGCAGGGATTCAAGATACCCCAGGGCCAGCCAGGCAGTGGAGAGGGAAGAGGGCCTGAGAGAGGCTGGCCTGCTCCCAGTGCCCAGCTCCAGTGGAATCCCTGGCTGCCTCCACTTCCCCTTCCCAGATGGCCAGCTCCATCCCGGCCCAGACGCCCCCTAGCAGCGGGTGAAGGTCTCCGGCAGGGCTGGCCCAGGCTGGTCCTGGTGGCTCCCTCCTCCCTCGCTGCAGGAGGGCAGCCTCCCCAGGCTCCTCTGGAAGACAAATCTGAGTCCTCAGTACATTTTCCTGGACCAGGGATAACAAGAGCGGCCACTGAAGGCGGAATAGTAGGTGCTTGGCCTGTGTTTTTGAGCCCCAAGAGGTCAGGCCTCATGCCCATCCTGTGACGGCTGGTGCCCTGGGCCTGGTGCAAAGGTGGCTTCCACAGCATTTGCAGAAGGAAACTCGAGGATCCGTCTCTCCTGATAACCAAAGAGCCCCGGCCCTGGCTGCCTTCGCCTTCTCTGGAGATGGGCTTTTCTCTGGTCTAACTTCGGTTTTAACTTGCTGCTGAGTCATGGCCTCTCCAGAGAATTAATATTTCCTCCAAGACACAGGCCACCGGTCACAACAGAGACACAGAAGCCAAGGGACACACTCCAGTGGCCTCGCAACTCACCAGCTTCGTCCCAGCACCCCGCAGTGGCACGTGAGCTGCAGGACCCAGGGAACAGAGAGAGGTTGGCACTGCCGCCTGCATCTCCCAGGTGACGGAGTCCTGGGCGGGGAGCTGGTTTACCCAAGGTCACTCAGCCAATCGGGGAGAGCCAGCTGGGTCCTGGAGCCCAGCCTTTCCACCCAGAGCTCCTAAGGGCCACTTGTGCCTGGGGGATGGACTTGAAGTTCTGAGTCACTCTCAGTAGGGGAAGCCAGAGCTGCCTTCCAGAAGGTTCCTGCAGAAGTTGCCTGCCTTGGGGAAATGATATCATAGAGTCGCAATGGCGTGCAAGGCCCGGGAATGCTTCCCACGAGGGGAGCAGGGGACGCTCAGAGCGCTGGTGTTTGTCACACGGCAGCCTGAGGACAGCTGCTCTGCCCAGTTTGCCGCCAGCTGTCTCCCCGTCTCAGCTCATCCCACTCCTGGGACACCAGGATGCAGAGCAGCACCGGGTTGGCTCCCGAGCCCGACGACTGGTGAGTCCCCTCCCGACTCGGGACCCTGTCCACCTCCCCTCGGCTAGCTGAGCTTCGCCACGCCGTGGTCCCAGGTGTCACACTGGAGCTGAGGCCCTCCCTGCAGCCCCAGCAGCCGCGCCAACCAGGACCAGCAGCCTTGCCAACCAGGACCAGCAGCCGCGCCTCCGGGAGAAACGCATCTCCCGCTGGATGGCAGGGGCCTCCTGCGGAGCCGGCTGCCTTCACGCTCTCTCAATTAAAAGTTGAAGACAGCTTTCCTCCCTCACCAGCTCTGCTGCTGTCACCCGGCCGTCACCAAGGGCCCTCCAGCCACCTGCACCTTGTTAAGTGTCCAAAATTGCGAGCGGCGCTTGATAGGCTGCCTGGCTGAGGTGCCTCCGGAGCCACGCGCGCTCCTCTGAAAGGTATCGATCTGTGTTCCGCAGTTCAAGGAAACTAATCTGGACCATAAAAGCCGGAGAGGAGGACTATAAAGCTCCAAGTGCGGTTTTTAGCGAGAACCGCTTTCATGTGAGAATTAGTCATTGATCTTCTCCTCCAAAGAGGAGCCGGGGATGAGATGATCCAAACAGGCACTGGCAGGTGAGGAGTCCGCCCAGGGCCGCTCCATCCAGGAGCGCAGGATCCCTCCTCCGTCCCGAGGCCCAGGCCCCAGTGCAGAGGGCAGGGACCCCAGAGCGAGGGCCTGATTCCAGCACCCGAGCCTGAGGCCAGGAACCTGCCCAGGGGACACACTGCACTCTCCGCCAGCTCCCCAAGCTCCTGCTTCTTGCTGCCCATACTGGCCAGAATGGTGTCCACTCCACAGTCATGTCCATCTGGAACTTCAGAATGTGGTCTTTGCAGATGCAATGAATTAAGAGAAGGCCATGTTGCATCAGGACCAGCCCTTGACCCAGTGACCGGTCTTCACAAGAAGGTAGAACAGAGACAGATGCCCTGGGAGTGGGAGACGGAGCTCAGGGCACGGTCTGCCAGCCAGGGAACCGCAGGGCTGTCCACAGTCACAGGCTAGGAGAGGGGGAGAGTGTCCCCCAGGCCTCCGAGGAACCGGCCCACAGCCCCCGACCCAGACTTCTGGCATTAGGATCCCAGGACCCAGAACCATGAGGGAGCACATTGCTATTCTTCTCGGCCACCCAGGTTGCTGTCCTCTGTCCCAGCAGCTACAGGAAAATAACTAAGTCCACCCAGCTTCCAGGGCTGCTGTGTGTCCGCAAGAGAGGTGAGAGGCCCCACCCCCAGGAGAGATGAGAGGCCCCACCCCCAGGAGAGATGAGAGGCCCCGCCCCCAGGAGAGATGAGAGGCCCCACCCCCAGGAGAGATGAGCGGGTCCCTCCACCCCACCGCTCTCTGGAAGGGTTCACCAGGATGGCTCCTGGGCTGCCACCCTGTCCTCCTGTCCCTCCACCCGGTGACCTCAGGCGTCCCTCCTCGTGCCTGCCCCTGAGCATGCTGGCTGGGTGCTGGAGGAGCAGTCTGAACCAGTCACTGGTCCCCACAGAGACTTCAGTCTGCAGAACCTCGGGGGAGCTGAGACCCAGAAGCAGAGGACTCGGCCAAGGTCGGGCCGGCCCTGCTTCTTCCTACATGGCCACAGCTGCCCTGGACTGGCCACGCCTCACTCTCTGCTTTCCCCCAGGAGATGGGTCTTCATCTGTGCTCCTCGGAGGAGTCTTTGGAGGTGGAAGGTCCTGGACAGGGGCCCTGGGGTCAGCACCTCCTCTGCCTCCTCACTGCCTCCTCTTCCCTCGCTGTCCTCTGCTGAATGGAGGATTGCCCAGACAGGGGCTTGGCCTTCCTTCCACAGACCCAAGAGAGCCCGAGTCCCCCTGGAGGCATTTCCTTTAACCCCTTGGCTCCCAGTCAGCGAGCACCGCAGGCCTGGTCCTTCCACTCAATTAACCTCTAGGCCTCAGCCTGATCTGAGGGTTCTCATCAGCAGTTTCCAGACCATCTGGACATGGCGGCCAGGCAGACTCCTGCCAGCTCTTCACATAGCCCATCTGCCTTCATGTGCACAGGGCAGGTGGGGCTCAGGAAGGAGGCAGTGACCTCCAGACCCAGGCTGGAGGTGGCCAGGTGTGGGCCTCCCCGGGAGGAGGACTCAGGGGACTGGACAGCACCCTTGTCCTCAGGAGCAGAGTCCCAGCCCTGGCAGGGTGCAAGTTCTCCTGGCGCTCGCCTCCTGGCTGGGCCTGCTCTTCAGGGCCTGTGGGTCCCCACCCTGGGCCCTCAGCATCCTCCAGCCGGGTGCTGCTGGCCCCTGCTCACACCCCACAGGAGGCTTGGGTTCTGCTCCCTGTTCACCCAGAGCCCCAGAGCAGAGCTGGGCTGCTCTGGGAGGGACGCCCTGGGCCCCCCACTCAGCCCTCCCAGCCCCCTGCCCACTCAGGGGGACACCTATCAGATGACCAGGCCCTGGAAGTGTCGGTGACAGCCTCCAGGGGCATCGTCCTGGAAGTGAGCGCTGGTCCGTCGAGGTGGGCGGACCCACAGCAGCACAGCCCCCTGCGTTCCCAAGTCGCCATCTGCTCACTTCACATAGGACGGCCAAGGACATCAGAGGCCCAGAGACCTGGGTTTGGCCCGGGGCCTGCAGGGCCTGGTCACCTGTGAGACAGATGGTGTCCGACCCGCCCAGGCAGGGGGTGGTGGTGACCAGGACCATCCTCTGTGCCCCATGAGCCTCACCCAGCCTGTCTCAGGAGCCCATGTTCGTGAAGGCACAGCTCAGAGCAGGTGGACCAGCCGTCCATTTGCACCACCTACACTGAGACCCTCTGGGTGCTTCGCTGCCTGGAGTCAAAGGCCTGGCCTCCAGACACCCTGAGACATGGAGCCAGGAGGCCAAGGCTCAGGGACCGTCCAAAAGGGGGCAGCAATGAGAGTCGTCCTCGGCCGTGTGGTGCCCCAGGCCCCTGGACCAGCAGAGGGAATGTCTCTGCCACCTGCTCCTGAGGCCAGTCAAGGTCCAGCTGGGACCCCGCCCACTCCTAGAAACCCCAGAGACCTCCTGCCCTCGGTGAGCCCGTGCGGAGCAAGCTGCCCGCCCCGGTGCTTCTGGCAGACACTCCTGGAGTAGCCCTGGGTACTTCCACCTCAGTCCCTCGTCCTACACCGCGCGGATCTCTGATCAAGTTACGGAGAAGCCGATGCTGTTGGGCTCTTGTTGGCAGTGATGGTGTTTAAAGTAAGAGGACACTTTCACGGCATGTGACAGGGGTTTAAGCATTTGTGTCGTGTCAGCTTTCGGCCACCATCTGTGCTTCCCCCGGCCATTAGTCACGTGGAAGATTAGTGTAGCGGTCAGCTCTGCTGCAGGACAAGCAGCCCCGGTACCCCAGAGCTCATGCCGACAGGCAGCCGCTTCCTCGGCATCTGCGCGAGGGCGGCAGGTTGGCTTCAGCTCTGCCGTCTTCTGCTGGGCTCTGCTGGGCTCCCTGTGCCTTTATTTCCCCCATGCCCCAGGCTGCAGGGGCTCCCGAAACCTGGGTGACACTGTCCTCACACGGGGCGGGAAGAGAGGCAGGGAAGAGAGGCAGGCCGAGGCCCAGGCACACCCTGTGGGCATGTGTGGGCAGCTGTGACAGCTGCCCACATTCCTTCTCAAGGCAAGTCCCAGGGACAGAGGGACAAGTCCAGAGTCAAACCTGAGAAAGTCCAGGGAGGTCTTCTGTGTTGAACTCGAAACAGGTGCTGAAGTCGTGGCCCCAGCACCTGGGGATGCGACCTGCCTTAGAAGCAGGGTCACCACGGACGCGGCAAGATGAGGGCGCGCTGGAGGCACCGGCCTAACCCCGCAGGACCGGCGTCCTCCTGAAAAGAAGGAACTGGACACAGACACGGGGCCCAGGAGGAGGCCAAGGCAGGGGCTGGAGCCTGCAGAGGCCGGCCTGCCTGCGGCCCAGGAGCTAAGGGAGTCGGGGGGACGGCCTCACCCCCCAAATTCCCACCCGCCCGACTTCCTCCCAGACCCCTGAGAGGTAAATGCCCTCTACTGAGCTGCCCAGCTTGTGGCATGTTGCCATGGTGACCCCAGCAGCCCATGAAGGAGGGACTGGGCTCTTGGGACAAAGTGGCAGGGGAGCAAGATGTGGCAAGAGCCCCTCTGTGCCAGCGCTGGTCTACCACGTGCCACCCTGCCGCAGGGTGTTGACCATCGGGAGTGGACGTCTGTGTGACCGCCTGCTGCTTCTGACCTCGGAGCAGGGAGCTTCTGTGGGCAGGGGGCTCCGCCTAGTGCTGTGAGGGGTGGGGGCTCTGTCTGGCACTGTGGCCGAGCTGGTGTCTCCCTGGGCCCCCTGAGCGGCTCCAGGGGCTGCATCCAGCCTCGTCAGTGCAGGGCTACCTCCCTGACGCCTGGACATCCAGGAGGCAGGGTCCCAGAGGAGCAAGTGGACCTGGCGTCACACAGACCCACATGGGAACCGCTCTGAGGCGGATGGAGAGGCTGGCTCACTCCCGTCGCTCCCGTGACTCCCGTCGCTCCCGCTGGGACCCCGGCACACACAGGTCCCTGAGTGCTCCCAGCACCAGCAGGAGGCAGCCACAGGGAGGAGACGGAATCACAGGGACCACTGAGCCAGCAGTGCAGGTGACCCTTCCTCAGGGTCCCCGGCTGGACTCGACACAGCCCTAACCCAGAGGTGGACACGGAGCTGGACAGGGAGCCTGGGGAGGGCCGGGCTCTGGTTCCCCCACCTTCCCTCTCTCCCTTCTCTCCTGCCCCGGACCCAGGAACCCCAGTGGGGCCCCAGCGGCAGCAGGAAGAGCAAAGCCCCTAGGAGTCCACACTCCAGGAGGAGCTGGATCATGTGACCCTCAAGGTCACTGTCGACCCCAGCAGGCAGTGGAGGTTCAACCCGTGTCCTCCCCTCACCTCCCAGCCCTCAGGGCGTGTGCCATCCAGGATGCTGCCCAGGGTCTGCCCCACCCGCAGCGTCCTCCCCTGGGGCTCTCTGCGACCTGGCCGGCTGGCTGAGGGCTGTGCACTGCACACTGGTCTGCAGGGACCTGCTCTGTCATCCTCGCTGTCCAGACGGGGGCCTTGGGCAAGTGCACTGACTCCTGGGCCTCCGACTGCTGCCTCCAGGCCACTCCTGGCAGCCTCTGATGCCTGACTTCAAGTGGCTGCAGTTTCCCAAGTCCCCCAGGTCCCCTGCTCACTTGCTGACTCCCAGGGGGGCTCTCGTCCACAGAGTCCACCAGCCTGAGGGACCCAGGGCTTGCCCTCGGCCTCTTCCTGGACCGGGGTGAACACCAGGGAGATCAGGGTCCAGCCCCAAGCGCAAGTCTGAAACCGAGGCTCTGTGAGGCAGCGACCTCTGCCGAGGGCTGAGTCGCAAACCACCAGGGAACAGAGCCGAGCTGGAAGCATCGCCTGGGCAGGTGGGCAGGTGAGGGTCCCCTTGATGAAGAACTGCACCCCGTGATTCCTGCCTCCCTGCCTGAGCCTTCCCTTGTGAGGTGGCATCTGAAAGAAATCCAACGCCCACCCACTAAAGCTGACTGACAATTGAAAGGACCCTGCCGCCATCACAGAACCCACAGAGAAGTTAGTGGGAAGAGCAGGAATAGAGGTGGGCCTCAGGAACTGCTTGATCCAGGGACCCGATGCCACAGGCCATCTCTTGGAGGATCTCATGTTCTCCGAGCATATCCGTTTCACGCCCGCCCCCGCCCCAGACCTCCCTCTTTTGCCTCCCAGTCCACACGGAGGCCAGCGTAAGGCTCTGGTGTTTGAGGCCTGTCGCTGCTCCAGTCTCCAGGGAAAGGGTTTAACACCCGTGGCAGAGGGTGGTCCTAGGGTGGTCTGTGGGCCACGGAGCAGGCGAGGAGAGGTGGCGGCTCAGGAGCCTGTGCTCGGGCACCGGGGCTCCCCTGGTCCTGCTCCCGGCTGTCAGAACGGCCTCAGGAACAGGCGAGGTGCTCAGTGCTCCGTCCTGCCCGCTCTCTGAAGGCTCTTCTGGGGCCCAGCCTCTGCTCTGCAGCCTCTGCAGCCTCCTGTCACCCAGATCCCCCCCCATTTGTCCACTCATCCACGGGAACGCAGCCTCTCCCCCCGCAGCCCAGCCAGGTCCTGCGTCCTGCGGGGCTCCAGGAGCCCCTCAGGTGCCGGCAGCCCTGCCACTGTCCACGGGCCCCCTCCACCCAGGCCGGGAGCTGCTCCTCAGCTCTGTCCCCAGGGACCCAGCCCCTCCTCACCCTGATGCCCATGCACCTGGGAGTCCATGGAAGTCCTGGAAGCTCGAAGGGCTGAGCACCAAGTCCTGCTACCCAGGGGCTTGTCCCGAGCTCCAGGCGAGCTCAGTCCTCAAGTCTGTCCCCACCTAGTCCCTCCCCAGTCCAGGACTTGAGGACGTGGCCTGTGTGCTGGTTGCCTGACGTTCAGACCCAGCCACCTCGAGGCAGGCGGGTCCCCTCTGTGCCCACACACAGGCCTGCAGCGCCCAGATGGGTCTTGGAGCAGCAGCCACCGCGGACCCCAGTGGTCACTGGCAGGCCCACCCTCACCAGCCCAGCCCAGCGGTGCAGCCAGGCCAGCAGGGGTTCAGGGCCCCGCTTCCTGCCCACGGGAACTCAGCGGAGGACCTGCTGGTTGCCGAGGTCGGGTGGCTCCTGACATCACTGTTTTAATTGGCGGTAATGGAAAGCTGGAGAAGCAGCCAGGAGCGGGAGACGTCCCCTGAGATGGCGCAGAAGTCCACTGCTCACCTGGGCGCACCTTCGCTGCCCGACGCCAGGGCTGGGAAGTGAGCAGAGGGACAGGCGTCCTGGGGCGGGAGGCACAGCCCTGCCTGCGGGAAATTCCTCAGGGTCTTCCAGCAGTCGGAGCATCTGAATCCGTCCGAGAGCAAGAATCCATCTTTTCGGGATCTTTCCCTGGAGCCCTGGACACCCAGCCTCCCGGTCAGAGAAATGCCCTCGGGCTGGACTTCCTGCTGGCAGGGCCTCCTGGGCCACACAGGACGGTGCTCCCGCCCAGCACCAGCCGGCCTTGCTAGCAGCACCTTGCAAGGCAGGAGAGGGAAACCCTCATCCAGGCCTTGTCTTCTTGTCACCGTGCCCAAAACACCTGACAAGAACACCGTGGAGGAGGGGCAGTTTGATCTGTGCGCACAGTTTGGGAGGCCTCAGTCTGTGGTGGGCCTGAGCTGGGGCAGGACCTCAAGGCAGAAAGGGGTGACCTCTGAGAAGAGCAGCTCCGCTCCTGGCAGAGAGAGAAGCAGGGACGGGACACAATGCCAGGTCACAGCCCCAGGGACCTTCTTCCTTCCAGCCGGCCATTCAAATCATCAACCCATCAAACGGATCGATCCACTAATGAGATCACGGGTCTCATCGCAGCCTAAGGCCCCACCGCTGAACCGGCTAAACTGGGAGCCAAACTTCCCGAACACGAGCTCTTGGGGTCACTCAGATCCAAGCCCCGCTGCCTGGCATTGAGTCTAGAGGGCCCCAGACCTGCTCCAGGGGAGGCCGGCGGCCCTGCCAGGCCCTTCAGAACGGCTCCCTGGGCTCTGGTTCTCCCTCCGCTGAGCTGGTCCCCTGGTCAGACTCCACTTGGTGGTGCTGGTGTCTCCAGACCCTTGTCACCCAGTGCTCCAGGTCCCAGGAGGAGAACTCTCCAACCTCTGCAGAATCTGAGCCTCCTGCACGGGCGGGTCCCGAGCGTGTGCCCATTCCGAGCCCTTCCCCATGGCCACTGTGGCTCCGGTGGACACACCCGGGCCCTGCGTCCACTCCCAGAGCTGGAAGGGTCGGCAACCCCTCCCCCAAGTGCAAGCACCAGAGCATCGGGCAGAGCCGGAGAAGCCCCCTCGGGCATCGAAGGGGGTCAGGGAGGCAGGCGGGCTCTGAGCCCCAGACCTGCTGAGCTTGGCCACTCACCCCAGGGCTCTCGCCCCTGCCCAGGGGACACAACGCGCTTCCCTGAAGCCACCGCCAGAGCCCCAGGCAGCAGGGTCCCTGTCCCCTGAGCCCTGCCCTACCTGCTCTCTGACACTCCCTGAGTCTGGCCCCCGCGGCTGAGAGAGGCGCTGCCCCTCCGCGTCCCAACAGCCCCTCCCGGCCCCGGGAAGCCAGCCCAGGCTGAGGCTGCACCGCAGGCCTGGGCACTGGGGCCACGGTGGTTGGGACTGTGGGGGCCGAGCGTCCTTGCCACCACCTGGGTCATGTCCTCTGCTCCTGTCCTGGCCCACCCCCCGGGAAGATTTGAGGATGGCGGCTGGCCTCTCCCTGAGCCCAGTTCCCTCCCTTTTTCAGAAGGAAGGAGATCCCTGGCGGTGGCCCTGCTGCCCTTCCTGGGTGGCCATGGCTGCCCTGCTCTGGCCCTGAGGCTGCAGGAGCAGGTCCTGGGGCAGCTCCTGCCCCCACACCCGAGGGAACCGGGCGGCTCCTCCGTCCACGATGCTCAGAACCGGAGACCCCAGCTGCCTTCTGAGGAGGAAGTGCCACCCAGGGCTTGGGCCCTCACCGCGGGACACACAGGAGGGGACACTGGCTGCTTTGGAAACACTGGGGAGGCTGCGCTGCCAGGGGCTGCAGGAGCCACTGTGGGGCCACAGCAGATGGCCAGGGAGCAGGTGCGTCCCCTCGGCCACCTGCCTCCCATGGAAGATGTCCCTCAGCTCAGCTCGTCCTCAGTCCCCTCACCTCCGGGGGAGGCGGGGCCGCTCCTGGCCACAGCGCCTGCAGGGAGAGACCGCTTCCTCCTGAGCGTCCCAGGGGAGAGCCAGGTGACCTGAGGGCCCTGTGGTGGAGCCATTCCTAGTCTTCTTAGGGATCTCCTCTGCCTTCCAGAGAGGCCATGCTAATTTGCAACTCCTCAACCACGCACCCACCCCCCAGGGGTTTTCCAGGAGGGAGTGGCTCCTATGCGCTGCTGCTGAGCTGGAGTGCAGGGGCCTCGGGGCGCCAGGCTCGGGAAGGCGGAGCTAATGCTTCCTCCATGCAGAAGCCAGAGCCGAAAAAGGAAAGCAGGAGGGGGTCAGTGGAGTAGAGGCCAGGGGCGGAGGACAGGACCAGAAAGGGAAGGACTGGGGGCCACATGGACTAAATTGCCGGGTGGCACCAGGAACCCACCTTTGTGTGTCTACAGAGCTCCAGGTAAAGGACCCAGTGGACAGGGGGCGACAGCAGAGCAGAGGGGGGGCTGGAGGGGAGGCCACCAGTGGAGGTTCCGGCCAGGGAGCAAAGGCTCCGTGCAGGCAGCTGTGCCAGGGGAGCCCCGCTGTTGGGGTGACCGGGACGCACTACCGAGAGCACTGCCAAGTTCCTTTCGAGAATGGCCGTCTGTGGACGTCACATCCCATCCCCACCCTCGCCCCTGAGGAGGGGCTGCTGCCCTTCCAGAGGAACCAGGTAAACAGTGGGTGCAGCCGGCCACTGTCCAGCGGGTGGCCTGTGTGTGCTGCTGGCCTCTCAGGGACTCAGTGTGTCCCCTTAAATGAGTCGGGGTGAAGACAGTGGTCCACTCATGGGGAGCACCTGACACTCGGCGTGTGTGGACGGACCGCCAGGCGAGCACAGAGGCAGCGGCGTCTCTGGGCCAGAGGACCAGGCGTGGCCGGCGAGGACAGTTCCTCTGTTTGGTGCCCCAGCGCAGCCTCCGGGGGGCCCGCGACACCGGGATCTCTGGCTTGGCCTCCAGAGTGGAGGAGGACGGGGCTGCTGGTCTATGCCGCCCTGTTGGGGTCTGCAGCCAGGCACCCAGCAGAGCTGGGTGGGCTGGACGGAGGCAGCGCTGCTGCCCCGCAGGCCCGGCCTCGGCCCACCCGGGCCTTGGGCTCTGGCACTGTGCTCCCCTCTGCCCATCCTGTCAGCCCAGCCGCCGGCACCCCTTCCCTGACCCTCCCGCCCCAGGGCCCTGGGCAGCCCGATGCCCTGCTTACCAAGGCCACCGCTTTGACGGGGCTCCCAGTGATCCTGCGGTATTAGCCAGGGGCCCCCGCGGGGCGGAAGCCCTGGTGGACACACAGGTAGACGGAGTTGGATGAAGAGACGCCTCGCAAGGCTGGCTCACGTGAAGGCCGAGAACTCTCACCACCAGCCGCACAAGCAGGAAGCCCAGGAGGCGGGTGGGGTGCTCAGTCCAGGTCAGAGGCCTCGGGACCAGGAGAACCCCTGGTGTGCGCCTGTCTGACCGCAGAAGAGGGAAGTCCCAGCTCAGCAGCCAGGCAGAGAGGACGCCCTTCCGGGGGCTTGTTGCTCAGTTCAGGCCCTCAACTGCTCAGACGCTGCCCACCCACACTGGCAGGGCCTCTGCAGTGCTCAGACCACTGACTGAAATGCTGCTCTCCTCCAGACCCACCCTCACAGACTCGCCCAGAAACAATGCTCAGCCAAACATCCGGGCACCCCTGGCCCAGTCAACTGGACACAACATCCCCCGTCGCACCATCTCCTGGTGCTCACCCCCGTGTGGTCCCCTCCCTGTGGGCTGGGCCGGGGGCCAGGTGGGGGCGGCTCTTGCACAGGTGAGTCAGGCATGGCGGTGACCTGGCTGGCTCTGTCTCCCCCTCTCTGCCTCCTGCTCACGCTCCTCGCTCTCCCCAGCCCCTGACGAAGCCGGGCTGAGACTGGGTGTGCAGAGACCCCCAGCTGTAAAACAGAAGAGCCCCCCTCAGGGAGGAAGGGCAGAGGCTCCGAATTCAGCAAACACAGAATGAGAGTCAATGGGACCTTGGGGCTGCGCCGGCCGCGGGAACCGCAGGGACAGTCCCCGGGATAGAGCAGTGCAGCCACCAGTTCAGGGCGCTGTGACCGTTTCTGAGAAGCAACCCACCCCTGCGGAGGCCCCAGAGGCCGCCGGGTGCGGACGTGGGTGGTCTGGCCCCCGCCTGGCTCGCCCTGCTGACCCCCAGGTGCAGCCTGAAGTGGATGGGCTGGAGCCGCCTGCATCCTCCCCGAAAAGAGAAGGGAAGTGAGAAGGCCCTGGTGTGAGCCCGCGGGATGCTTTATCACCTTCACTTAACCAGCTCGCCGAGGTCACTCGCCGCCACTGCTCCCTGACCTGGAGTGGTGGTCCCGACGCGCCAGCCTGCTTCTTCTCTTTCCCCAAAATAAATTTCCTCTTCTACTCGAGTGTCTGGTGGTCTCACTATGCGTCGATAACCGGACCCCACAACAAGGCCAGGCGTGGCGGGCAGTGTGGAGGAGCTGGACACTGAGCGGGGAGGCGGCCTCCCCACAGGGCGGTCCCCTGAGCTCCTGAGACCAGTGCTTCTGCGTAGTTTTACAGAGAGACCCCAGGGGAGGACCCGGCTGGGCCGCGGGCTCCTGGCCCCAGCAGCTGAGTCTCGCAGGACTGGAAACCACAGGCCCAAGCCCTGGGGCCTGCCTGTGGGCCGTGTCCAGGCCACAGGTGCCCAGGTCACAGGGAGGGCCTAGGAGAGCCCAGCAGGGGGTTGGACACGGCCCTCCCTGCCTCTCCTGCCCTTCCTGCCCCTCCTGGCCTCCCTGCCCCTCCTGGCCTCCCTGCCTCTCCTGGCCTCCCCATCATACATCAGCACTACGGCTCCGTCTTTTTACTTCTTATTTATATTTTTACAATTCCTCTTTACCTCTGAGTCCCCAGTGTTCAGGACGTGAGCCAGGTTCAGCTGTGGCTAATCTAAAATGCCATTAATATAAATTGGGACTGATTACCCAGACCCCGCGGCCATCCCTGGCCCAGCCTGGCATGACAGAGGCCTTCTGGAACCCTCCACCAACACAGCAGGCTGATGGAGTGGGCTGCGGCGACCCGCAGTGACAGGGCTCCACTCCGCTCAAGGGAGCTGCCCAGGCTGCGCTCCTGCCCGCCTTCAGGAGTGCAAGACTTACAAAGCTGAACTGGAGCCGACACGGTGGTGCCTACCTGTGACCCCAGCAGCTCGGGAGGCTGAGGTAGGAGGATCACAATTTCAAGGCCAGCCTCAGCAACTGAGCGAGGCCCTAAGCAACTGCAAGACCCTGTGTCAAAATAAAAACTGAAATGGGCTGAGGATGTGGCTCAGTGGCTGGGTTCAATCCCTGGTCCAAAAAAATAAGAAAGGCTTAACTGAGTGTCTATGCAACAGCGTGAGCAGCAGGGCTTCAACAAGCTGCTTTTTGTCTTTGAAACCACCACCTCCCAGTGCCAGGGTTAGGGTCAGGGCTCGGCCCCCAGGCCCCCAGGGGGAAGCCTCGGCCTCCCCCTCAGCGGGGGTGGCCTCACACGGCGGCCAGGGCTTGCCCCTTCAGAAGACCAGCACCCACTGCACATGGGAGCCGCGCTGGAGCAGCCAGGTGGGCGGGCGGGCGCCTGGCAGACCTGAGCTCCAGTCCCCCTCCGTGGAGAAGGCGCTGGCGACACTTGCAAAGTCGCAGCAAGGTCACAGGTGGGAGCCCCAGAGAGCAGCCCTCAGCCCTGCTCCAGGGTCACTCACTGATGTAAACGACCAAGTGTGGGAAGGGCAACCCCGGGACCCGCCCTGCAAGGCGGCCTCCCTGGCCAGTCCCAGGAAGTTCCGCCTCCAGCGGCCTCCACTCCCTGACTCCACCAAGTACGAGGAGCCTGCGGGCTGACGTCCTTCCTTATCAGTGTCCTTCCGACATTAGTCGTCCCTCCTCTGCTTCATGAGCTCCTCCTCGGGTTTCTGTGGGTTCAGGCATCACTGAATACAAGATGATTTATTTTATTAGGCAATTTGTTTTCCAAGTACATTTTTAAAGGTCTATTAATCAATTTAAATGGAGGTTGAAGGATGGGGACCCCAGTCCTTCTGGGACAAGGTGCCACCTTGAGAGCCTTTGCGGGGGGCCTCTGTGTTCTCTGCTGACCTGGGGAGGAGAGGTGGGACGGGTGTCCAACTCTGAGGACGGGGAGGCACTGCCTCCTCACCGCCCTGGAAGGTGGCGGAAGCCCCGAGGGGCCGGGACCGACCTCCTGGAACAGAGGAATTCACACGGCTGATCCCACCCACAGAACCACGATCGGCTCCGAGTCCCTCTTGGGGCTCGTAAATAAAAAATAAAAACACAGAGTAAATATTTAACCAGAAAGAAACTTGCTCCAAGCCGGTAGTGTGGCTGGCTTCATCTGCCCAGATCACCCAGCAGGAAGACCCTACACGGCCGTGCGTCAGGACCAGCAGCCTCTCCCCAGCAGCAGACGGCAGGTCACTGCTCAGGAAAACTTGAGGACGGTCAGCGGTCAGCCGTCAGCCACAGCGACTTCACCCCCCACACTCGCCCCACCCCAGCAGCTCCACTTTTGACCCTGGGGGGCACGAGTGGGGCACCCATCCTACAGGCTCCCCAACCCCAGCAGGGGACCACGGGGTGTGGTCTGCAGGGGCCATAGCAAGAGGCAGGGGCCGCTCCTCCCTCAGGCAGAACAGACTCCCCAAAGATGGTGCAGGGGCCCCAGAAGTCCAGAATCCAGCCTGAGGGGCCAGGGTGTGTCCATCATTCCCTGGTCACATAAGCCATGGAAGGAGAGGCCTCTGAGCCCAGCGGACATCTGGGAAGCCCTGCTAGGGGAGCCATGTGGTCCAGAGAGTGGCCATGCTGCTTGCAGGAGGGGCCAAGTGGAGAAGGTCCCCTGCGAGGCCAGGAGACCTGCTGCCAGGGCCATCCGGAGACACCAGCTCCCACACTCCATCCCAGGGGGACACATGGCCCACCCCAGCCACCCAGGGACAGAGCAGCTCTGAGGGACCTGGGACATGTGGCCCACCCCAGCCAGGGACAGAGCAGCTCTGAGGGTCTGGGACCTTGGAGTGGGGGTGTCCAGAGCAGGTGGGCCCCAGAGTCAAGGCCAGTGTATGGCCCTGGGTTCCCCCTCGGCTTCCCTGTGGGTGGCACGGTGTGTCGTGTCCCATGGATGCTGAAGTTTTCCAGGGAGCATGACAGGTCAGAGGGAGAGATGGCCAGCCGTGGACAGAAGCAGCCCAGAGCCTCTCCCAGCTGGCCCCGGGGGTGCTATTCCTCTGACTCCTGCTGCCTCATCTGAAGGTCACCCCCCACCCCAGGGCTGCTGGGAGCGTGGAGCTAGGTGTCACGCTTGAGCCCCTGCTGGTGAGATCAAAGGAGCCCTCTCTGTGGGCTGCAGGCTTCCTGATCCCAAGCAGGGCTGGACCTGGCAGCTCCCGCCTGGCCCCGCTGCCTCTCGTGCGCTAAGTGATGGCCACGGTCGTTTTACAGACTCGTCTTCCACCTGTTCACAAGGACTTCCCACTGCGTCCTCTGATGGGTTCCAGCTGAGACCTTCCCACTCACCCGTCCCCGCTCTGCCCCAAGACACCACCTGGGAACAGCGGGGAGGGGCTGCCAGGAGCCCAGCATTACACAGACGCACCGGGCCTGACGGTGTCCAGGGATGTGCCTGGGTGCAGCCACGTCCCGAGACACGCCGGGAGCCGCCCAAGACCACCTTCAGTCCTACGCCAGGGAGTGAGGGGACCCAGCTGCCATGCAGGTTTGAAACTCACTGGGACTCACAGTCATTCATGGTCATGCCCACGGTGAGGCCTTGTCACGGTGGAAGGACACAGATTATAGCCACGTGGGGAGACGTGGCCGAGCCCAGCAGGTGGCAAACCTGCAGCTCCAGCGTCTTCTCCCTGGGGAGTCCAGGGGGCCAGGGTGTGAGGTCCACCTGTCTTCCAGGACCCTCGGAGCTGCTCTGTCCCTCACTGGCTGGGGTGGGCCACATGTCCCCAGGACCCTTGGAGCTGCTCTGTCCCTGGTTGGGGTGGTCCACGTGTTCCCAGGACCCTCGGAGCTGCTCTGTCCCTGGCTGGCTGGGGTGGGCCACGTGTTCCCAGGTCCTCGGAGCTGCTCTGTCTCTGGCTGGGGTGGGCCACGGACCCCCACAAGGTGGCCCACCACTGGCTCCCCTGATCTCTCCATCACTGACGGCAGGTCCAAGTCCACAGCCAATCTCAGCACTTTGAGGTGGACACGTCCCCCTCCCAACCCCCAGGTGCTCCTCCAGGGGACAGGACTGCTGCTCCCACTTCCAAGGTGGAAAGGAAGGCTGAGCAGCAGGCTGGCAGGGCCAGAACCCGGGTGACTGTTTGCTCTGCTCTCTGAGCCACGCTCCCTGCAGGGCACAGTGCCAGCTTGGGCTCTGCCCGCTGGTGCCCACAGGCTGGGTGGAGAGAGAAGGCGCCCCAGGCTGGAAGGACCAGGAGAGGCGGCCCCAGGCACACACCAGCCCAGCAGAAAACCAGGTGACCGTCAGGAGCACCCTGGACTCGGCCACCTCCTCCCCAGTGTGGCTGGTTTTCCAAAAGGCCTGGGACACTGCATTGCCAAAACCCAAAGGATGCTCCCCCATGGGGTGCAGACTCCGGGGAGAGGTGGGCGCATCCACTCCCAGGGCGGAGTTACAGGTTCAAGTCCTGCTCCCGCATTTCCTGCTTCCGACAGCGTGGAGCATCGGGTGCTGATGGGACACCATAGCAAAGTTCCCTGAACTGAGTGGCTTGATCAGAAGAGTGTCAACTCAGTCCTGGAGGCTGAAGGCAAGGTGGCCCCCCGAGGCTCTCCGAGGCTGGCCGTGACGTCTTCCTGCTGCATCTCCGCATGGCCTTTCCACTCTGCACCATGTTCCTGGTCCCCATGTGCCCTGGTCCCCTCTTCTATCAGGACACCAGTTACTGGACTGGGGCCCACCTGGTGACCTCATTTTAACTTAATCCCCTCTTTACAGGTCCTGCCTCAGGTGGTCACATCTGAGGTCCCGGGGACCAGGACGTGGACCTCTGGGCTTAGGAAGGACACAGTTCGACCAGCAATACACAGGTTGGGGACAAGTCAAAGGAGGATCCCAAACCTTCTTAGGGGACCCAGTTCCCATCTGATCCCCCAAACCTCAGCTTCACCTCCTGCTCCCAGTGAAATGTTCACTCACCCAGAGAAAAACCATCACCTGGGAACAGAGCAGGCGCTGGCTCCTCCCGGCAGCACCCGCAGGTGCGTGTGGACGGGGCACAGGGCAGGAAGAGCGCTGACTCCGCCCAGCGGCTGCTCGGACGCTGGCTGGTGCTCTGGTTTCCAAGCGAAGGACACCCACAGTGCTTGGTCTCCTCTCCTGGGGCAGGAGAGCGACCAGGCGTCCCCAAGGCCGCCCCTCACCTGCACAGCACCTTCACTCCTGCTTCTCAGGTTCTCCACGCTAAAACCTGGGGCCAGCCGTGGCCAGCTCTGTGGCCGTGGTGGGTGCACCGTGACCCCAGCACCTGTGGATGTGACCTTGTTTAGAACAGGGTCTTTGCCATTGAAGCTGTAAGACCACTGCCCGCTGCACAGCACCTGGCGGTCCTAAGTGCTCAGCTGACCGTGGCCATGGCACACGCCGGCCTCATGGAGGTACCTCAGGGACTCCCCCCAGGGTCAGCACGAGGGCCATGAGCCTTGGGTCCCTTCACTCACCCATTCCTTCTTCTTCCATTCACTTAATTATTATCGGGCCCTGCTTGGTGCCTACTGAGGGCTGATCACAAATACAGTAGGCGCCCATCTGTGAAGCCCCAGTGGATGCCCAAGGCCATGGACAGTACCACGCACTGTTTGTAAAGTGTGATTCCTAAAGAGGCACGGTAAGAGATCAGCCACTAATAATAACAGAATCGCAACCGCACACAGCGGCTGTGCCTCGTCTCTCACCAGGTACAAAGGAGCTGCTAGGAGGCAGCACTGCGATACCACCTCGGTGGGTCTGATGACCAGGACGGCCGCCTGGGACTCAGGGGGGTAGCCTACACCGCGTGGACACTCTGTGCCAAGGGACAGCTCACACCCAGGGCACCCAGCGAGATTTCAACCACCACTCAGCACCCTGCAGTTTATAGCTCGCCAATCGTCTATACCTGGAATTTTCCATCCGATGTGCTTGGTCAGAAATCTACAGTGGGTATTGAAATCGTGCAGGAAAAGCCGTGGGTCAGCGGGGAGCAGCCACAGGCTAGCTGGGAGAAGTGTGTGCATTGCCAGCAGCTCAGATGTCCCCCTCCCCCCGCCACAATGGGATGGGCCGTCTGGGGAGGGTCTTGCTGCAGTGCTCCCTGGAGGACAATGACCACCTTGGTCACGAGGCAGCACCTCCGCTCAGCTCGCAGCAGCCGCACCCGGGGACTCGTGTGGGAAGACGTCAGCTCTGAGCCCATAACTCATGTTCAGCAGGCAAATTATTTTTCTTTGGAGGCATTAAGGGTAAATAAAGGCTTAATGAATCAAGCCATCTGAATCGCCACGGCTCCTTTAATTTGTAGTTTACAAGGTTCTTGTAAATTAAAAATGGGAAAAGAAATCCCTTCCCATCCTGCATGTACCTCCTCCGGGCAGGAACAATTTGGTTGTTTTGATTTTCACGTCCCCAAAGCCCTTATCTCTTTGAAAAATTATCCCTTAATTTTTATGGGGTTGCTGGTAAGACGGGCGAGGGGAACGACCGTTCTGTATCTTGTTCTCCTTGGAGTTCGAGTTCGCCGCGAGTGGTCATTGTTCCCTGGGTGCGTGGGCAAGGCGGAAGCGCTCGTTCTAATTCACCGTCTGCAATAAGCAGGGCTTTATCGACACCCCAGTACATTATTTTTATTGCCAGCCTCCTGGAGCGGAGGCCACAACAGCCCTGGCTTGGGGACACAGCAGCCCCCTGAGCTCCAGATCCCCCCAACAGGGACCAGCAGGAGGTGTGGGTGGAATGTGGGCAGCCGGAGCCCTGGGTGGGCATGGGAGGACAGGGCCCAGAGCCGCCCAGCGCTGCCTCAGTGGGAGCCAGGGAAGGGTCAAGCGGCTCAGCCAGGATATGCCTGCAGTCAGGGCTCAACAAGCCTGGGTGACCCACTTTCCCGGTGGCTTCAGCGTGGGGCACAGGTCACAGTGGAGCTGGACGTGGGCTGTTCCTAGGCTGGGTGGTCTCCAGGAGCCCCAGGCCCTTCCCCCAGTGCACATCCAGGGCCCCCCGGGAGAGGCAGCCGGCCAGTCCCCGGTTCTCCTCCTCCTCGCCCCTCACCTTCCCCTCCCTCCCTTTTCTCTCCTCACCACCACCCCCATCCCGAGGCTGACGTGCAAAGCCCCTGACACAGGAATCTAGTGTCACCGATGCTGTGACCCCGTCCCACACCTGGACCCTAGTACTATGGAGAGGAGCAGGTCCCTCCAGGGCAGGACTCGGCTCCATCCCCAGGTCGTCCGGGGAGAGTCTCGTCTGCTCCTCCCCAAGTCGGAGCCCTCGCTGGCTGAGAGCGCTCAGCCGATCCTCCTCTCTGTCCCCTCTGTCAGCACACGCCCTGGGGATGTCAGGACCCGACGCTGGTCGCTGGTCGGAAGCCACCACCCTGCCGTCCCTGTGGTCTTAATTGTTCTCCACCTCAGAAGTAGCGGGCTGGAGCTCGGGATTCATTCGGTGCTCCTTACTGGACACTTGCCCAGGTTCAACAGAACCCCTGGCTTGGAGACAAGCCGGGAGGATCTCGCTCTCCACTGATGGAGAAATGAGGTCTGTCCGCTCTTGGAGTTGGCGGGGTGCTCAAGTTGTGCAGAGACGCCCAAGCTGAGTCCTTCCCACTGACATGGTCACAGCTCCCCAGGGCCGTGGAGGAGGACCAGGAGCACCAGCTGGGAGGGGATCACAGCGAGTCCTCGGGCAGCTCCACAGCCCAGCGCTGCCTGCCGGCTCAACTGCCACCATCGAGTCATGAAAACAAAACGAGGCCCAGCGCAGGCCGGACTGGTCCCCACCCAGACCCAAGTTACACAAGGGCAAGGACAAGTCAGAGATGGCACCCCTGGCAGGTGGTGGCACATCCCTGACTCTCCCAGAGCAGAGTGGAAGTCCCTCGTCCCACCAGCTCCTGCAGCATCGCTGGTCCTCTCCCAGCCTCAGTCTCTCCCCCAGAAGTGGAGCAGATGTGTCCCCTCCTGGTGGGACTGTGGGGAGGGCCCAGGGAGCAGGCTGGGGAGCGCAGGGCCCCACAGGCAGCAAGAGCTGCTATTGTCCCCGGGGTCAGCACCAAGGGAAGTAGGCAGAGGCAGGAGGGAGCTCCCAGGACCTGCAAGCACCTTCCCCCATAGCCCCTCCCCCACCAGCCCCCGGGGTCTGCTGTCCATCCTGAAATCACACAGGGAAGCCAGGGACCTCACAGAGGTCCACCCACAGGGAGGGTCTGCAGAGGGGCTGGTGTGTGGCCAGGGGTTTTTCCTGGCCTCCCAGCGCTGGGGAGGTGCCGGCTCAGCTGCTTGTCCTGGTGGCAGCTGATGGGGCATCAGTGTCCAGCATGTGGCTCAGGCAGGTGACCTGGGGACGTAGAGGACCCAGGGGAAGGGAAGCTGGAAAACGATGAGATCGGGAAAAATGGCCAGGGAGGACCCCAGGACAGAGGGCACCTCATCCTGCTGCCTCCCGGGTGTCCCCACACCGTGGACACTGACAAATGGAGCCACCTGCAGAGGAGGCACTGGAAGCGAGAGGGAGACGGCCAAGAAGGCAGGGCAGTGTGTGGCACCTGGCGGTTAGCCCCCAGTCACTGTCCAGGAGTGACCCCTGACCACGCTCCTCCACCAGGCCATCAAGGGGACCCACAAGGAGGCTCCTGTGGTGATGTGAGGAGGACAGCTCGCCCCATGGCTGTCTGCCACGCCCATCACTGCCTGGGGACCTGGGGAAAGCGCCAGGTGGACCCATGGAGGGACAGGTGTGCAGCAGCTCCCAGGGCAACACAGACACCAAGGTCATCAGGATCCAGAGAAGTCTGAGGAATGGTCAGGGCCACGAGGAGCCCCAGCAGCCCAGGACTGAATGTGACGTGTCCTGGAATAGAAAGGGACATTCGGTGAGAACTGAGGACGCCTGGAAGGAAAAATGTATGGACGTCTATTAAAAATAACAAAGGGGCGCTTGTTGGCTGAGTGACAGACACGCCTGCCGAGGACGCAGGGGGCAGCGGGGCTGGTGAGCGGAGGCGTGACCCTGGCGGTGACCAGCCACTGCTGTGACCTCATAAATAGAGAATGGAGGCCCATTTCTGGAGGTTGAAGAAAGGAGGCGAGTCACAGAGTCGCCCCTCAGACCAATGCACACTGCAACCCACAACAGGGCTTGGGTTGGGGCCTCAGGGACGTCCCCCTCTGTCCCAAGACTGTCTGGGTCACTCCCGGTGGCTGGTGCCCACCAGGTGCTCTGCATAGTGAGGCGGAGGTCACCTGCCCGCCAGGTTCACTGAGACAACCCCACACTTGGAGGTCCGGAGTCCCTCCTGGGCCCCGACACCCGCCCCAGGTAGAAAGGCGCACTGCAGGTGGTGTGAAGGTCCAGCCGTAGAATGAAGTGGCGGTGCGTGCCCTGCGGAACAGTGCCAGGCCCGGCTCACGCATCATCCCGAGTAGCTGGAGCCCCTCAGAGGGGGGAGCCGGCTCAGCCATCCACACTCGGCGCACTCGCATAATTAGCTCATCCATAATTGAGCACTCCGCTCCCGCCACGCTGCGCTCGTTAGTCAAAATCACACCTGTCATAACTCCACAGGTTGTTCAAACAAATCGGGTTTTTTGCTCACAGCCTTGTTTTCATTTAAAAATGTGTCCTACACAAAGTGTCAAGAACGGGGACGCCTCCCGCAAGACGAATGGAGCCTGGCCACACTCCGTAATGATTCCGTAAGGCTCCCAGCCCGGTGGCATTTCGGAGGGGCGTTCCCTGCAGGAAGACCCTGAGGGTTCCGAGGGGTCCTGAGGCCCAGCCGGTTCCTCAACGACACAGAGCCCGAGAGGCCCGTCCAGGACAGCCTGGCTTGAAGCTCAGCCCTGAAAGAGAGGGCTTGGCACCCAGCCGGGTGAGCCCAGCAGTGTCTCTGGCCACCCCAGGTCCTACTGCTGCAGTGCAGAGTATAAGGACACCCCTGTCCTGTGGCAGAGTCACCCATGGGCAGAGTGACCAAGGCGGCCAGGGAAAGCCTGGGCAGCCGCTGCTCCTGGCAGCTGCCAGTGGCCAGAGTCCTCCCGCCCCAACTCCCACTCCAGTCCAGGAGCTCCTGGATCGTCCAGGTGTTTTGGCTTTGGGGACCTGTGTCTGGGTGTCCCCCAAATATTGCCCATCCCTCCTCTCATCTTGACAGCCCCTGTGACCTCAGCACCGGTGGCTTCCTGGGGACCAGCACAGCTGAACCCAGACCGAGGGACCAGCTGTGCCCACTGACAGCCCCGCTGGTTGGTCCTGCCTCCCCAGGGCCACCGGCAGCCCCAGGTTCTGGAGCAAGACCTCAGGGGCCTGGACTGCGAAGAGTCCCCTCCCAGGGGGGGACAGGGCCCGTGGCAGGCACCCTAACAGGGAGTGAGGATGTACCGGGTGACTAGCAGGGTCGGCTGTAATCAGGCACAAAATGACGTCTATTTTCAGCTCCGGATTCTAATGAGTGAATATATTACAATAACTTTATTAAAGAAATCAATGCACATCAATTCAATTTTCAAGCTAATTGCCTTGCGGACGCTGTGGCAGGAAGCCTGGCAGCGACAAGATGCCTCTGATTTACCGAGCAGGCTACAAACCGCCCTCCGGCCGCTGAGTCTGTTTCTGCCAAAAAGGGAAGAAGCCAGGAGCCAACCCCACCAGTGCCTGTCCTGCAGGCCGCTGAGGCCGGCGAGGGCAGCCCCGAAGGCCCCGGGGCGGGGGCTAGATGTCCAGCGTGCTCATCCTGGTGGGCCATGGGTGACAGCCAGACCGTGACACCGGGAGACTCCGCTCTCGGCCCTGAAACCCTGGGCGAATCCTGGCCTCCCCGCCTGGTCGCCTGCCTCCAAGGTGAGCAGGCAGGACCCACCCTGGCACCCTGCTGCCCGGTTGTAACTACTGTACTTCCTGGTCCCTGGGCAGGGGTCCTGAGAGCCAAGCGAGGTCGGCAGGCTGCCCCAGGGCCCCCTAATTTACACAGGCAGGTCACCGTCCTCCAGGGCCTGCCAGCACCAGGGCTTCCGGCAGGCAGAGGCCTACAGCACCTTTCCCAGCAGGACACAATCTGCTGTCCTGGGAGAGGGCCTCCTCCTCAGGGAGGGGTCAGGGGGCTGCGGCAGTCTCTCCATGGCCCCCAGGGCAGTCCCCAGTGAAAGCTGGTGTCTGGCCCGCTGGCCTGTCAGGCCTGGATGGAGGCACAGCAGCTGCCGGCCGCCTTCACTCTGGTCAGCCTCTGAGGTCAGCCTCCCTCACCTGCTGAGACTTGCTTCTAGCCTGACACACACTGTGCAGATGTCCCCCCAGAACTGCCCCACACCTGGCCTGGTGTGTCACCAATGACCACACAGGCTGGGCGAGGTCAGGGAACATGCAAGCAGTGGAGCAGGGGTTTGTCACCCAGCAGTCACCAAGGCCATGGTCCCCCTGTGACTCTGGACAGCCTGCCTCTCACAATTGGCATCCCGCACAGGTCACCTGCAACCCAGAACCCTGCCTCTACTGGGCAAAGCCCACAGGATGACTGTCACTTGGCACATCTGGACAGAGCCCAGATGTCACCGGGAGGGACTGGAGCCTTCACCCCTGCCCTCTGCCCTCTGCCCTCCAGGGCACAGCAGACTGGCAGCTGGACCACAGGCTCAGCTCCAGCAGCTGGGTGGTGAGGGAGGGGCTTCCTGCCCTGGGGAAGCCTGTGGCCACAGCCCCCAGGGAAGCCCTCCTCGAATGCATGTGGGACGTGCCACCTGGGAAGAGCAGCGCGATGTCACCAGTCCTGTCTCCAGCCCAGCCTCCAGGAGGCCAGAGCCACCTGAGTTAATTGGTGGTTTGGGAAGCCACTGGGATCCCCGGGCAAGCGGCGGTTGGAGCTCAGGGGGTGTGAGCGGAACAGTGGGCTCCCTGGTAAGTGCCGCATCTGACAGGTTAATTACTGATTGGGGTAACGGAGTCTGATCTGAACGACACCTCCAAGCGGATTCATCCCCGAGTCACTCGATTCTGTGAAGGAGCATCGCACCCTCCCAGGCCGGGCTCCAAGCGCGTCTGCCAAGGGTGGTCCCTTGGGAAGTCCAGAGAGCACGCACAGAGGGCCGCAGCCCATTCAGTGTGGTCATCTCCCTCTGCAGAAGAGGACACCGGGGCCCCACTGCCCAAGGCCACAGACCGGGGTCCACAGCCTGAGGCCTCCAACTGCAGAGGCCAGGCTCCTTCCCAGTGAACACTGTCGGAGGTGCAGCTGGGGTCTCCGGCCATCTTCTGGACCTTCAGAGGTCACATCCATGGCTTCTGAGGATATCGTCCACCCCCTGCATCTCCTGGTCCCAGGCCATGGTCCCTGGGCCTGTTAAACAGGAGCCCCTGGAGGGCAGGCATCATCGGGATGCCGGGCGAGGACGGTCACTCTTCCCAGTTCAGTCAGAAGAGGCAGGAGGGCCGAGGCCCCGGGCAGTGGTAGGCAGAGCGGTCAGTGCACAGTGGGCCCCCAGAGCAGCCCATCTAAACGGCTCCTGTGTGCCCAGGGGGCACCACACAGTTTCCTGCCTCGCCACCCCCAAGCCGGGGACAGCCCGCCCTCGGAGCCCTGGACTCCTGCACAGACGGGTAAAGGTGGAGTGGTCTAGATCCCTCAGTGGGACACGGGATGCAGGGGTGCTTGCAGGGACCGGGTGAGAAGCTCCTGGCCTGATGGGGACATCGGTGGCCTCTCGGGGAAGGGGTGTTCCGCCTGACACTTAAGAGGCACTGGTCAGGCCAGGAGGGGCGAGGAGGCTGCAGGTAGAGCAGGCAGCCAGCTGCCGAGTCCACTCCCCTGCGTCCTGTCGGCACGGGCTCTGGCCGCTGCTGGCTGGGAACAAGGTCCTCTGAGAAGCTGATGCGATTAGCAATCTGACCCGAGGGCCACGGGGTGACTGTGGGGCCCAGCGTGGCACGTTAACGAGATGATAGTGCAATTAACCTTAGCGCCTGACCGTGGAGCCAGGGAGAAGGGAGTGATGGACACGGATGGCCACCGCAGGGAGGAGGGGTGGGCTCTCAGCACAGGACCTGCTCGGGCCTGGCCAGGCTCCCGGCTGCTGGGCTGGGGCCAGGGGTGCACACGGCCAGGTGGCAACTGGACCACAGGCAGGGTCACAGTCAGCCATGGGTGTCCATGCCAATCCCCTGGACAAATCAAGTCCTGGCCCAGCACCAAGGGGACAAGTTGGCCTTGACAGACAGGAGGTGTGGTCAGACGTCTGACCTCTGCCGCCCAGGACGCCGCCCAGGACACCAGAACCTGGCGGAAGTCGGAGCAGATGTGTTGACAGATGACGGCTCAGACACCACCATTTGGCCACCAGCTGCTGGCCACCACCCAGGACACCGTGCTCCTGCCCCCGTGCGGGCCTTCAGGCTCCGACAACTGCTTAGAGGCTGCTCAGACCCCTGCTGTCCCTTGGGTGGGTGGGGGTGGACAGGTCCTCCCAGTGCCCTGGGGAGGTCCAAGGCACCCTCATGTGAGGGCTCCAGAGGCCGCCTCCCCTGCAGCCCCAGTGACACACCGGAGCCCAGCCTGCAGCCGAGGCTCCTGCTGGGCGGGGGCACAGCCCTGGCACCTCCAGCCTTGGCACCCAGAGGCCACCTCAGGAGCCCTCGGGCTTTGCAGCCCCAACAAGCGGAGCCTCTCCTCGGGGCCCGTGGACCAGCCGATCACTCCCTGCCTCCCCAAGGGCACGGGGCTCCGTCTGCCCCCCGCCTCCCCGCTCCCCTCCTGAGGTGCTGGCTGGGGTGCCACTGCCCTACAGGGAACCCCAGGCAGGTCTTCCTCCCTCAGGGCTCAGGAAGGGCCTGGGGACAGCGGCTCATTCGCAGCCGGTGAAGGCGGTGAAGGAATCTCCCGGCTCCCAGCCTGAGCCCAGAAGCAGGCACCTCCTGCCACCTCCGCGGGTCAATGGCTGCACCCAGCAGGGCATGGACGCAGGAGGGAGCTGGAGGGACGAGGGACCAGCAGAGCCACACGGGGCTTCCACAGGCAGAGTGGGGAGGCGCTCGGGCACCCACCAGTGACCCCACGCAGCCTCTGGAGTGACCCGACTGGCTTCCTCCCGCCACCCGGTCACCTGGAGCCTCTCAGGGAGGGCAGCGGGCTCGGCTTCAGCTGAACTCATCCTAACGAGGAAGCAGACGCTGCGGGCGAGGCAGGGGTGCCTTCCAAGCCAGCAGGGTTGGCTTTGGGATTCAACGGCTACTGCTGTCCTCCCTGCCGACGGATGGACCGACGGACAGATGGACAGCCGCCTCAGACCCTGGAACAGTCCCCCCACTTCCTGCTGCACACACCTCCTCCTTCCTACCTCTCTCCTCCCTCCTTCCCTCCTCCCTGTCCCCCTCTCCCGTCCCCCTCCCCCCTCCTCCCTCCTCCCTCCTCCCTCTTCCCCTTCCACACTCCTTCCTCCCTCCTCTTCTCCATCTCCTCTCCCTCTCTACCCTCCCTCTCTCCTCTCTACTCCCCTCTCTCCCCAGTTCCCCTCCCCTCCCTCCTCCCCCTCCCCCTTCCACACTCCTTCCTCCCTCCTCCTCCCCATCCTCCTCTCCCTCTCTCTACCCTCCCTCTCCTCCTCCCTCCTCCCCACTGCCTCTCCCCACTGCCACCTGCCCCAGTGCCTGCCTGGTCACACACCAGGCTCAGGAAACACCATCTAGAAGTCTTCATGCTCCAGCATCAGCCTGCTCGCCCCTGACCCCAACCAGGCTCCTACAGGGACAGGTGAGCAGGGACAGGGCACCCTGGGTCCCACCCAGCCCTGCCCAGCAGCCCCACCAGGAAAGCAGCTGGGCAAAGAGGTGGGAGGAACAGACACACCCTCCAGGAGTCATGAAGAACTGCCAGACTGGAGAGGGCTGAGGCTGGCACTCAGAGACCCCGAGGGAAGGAGGGAGGGAGGGGCCAGGCAGCCCCACAGGACAGAGAGGAGCCTCTGGTGTGCGGAGGGCCCCAGGGACGGGCAGTCTGAGCCTGAAGGGCTCAGGGCCGGCAGCCCTGCCTGGTCCTGCTCGGGAGCTGAGGAGGTCCAGCCGCTCCTGAGGGGCCTGCTGTCCTCTGAGTGCCAGGGGCATCTGGCCAGCACCACTGTCAGCTGGGCCCTGCCACCCTGCTGGCCGCAGAGGGAAGAGCCCCAGGGCCTGGTGGTGCATGAGAAGGTCTGCAGCCCTCACCCCAGGAGGCCGCACAGCCCAGAGCCCAGGGCCCGGCCGTGCGCAGCTGCCACTGTCCAGCACCGCCTCCGCGGGGGTCTTCACCCCCACCTCCGTCAGCCCGCGAGGAAGAGCCCTCCCGGCAGCCCCAGGAAGTGCACAGGTCCTGCATGGTCACTGCAGTGCCTGGGCGACTCCCAGCCGGCGGTGCCCGCCACACCCCTGGTTCAGCGCCCGGTTTCCTCCTGCAGGGAACTGTCACCAACTCTCTTTGTTCTCTGCTGCTCAGGCAAGATTTTGAAATGCACCACATTCGGAGCCTGGGGCGCGAGTGTGTCTCTGAGCTGGACTCTCAGAGATGGGCGGAGTTCTAGAGTCTTCTCCAGCCCTGCCGCACGAGGCTCCACGTGGGTCAGGAGACCCAGGGACGGGGCTACCTGTGACCTTGACGGTCCAGCTGCGAACCTGCAGCTCCTGGGGCCTCCCTCACTCCCAGTGCTCATGTCCCCAAACCCAGATGTCGAAACCTAGTCCCCGAGGTGTCACGGGCAGGGCCTTGGGGAGGTGACTGGGCTGCGAGGCCTGCCCCCTCCTGAATGGGGTTGGTGTCCTCATGAAGGCCAAGAGGGCTGGCTCCCCACTCCTGTGAGGGCGCTTAGAGGGCCCCTGGAGAGGAGCAGATCTCGCCAGCGAAGCGCCATCCCTCACCCTGGAACAAACAGACCCCAGATGGGCAGCGTCCCCAGGGTGCCCAGCTGCATCAGCCCTGGTCACACCCAGTGGTAAACGTGGCTGGTAGTCTCTCTGCTCCTGAGCTCTTCCCTGCAGGAAAAGGCTGGGCAGAGGGCCAGAGCAGGAGGAGCCCGGGGGTCTGATCCACTCTCCCATGGGGCCTGGGACCTGTCAGCTGGGTGACGTCCTGGTACAGGTGAAGAGGGCGGCAAGGTCCAGAAGAACCCAAGAGTGCTTGTGCCCTGCCAGGAGGGCCCTGGGCCGAGGGCGGCCTCCTCAGTGGCTTGGCTCATCCTCAGCCTGGGCCTCACCTCCTGGGCCCAGTCAGTCCAGATCTAGAACATGCCTCCCCTCCAAGACCAAGCCCTGGGCACCTCTCACCCGTGCCCGGCAGACACTGCCTCTCGCTGACCACTGCCAGCCACGTCCTTCTCAGAGCCTCACCTGGAGGCCAGGAGTCTGCTTTGGCCAGCGGCTGCGAGCAGAAGCGAGGTCACCTTCAGAGTGGTGCCCTCCAGAGCTGGCTCCCAACCCTCCATCCCTCTCCCTGTGGGGTCCCGGTCCAGACCAACCACGAGCAGGAAAGGCCAGGAGGGCTGCCTGGGGCGGTGCTGGGCAGCAGGAGGGCGCCCCCGTGGGGCAGCCCACCTGGAGCAGGAGGGGTGTCGCCCCCAGCCCCGCCATTTGCCCCTCATTGAGGACAGGTGGGTGGGCAGCTCAAAATGGAAAGGGTCCTCAGGACCCTGAGCTTTGTGGGACTTGGCATTAACAGGATCAGCTCCGCCTGCCTCACCAAGGCCGCCATCCTGGGCCCCAGCTCCGCCCGCAAGTGCAGGTTCCAGAATCTGCAGTTGCTGCTGAGGCTCCCGCCCCGTCAGAGGGCCCCAGATGAGGGACAAGCTGCCCCCTCCGTGTGCCCTCTCAGGGGTGGACACAGCCTACCGTCCCCCAGCACTTGCCAGCCACATGCTCAGGAAGGAAGCCTGATTGCTGGAGGGTCTCAAGAGGAGGCCAGGTGGTCCTCAGAGGACCAAGATCTAGGAACAGCGGGTGTCACACACATCCAAGGCCACTCCGCTGTCCTGTCCATCTGCTCCCACCCGACATCTCAAATAGCCCCCTGGAGGCCAGGCTGCTACGTCTTCAGTGCTGTACCCCCCGCCTCTGTCCCCAGCCACCGCCCTGGCTGAGCTGCAGGGAAGGCTGCGGCCCCTGCTGAGAAGCCCCTGCTGTGCCCCCAGCCCCAGCCCCACCCGCCATGAGAGTGGAAGCCAGAGACACAACAGCCAGTGTCCCTTGGGCCAGCACTGCTGCCAGGACGGACGACTCAGACCCTTGGGTTGGCGTGGGCTTCCTTGGCCCTTGTCCTCCCTCCTCCCTGACCAGGACAGAGGACACAGGCCTGGACTCTGCCAGCTCTGCTGCCTTCACTGCTGCTCTGGCCCCACTGCACCTGTGTCCAGGGCTGCCTCCTCTGCAGGCTGAGGGAAGAGTCCTTCCTGCCCTTCCAGTTTCTCTGACAGCCGGCCAGCCCTGGTATCCTATGACAGCTGGCCATCCCTGTCACTCTATGACAGCCGGCTGTCCCTGGCACCCTGTGGCAACTGGCCGCCCCTGGTGCCCCCTTGGCTTGTAGTGATGTCACCCTGACCTCTGCTTCCTTCAGTGAATGTCCCTCCCGCCTCTCTGTCTCCAACCTCCTCCTCCTGGAGGAACACCAGCAGCACCTCCTCTTGCCCCAGTCGCATCTGCACAGACTTGTCCCCAAGTGGGTCACACCCACGGTGCTGAGGTTTGCTGCTCCAACATGTCGCTTTGGTGGACACTGTCGTCCACAACACCCTACATATGACACCAGTGTGTAGGGGTATGTGTCTTGGAGGGGGAGCAGCAGAGTCAGCTCAGCCCGAGGTGAGATCAAGGCTAGGGGAGGCCAGAGAAAGGGTGTAGGGAGCTGGCTCAGGCCACAAGCCCAGCCACCACTGACGGTCAGCATGGCCGCATGCCTGGGGTGCAGCTGCTAGGGTCCACTCTGCCCTGGGCCCTGGCCGAGGATGTGCCAGAGTTGGACAACTAAAGAGAGACTCCCTTATGATTCACTCAGTTAATATGTACGGAAAGCCTGTCCCGGGATCCAAAGATGGAGCAGAGGAGCCTGCCCTCCTGGAGTGGCATCTGGAAGGGACATGTGGCGACAGACCAAAGACACCGTGAAATATCCAGAAGGACAGATGCATGCTATGGGCTGGGTTGCTTTGTGCCCTGAGGGTCCGTGAGGTGGAGTCTTGGTCCCCAGTGTGGCAATGTTGGGGCCATGCCTTTAAGAGGAGGAGCCTCGTGCTGGGTGATTGCTATAAGGGGCTGCCCTGGGAGGAAGCCAGGAGCAGGCCATGCTCATGGACTGGAGGACCCACAGAGCCAAGTGCGATTCTTGCCTAACTGATCTCTGAGTTTGATTCAATTCCCTTCAAAATCCCATCCGAAATTTTTGTAGACATTAACAAACTGTTGGTTAAATTTATTAGGAGAAGAAAAAGAACTATAATAGATAAACCAGTATTGAAAAAGAAAATGGGAAGATCACCCTACAGATATTTTGGGTTAAACTACAAGAATTAGGAATTGGTGGTAGCTAGGCATGGTGGCGCACACCTGTAATCTCAATGGCTCGGGAGGCTGAGGCAGGAGGATCATGCATTCAGTCAGCCTCAGCAACTTAGTGAGGCCCTAAGCAACTCAGTAAGACCCTGTCTCTAAATGAAATATTTTTTAAAAGGGCTAGGGATGTGGCTCAGTGGTTAAGTGCCCCCGAGTTCAATCCCCAGTACAAGAAAAAAGAAAAGAAAAGAAAAGAAAACGGTGTTATGATGTAAGTAGCGGAGGGCCAGACACACAGACCAACGGAACCGAAGTGAGAACCTACGGTACATCCACACAGCCCAGCTCACTGACTTGACAAAGGCACATGGTTCATCAGATGAGGAAAAGGGCGTCTTCCCGAGAACTGGCATTGGAATAATTGATCATCCACAGGCAAATAGAGAAGTCTGTCCTAAACCTCACTTTTATAATAAGAATTAACTCAAATGCATCATAACTCTAAATGCAAAATCCAAACATAGACAAAAATAATCCAAATTATAAGTGAGTAAATGGTCTAAACGGGCATTTCTCAAAAGAAGACATACAAAGGCAATAAATTCAGGACAAAATTTTCAACCTCCCTAACCATCAGGGAAATGCAAATCAGGACCACAGCAAGTGGTCACCTCATCCCAGTTAGAAAGGACATTATCAGAAACAGAAGGTACCTTGCTGGAGAGGAGGTGGAGTGGGGGGGCCCAAGGACATGAGATCAGATGTCAGGGAGACGCCCATGCTCACAGAAGCGCTTCACGGAGCCAAGACACGGAGCCACCTGGGTGCTCTGCAGTGGGTGGGTGGATAAGGTTCGGCTAGAAACCCAGTGGAGCGTGACGCGGCCGTGAAGAAGAGCAGAGTCCTGCCTGCCACATGCAGCCACCAGATGGGCCTTTAGGAGCCAGCGTGCCATGGAAAGAGCAGGCCCGGGCAGACCGGCACTGCAGCCTCAGTTACGTGCAGAAGCTAAAATGCGGATCCCATGGAGCAGGGCTGGGGCAGCTGACGGGTGCAGGGGGCCGTGGGGGGAGGAGCCACTGCCCACGTCCCACAGCACAGCAATCCCCTGCCCCCCAGAGCAACGGGTAGAGAAGGTCTGGAGGTTCTATCACAAAGAATGATGGACGTTTGAGGTGATGGGCCAGCTGCCCTGACGGACACCCGCCCCTCGGGTGTGTAGAGAAACTTCACACTGCATCCTGCGGACCTGTGCGGTGTCACGTGTCAGTTATAATGAAAATCTTTCCCTAAATGGTCACCTATAAACTTTCAGAAGAAGACTCGGAGGCAGTCTTCACCTCCGAGGATTAGGCAAGGTGTTCCGAGACAGGGCGTGGAAAGCAGAATCTGTTAAAGAAAAAAAAACAGGTGACGTGAACCATCCAAATGGAAGAACCGAGCTACCCAAAGATGCTGGAGGATGAGGAAACCAGCCGCAGACTGGGAGGAGACATCACCACCACACACCCCGCAGCAGACCCGTATCCACAATATGTAAAGAACTCTCGAGACTCAACAACCCGATCTGAAAGGGCAATGGAGGTGACAGGGAGAAAGGCATGCTCATGAACATCTGTCCAATCTCATCCATCCAAGGCAAAGCAAATTAAAGACAGACTGAGAGACACTGCCCACCCCCAGGAAGGACTGACACCAGAATGGCACTTCCACTGTGACCAGGACGCAGAGCAGCCGCGGGCTCCCTGGCCATGGGGGCATGCCTGGGGGGCAGCCACTTGGAAAGCAGCTGGCTGGTCTTAGGACCCAGCAATCCCCTACATTCGCCTGGAGAAGGGAAAGCGGGCCAGGCAAAGCCCCGTGTGCTGATGCCACACAGGTCTTCTCACCGTCGAAGAGGTCAGAGGCAGCCGAGGCCCTTCCGGGTGAGCACGAGGAGGAGACTGGCCCACGCACGGGAGGGGAGCCCGCCCAACCGTGAGCAGCAGTGGCCGACTGACCCAGGAACACTCGGGTGAAGCCCAAAGATGTTCGTGCAGAGACGGAAGCCAGGCTCCAGGGCCACGGGGGGACGGGCAGGACTGCACACCTGTGACATCCTCCACAGGGGAGCCCAGTGCAGGACAGGACAGAGGGACCAGGCCCAGGGGAGGGAGAGCCCGCTCCGAGAGGCCAGGCGTGGGTCTCTGTGGACGAGGGGCCGACCCGACTGCCAGAAGGCTGGGACCCGGGTCCATGCATGTGCCGAGGCACGGGCCTGGTCCCCAGAGGAAGTCAGGTGTACAAATGTGGCTGTTTAAAAAAGAATGACACAGGATGCATGAATTGACTCAGGAAGAAAATGTTTCCTGTCCCTCAGAAAAATCCCAGCCTAGTTTTTGGAAGCTTCTCCCTTGGGCACCCGTAAGGGACCTTCAGCTGGTGCAGAGGCGGACCCCACACGGCTCCTACTGCCGCCTGGGGCTCCCAGAAGCCAGTAGACCCTCGCTGTCCCCAGGCTGCCCTGCGGGAGCCTCTGCCAGGCGGGAGGTGCACCTCCTGGGCTGCTGGGGAGACGGACCATGGGCTGTGGAGCCCAGATCCTCCTGACGAGGGAGGGGCCTGGGGCTCGCCACCTTGGCCAGGGGAGTGGAAGGGATTTCAGGCTGGCGGGGGGAGCAGAACCAAAACCAGCCCCCCTGGAGCAGCAGCCGCGCTGCTTCAGCCTCAGGCAGCTCTCGGCTCTGTGGGCACCATCCACAAGCTGACACGGGGGCTCGGGGAGCGACCACCTGGCCCAGCACCTGGTCCTGCCCCGTGCATCCCCAGAGACGCTACCCTCTCCACACCAGGCGCAGTCAAAGCAGCGGGCCAGCAGAGTGGGGCTCAGACAGGGCAGGGCACCCGAGCCCGCTCCCACCACCCCTGGGAGCTCAGCCAGGAGGGCCAAGAGCAGGAGCAGCCCCTGGCTGAGCCCAAGGTGCCGTCCGGCACTGGCCCACTGCAGCGCTGAGGCCAGGCGCCCCAGAGCAGGCTCGGCGGCAGCCCCTCCGGTGACTTCCTCCACCCTCTTCCCTCCGGAGCGTCTTGCTGAGGCAGCACGATGGAGCTGGGGCGCAGCTCCCACCGCTCACAGGAAAGCGATTTTCCCAGCCAGGCTGCAGGCGACCTCGGTTCACCGGCTCTCTAAACCCATTTGTTGGACTTGAGAGGCAGTTTTGGTGACACGGCTGGACTATTTCCTTCTCTCCTGGAGCTGAGTATTGGGGGCACTGGTCTGTGTTACAGTAATCCCCGGAGCAGCAGCGCTGTCCCCGCGGGAGCCAGGCTGTCTCTCCTGCCCACTGCGCTGAGGACCTGGGCCCAGGGCACCAGCCAGCACTGCCGGCCTGCTCCCCGAGTACAGCCCACTCCGGGGGCCACCGAGGAAAGCTGGCCTCCGCCAGGAGCTGCAGCCTGGAGAGTTTCAGCAGGCAGCACCCCAAGGTGGGAGCCAGCTCCTCGGCTGGCCCTGGGGTGTGCGGAACTTGGCTTGCAGCACTGGCACTTCATGGGCTGGAGGAGGTGCTGGGCCACTCGGTCCCTCTGCAGGGTCCTCCTTCCTCCACCCTCTGTCAGCTTGAGGACAAGACCCACATTGGAGAGAGTCCAGAAGCAACATGCAGCCGGTGGGAAGGGGAAGGGGAAGGTTGCAGACCACTCACTGCCCAGCCACTGCCCCCGTGTCCCTGCTTCCAGAAACTTCTCCCTGCAGCCCACGCTCCATGGCACCCCAGGGACACAGACGGGATCTAGTCCCACTTCAAGCCCAAGGGCTGCCCTGGCCCCACGGAGAAGACCCAGCCCACACTCAGCTGTGAACAGCACCGGCTGTCCTCAGTCCCCATGAGGAATCCAGAAAAACATCAAGTGCACAGACACAAAGAGCAACGCAGCATGCTCAGTGGAGAGGAGAGTGGCCAGCAGGCAGAGGGACGAGGCCAGGAGCCAGAGATCCAGGCCTACCAGGACTTGGGGACCAGCCTTGGTGACACTGTCAGGACTCTTGCTAAGAGAGGATCTCAGGTGCCCTCACCCAAAATGAAACATGGGCCGCCCTGTGAGACGATGGGCAGGCTAGCTTGCTCGGTGGCCTTGGTCTCACCGCTGTGCACCTTGGCTGTGTACAGTGGAGTGTCAGCTCTGTGTTCCCCACGGAGAGGAGACCGAGTCACAGGGAGCCTCACCCCGAGGCCTGCAGCAGCCTTCCAGCCTCCCCGCCACCTCGGCCGGGAGGGACCCTGCTCCTGTCTCCGCCCCAGAGAGGACTTTGTCCAAGGTTCACTTCAGGACAGACTGTGGCCTCACAGAGGCCTGCTGACCTGTCTTTATCCCCGCCACAAGGGGAGCTCCAGGGCCAAAACCACATCCGTGTGCCCCAGGTCCCTGCCCACGTTTCCTGAGTGACGTTGAGAATGGAACCTCGAGAGGACAGGGCAGCTGAGGTCTCCCGCACCCCGACCACACACGAGCAGCTGTTGCTTACAGATTCAACCCATGGGCCTTCTCCTCTGCTCTGGTCACCCCATCCTGCTTTCCATTCTCCATGGTAACTTCATGGAACCAGGCATCCCATCAAACAGCCCAGGGGCCGTGGCCACCAAGTCACTGCAGAGCAGAGGGGAGCTGGAAGGTGGCCGCAGGCAGCTGGGTGAGGCTCACTGTAGGGCTTGGTCCCTCCCCAGGGCCTGGGGGACACTGAGCTCTTTAATAGATTACTATAAATAGTAAAGGCATAAACACCGTGTGCATGCAATGGAGAGTGCAACTTGCAGACGTGTCAATCATTCACTATTTTTTGGTGTTAGAGACCATTCTGCAACCAGCATCCAGGACGCGGTGTCTGTCCAGGGGTGCTCCAGAGACAAGGCATGGCTGGAAGGGGAAATCCTGGCTCCAAGATAAAGACACCTTCAGGGAGAGAGGAGGGAGCTGAAGATGGATAGGTGATAGACGGATGACAGAGAATGGAGGATAGATAAACAGTAGACAGAGGATAGATGTAAAGACAGGTACATGGGGGTGACTGATGGTCACGTAGGGAGTGGACCACAGACAGATGTAAGGGAGCTAGGTAGGTCCACAGACAGTAGACGACTGATTGACAGGGAGATGGCAGTACAGAGCAGAGCCCAGGGTCCTGGAGGCATCTGCTTTGCCGCCAGCAGAGCCGCTCGCGTTCAGCTGTGCTGACCTCCATTGCACAACCCCACCCACAACCCCACCCAGCCACCCGGAGCTCAAACAACACATTTCTCCATCACAGCCTGAGAGTGTAGACCGACGGGCAGGACTCTCTCCTGGCTTGTGGCCACACCTTCTGTGACCTCGCGTGGTCACATGGGTCACCTCTCTGGTGGCCCGATCCCTTCAGGGGCCCACCCTCCTGGCCTCGTCCGACCCTGCTGGCCTCCCCAAGGCTGCCTCCAAATCATCACCTTGGGGCTCAGGGTTCCTGTGCGGAAAGCCCCCGCTCTCCCTGCTGCCCAGGGTGGGCACTCATGCCCACAGCTCCTGCTGGGTTCTGAGGGTCCCTCGTGCCTCCTTCTGCAGACCAGAGAGGCTGGTGCCTTCACTGACAGCCCTCGCCCTGCGGTGATGTGAGGATCTCAGTGGGAGCAATGGACGCCCACTGAGCCACGCCCAGGTCCTCATCCCTGGAGCCCGTGGGCCTGCTGTTCTGGTTGGAGATCCGACCTTATTCAGCAGATGTGAGTCGGTTCAGGATCTGGAGACGAGATCATCCTGATGGTCTGGGTGGTCCTAACTCAGGGACGGGGGCCTTACAGGAGCCCCAGCAGGCACAGTGAGAAGATGGCAGAGGCTGGACCGAAGGTGCCATGGCCTCCAGCAGCCTGAAGAGGCAGAGAGTCCCCCAGCACCCGAGGGCACTGCCCCAGGCCCCAGGTGTGAGGCTCTGTCTTCCAAGAGAGCGAGGGCACCTGCATCCTCAGTGCCAGCGGGGCAGCTCCTGGGACGCCCAGCACCCCCACAGGATCGGGCACGGGGCACTGGAGGCCCAGGCAGGCTCAGACCCACGGCTGTACCTCTCGGCCAGAGGGCACTGCCTGCTCCCTGATTGGAGCTAAATAAAGAAAAACCGTGACAGAAGAATCAGAGCTAATTTTATAAGGAAAGCTTGTTTTTAGAGAGTTTAATTTTTTCGTTGTTGTTCCTTTGGGGTAAAAAATAAGAAAATAGATTTCCCCATTCCCGGGCAGAATAATTATGTCAATGTGAATGGCAGAGGCCTAATCTGTCCCAGCCCTGTACAATTTCATCATTCTAGACGATTAAAATTTTTAATCAAAGGTTTCAGTTATTAAACTGCCTGAGGTTGGCAAAGGTTTGCTGTTATCTTACATTAGAATCCATCATGATCCAAATAAAATGAAATTAATTTGAGGCACTGGAAGGAACGCAGGTCAGGGGAGCACTGGTATTTCCGGGGCTGAGCATCACAGCAGGTGCTGGGAAGGCCCCACCACACCAGCCTGGGCCTCGGGAGCCCCAGCACCCAGCACCAGGAGGGCACCAGTGCCACTGGAGACCTGGAGGCCAGAGCTGGGGAGGGGAGGCTCATGGAGACCGCGCCCAGTTGGTGGCAGGCATCCCTCCCCCTGCTGTGTCTGCCACGCCCCTCCTCTGCCTGCCCCTGAGTCCTGAGCAAGCTTCTCCATTCCCTCCGTGGCCTCTCAGCAGCTTACAGGCCAGAGTCCCTCTGTGTCCTTCCAGCAAGTTCCTTGGCCCCACCTGGGCACCCAGGCACCCTTTTCCCCAGTGCCATCCCCAAGCCCGCCTTCCAGGGAGCCACCCAGGTAGATGCAGGGGGCATTCGAGCACAACTGCCCAAATTGCACCAGCGCAAAACTAAGCTTGAGCTCGGGGGTGGAGCAGCATGTCACCCACCCAGCCCTCCAGGACAGGCTGAACCGGGAAGGAGCCTGCGAGCTGGGGGTTCTGAGCCTCGGCACTGCCAGCGTTCCGTGCTGAAGGCAGCTCGTGGTCCTGGGCACCTGGGCTCCTCAGCATCACCCCAGCCCTGTCCCGAGGTGCAAAAGGAGGCAAAGCAGTGCTGCTGACACTCAAGGAGGGAAACGGAGGCCCGGAGGGGTCCCAGCCTGAGGGTCGCCTGTGTGTGGCATCAGGCTCCAGTGCCTCCTCACCACACCACACCCCCTCATTCCTGTCCCTGGGAGCCCCAGGGATGGTGGGCATGGCTGAGACCCCAGCCCAGGGAGGGTTCCTTCCTCAGAACCACACTCGAGCCCACCTCTGTCTGCCCAAAGGGAGCCCAGGGCCTCCTGCGTTCTTGGTCTCCGCAGTCTCCGCTTCTGTGGTTAATTCTGTTCCCTGGGCTGAGCCACGGCACCCAGGCCTCCAGGTAGAGATGAGCCTGGGGGTGGCTGGGACGTCTGTTCTGGATATGGTCAATATTTAAATCAGAACTCTGAGTGAAACAGAAGACCCTCCAGGGTGTGGTGAGCCCCATCTGATCAGCTGAGGCCTTGAGAGGAGAGACAGGTCCCTCAAAGAGGAGTGGATTCTGCCCCAGACGGGCTGCAGACCCCACTGCAGCTGCCGCTCTTCCCTGGGTCTCCAGCCTCCCGTAGACTTGAACTTGCCAGCCCCACAATCACATAAGCCAATCCCTTAAAATCTCTCCATAGATCAATCGATAGATAGAGAGAAAGACAGAAAGGTGATAGATGATGGTGGAGAGATGGTTGATGGATGGATGATAGATGATAGATTGATGATAGATAGATAGATACATACATACATACATACATACATACATACATACATACATACATAGACAGACAGACAGACAGAGGTCCCACTGAGCCCTTGGCTAGCACAGCTTCCGTCTCGGGCAGAACAACAGGAGGAGATGCTTGCCAGGGAATCTGGGAGCTGGCACAGCACCTCATGGGCTGGCCAGGCCAGCCATCCTGAGCCCAGTGACCTCTCCTCACAGGGGAGGCGGATCTGCCCTGGGACGGCACCACCCAGAGCAGCCATGGGCGCTGGGCACTAATGGACGATGGCCATCCTCTGCAGCGTGGGTGGCAGTGCCCACCTCCACAGCAGATCCAAGCCCATCGGGGTCCTGGGAGGTCCTGGGCTGCTCTGGGAGATGCAGGAGCAGCAGCTCCACCGTGTGCCCACCAGCACAGCCCCCAGAGCACCCCTGCCGCACAGCCCACTGCGTACAGCCTGCCTGCTCGCAGCTCTCTGGCCGGCTACAGCATCGCCAGGGCTGCTGAGCCTCACTGAGTGTCCTCCCAGGCATCTTCCTGACTGTGGGACAGGCCTCCCTGCCTCCCTTCACTACCAGGTACTACTGCCCCAGGCTGGGAGGAGACCCATGTCCACACCCAGAGTGACATCCCCAGCCACTGAAGCTGCAGTGTGCTCCCTCGTGGGGAGGGACTCGCCTGAGCCTGGGTGTGGGAGCAGCCATGGACCACAACATGGGCCAAGGAGAGGATGAGCCCACGAGAGCTCACAGGGAGGTGGAGGACCAAGGCCTGGGCACAGGGGTGGGGAAGGAGGGACACAGGGCCCCAGGACAAGAGGCCAGGTGAGCAGCTGGGTTTTCCCAGTGAAGACCCTAAGCAGAGCTTCATCCAGACCACTCCTGCCAGTGACCACCAGGGCCCCATGTGCAGAACCATGGAGGGGGCCTGGGAGGAGACCGTGTAGGAGGCCCCATGGGGAGAGGGGCTGTGAAGTGGATGGGCTGGCCAGGAGGGTAGACCCTCTGTCCCTGGTACGGATGTCAAGGTGAGGTCACCAGCCATGGGGCAGAGCAGGGAACAAGCGATGGCTCCCTTAGAATAGCTGGAGACCACAGACGTGCTTTCATGGCTGCAGAGAGAGGAACTGACCTGGGGACAGGGAGGATCTGGGCATGTCCTAGAGCTTTGTCCACCTGAGCCAAGAGGAGGCCCTGGCCCTCAGCTGGGAAGACGGCAGGATAGACGGAAGGGACGGGAGGAAGGCCAAGCCTCCTGGAGCAGCTCCTTATGGGGACCTGACTCTCTGGAGAGGTCCCCTGGGACAAGGGGTTCACCTGCCAGTGGCAACCCAGAGACAGGGAGAGGTGGAGAGGTCAGGGCTGGACTCTCACAGGGGTAGGAAGCAAGGCAGGACCTGGGGTCCTCAGATTCGCGGGTGGGGTTATGCAAGAGGGTCAAGGGGTTTCAGGCCGAGGGATCCCGGGGAGAGCCCAGGAAAGGCGGCCTCACACGGGTAGGGAGGGTGCTTCTGCAAGGCCCCGAGAGGCCTGCAGGTGGCCTGGGCAGAGCCTAGTGGGAGGGGCTTGGAGACGAGGGCTCCTCAAGGATGCAGGCCAGCTGAGCCCAGGACTTGGCACCCAAGGGCCTGGGCCGCCCCTAACCCCACCGTGGCCTCTCTGTCCACACGGGGATGCCGAGGCACTTCCCACCTCTGGGTCTCTCCTCGATCAGAGGCAGCAGGGGCCAGCCAGATGCCCACTTCAGAAAGAGATGGCCTTTGATAAGGAGTGCCTGTCAGTGAGCCTGTGAGGCCGAGATGAGAGGCCCTGCAGGCGAGGTGGAGACAGGCAGCCTTTGAAAGAGCAAGAACGACCGAGGCCCCTGTTATCTCCGCAGATCCTGGGAGGGATGCACTGAGCGACGGAACGTCGCCTCTGCTTCATGATTCACCTTGGGTTTGTGGTGTTTGATCAAAGTCACTGAATTTAATAAGAGTTTGTCAAGGCGACCTCATCTTGTTCCAAAACATCAGGAGCCCTGGACCCACGCACTCCCCCTGAGAAGGCGGTGCGTGTCTGTGCGCGTGCGTGTCTGTGTGCCACGTGGGCTTTCCAGGAACTCCTGGTTTCAGCCAGGAGCTTTATTGTCCGGGAAGAAGGTTTCCACGCACGAGAGCCAGAGGAGATCGTAACTGCTCGCGCCCCGCGCCACACTGCCTCCCGCCCTCTCCTCTCCGGGCACCGCAACGCTGTGCGTGCGGGGCGTCTGCCGCTGTCACTAGCCGGGTGCCCCTCCTCGCTGCCCAGCCCTGGAGACCCTTCCATCCTTTCTGCACTTTCCTGACATGAGTGAAGCAGATAAGCAGAGTGTGGCCTCAGGCTGGGGACAGACCCCGTCTGCTTGGGAGGTGCAGTGGACAGCTCAGCACCAACTCATGCCGACGGCCATCCCTCCCCTGGGTGTTTCCAGGAATGTCCACAACAAGGTCCCATTGAGGGGCTGGGACACCCTGGGTGGCCTCCTGCCACTGCAAGGAGCCCTGCTGTGTCCTGGTCACCGTCCCCTACCTAGGGACTCAGAGCCACCAGGCTCAGGGCCCAAGTCAAGCCCCAGCCCTTGGTGACACAGACCTTCACGAGGTTTCCAAAATGAAACCTAGGACACTGTCTCCAAAAACTGATAAGCAGAGCTCACGGAAGACAGGGACCTGCACGACGAGCTGGGGACCTGTGCTTTCAGGTGAGTCCTGCCGTGGGCTCACCAGCGCTCTGGGAAAATGGCAGCCGGAGCCGGAAAGCTGCCGAACCTCTCCGCCAGGCATGTGCCCGTCCGAGGCCCACTGACTGCCACCCTGGGTGTGAGCTGGCTCTCTCCTCCAGTTCCTCTGCTGGATCGCTCGATGGGGCCACCGCTCTTTCCCGTCTTGCAAGACACCCTGCTGTTGGCACCAGGCACCTGGCCAGCTGAGCGTCACGGCCTTTCCTTCCCATGCCCGCTCTCCGCTCTGCAGGCAGTGTGCTGTGCAGTGCTGGTGGCCGATGGCTTCCTGTGTCTCCTCACGCTGGGCCCCTGGCCCGTCTGTGCTGTCTCCCAGCTCGTCCCACCCGAGTCCCACCCAGACATGCTCCCGACAGCAGACGCCAGGCGGCCTCCACCCCCCTAGCCTGCAGTATGCTGCTCTCAGCCCTGAGCCTCCTGGACTCCCATGGGCATGTGTCGGGCTGGGTCAGCTGCTCATGGGGGCTCTGCGTGGGCAGCCCAGGGTCCTTCTGGAACACGGCATGGACACACCAGGGCCCTCTCGGCTCTCCTGCAGCCCCACGTGAGCCAGCACTTGCCTCCTGGCCTTTACCTTCCCGCAGCCCAACGGGTGTGAGGCAGCATTTGTCCTCGGGGTGGTCTTGCGGTGGCCATGGCTCCGTCTTCTCTCTACACCTCCTGGCGTTCCCTGCCCATTGCTTCCTCGTCCTTTGCCTGGGTCCCACCGGGGGCTCTCATCTTTTGAATCGCAGGCGCCCCGTGTCCTCTGGACGGGCCCTGTCAGCTTCCACACTGCGTGCCCGCTGAGTGCACCATCATCCCTTCGTCCTCCATGGGACACGCGACCCGCCAACCCTGACACGGGAGCCCTGTGGACCCCTCGTGGCTGCACTCTGAGCATTCATGCCACACCCTGCTCCCAAGGAAGATCCTCTCCTGCATTTTCCTTTAACTCCTGCTTCTCCTGTGGGGACTGGATCCAGCTGTGACCCAGCTGTGGGAGGCACGAGGAGGAACTCCGCTGGGGTTTGGGTTTTGTTCTGTTTTCACACCGTACCACACACAGCTGCCACTGTGGTTTGAACGTCTGTCCCTCCAAAACGCACATTGACATTTGACTGCCCTGGTGAGCTGTAAGGGACAGGACTTCTAGGGGCAGCCAGGCAGGAGGCTCTCCCTGTGTGGTGGGCAGCCCTCGAGGCATCAGGAAACGCTTGCCCGGAGCCAGCGCTCCACCCTGGGCTTCCAGCCTGAGATCTGCGAGCTGGCCGGCCCTGTCACCACGGAGCACCTGACTACAGCCTGTCACCGCAGCGTGACAGCCCAGGCCGGGGGCCAGCCTCTCCTTTGGTCTGTTACCGTGTGAGCTGCGCTGAAGGCTGCAGAGGCTCCCGTTGCCTCCCCCATCAGCCTCCCCACACACCAGCAGCTTCCCAACACGTCACTCTCACACAGGTCCACCTTCCCAGGGGCCTTGTGTTGATGGAGGTTACCTGTGTTGTGGGGTCCAGGTATCAACGAGGGGCCTGGCGAGACCCCTGCTGGGACCACAGGTCCCTACGCCCCTGAGGGAGGCCACGGCTGCCAGCTGCTTCTAACAGGAGCAGCGTGGACCGCACTTCAAAAGGTTCCCGGTGGTAAGATCCCCTGTGACCACCTACACTGAAGGCGTGGCCAAGAGGACTCGGCCCAAAACGCCCTGTGCCTACCACAGCCCCGGAACGCAGGGAGCCACCCGGGCTCTGACTTCAGCCATGGGATCCCTGGCACCTTCCAGATGAGGCGGCCTGAAGCGAGCCTCCCACAAGAGGATGAAGCACCTTTCATTACAGTTGTTGATGCTCATTTCAGTGTAATTAGAATCTCAAACACGTTGCTTAGGTATTTAAAAATCCAACAAGATCAGGGGAGATTGCTCCTCTCCCTCCCCTCCATTCTCACTCTCTTTTTTTAAATATGTATATATTGCAGCACTGGCTAAGTTGCTAGGACCTTGCTGAATTGCTGAGGTGGCTTTGAACTTGCAATCCTCTGCCTCAGCCTCCCGAGCTGCTGGGATTACAGGTGTTTCCCGTCCACTCTGGAGGGAGGCAGGAGGCACTCATGATTCATCTTCTGATTTAATAGAGAAAATAGCAAAGGCCAGACTGTAGGACGGCGAAGGTGCCGGCTCCCACGGCCACCACCCGGCACTGTAGCTCAGGACCTCAGGCAGAAGCCGGCACATCCTACCCACTACCTCCCTGTCACCATCGGTTGCTTGAGTGTGGACAGATGGAGCGTGTGGAGTTCGGCGGCTGGTCACATGGAAGCCAAGGACCATGACCCAGACAAGCAGAGGCAGGAGGGGCAGAGGGGACCCAGGGCCGGGCGGCAGGAGGCGTGTGGACTGTTCTGGGCACACGGAGCAGAGGGCTCTGTCTTGCAGGAGCACGAGGTTCGACAGGAAAGTCACTTGGGGCCAGGCCACAGGAACCTGGCTGCAGCTGGGGGCTGGGCTCAGAGCCCACGCTGCCCCCGAGGCCTTCAGCAGCTCCTGTCCCCAGGAGAGGTGGCCAGAGTGCGTCTGCCCAGAGATTCCGCCCAGGTCATCCATGAACGTGGAGCAGGCTGGGTGCTGTAGCAGACTCAGGTGAGGGGTCTCCCGAGGGCCCCCAGGTGCCACCTGCTGCCTCATCCAGCCCCGCACAGAGCAGGACGCCAACAGCAGCCTCTGAGGGGGCAGGACCACACCGGCTCAGCTGCAGGCCACCCAGGCCTGGCTCCACCTGGCCAGGTATCAGCACTGAGATGTCGCCCGCTGTTGGGAGGCTGAGTGGAGAGAGGCCCTTGAGTTCTAATCGTGGGCTTGTTGCTGGCGTTTTCCACGGACCACCGCAGACGCAGCACCCAGCCTTCACCTCGCAGCTCGGAGACGTCCCAAGGAGCCCTGTGAGGTATCGTCACCAACTTCCGCAAGCTCAGCGTCTTAGAACAGCACCAGCTGACTGACTCACAGACCTGGAGGTCAGAAGCCTGCGGTGGCCTCCCTTGGCTGTAGCCGAGGCCCCGGCAGGGAGCTCCTCGAGGCTCCGGGAGGACCCCCAGCCTTCCCAGCTGCCAGCAGGGCCGAGTCCCTAGCTCAGGCCGTTCTCCACCTCAGTGGGAGCAGCACAGCGCTCCCTGGCCCTCCTCCAGCTCTGCTGCCCCCCTGCCAACCTCCTCCACGTCCAAGAGCCACAGGAAATCCAGGGTCACCTAGAGCCCAAGGCCAGCCATCATGACCACAGCCATCTGCACCGAGCCCCCTTCACCACGAGAGGTCATGAGCTCGCTCAATCTGGGGATCAGGACATGTACCTGGGGCCCAGGACAATAGCACTCGCCTCTGTTCCTGGGACGTGTCCCCAACGCCGACTGTGCTCCCGCGTTGAGTGACAGCACAGTGAGGAGCACCCAGGAGGGCCGGCACCCCCACAGGACGGCTCCCTGTCATGGGAAGGAGGCCGTGTCCCAACCCTGTGGCCTGAATAATCTCGCCCGAGGCCCTGGTCCCATGCTCAACCCCCACATCCCACAGCAAGCATGCAGCCACCAAGCCAGTTACCCCCGTCCCCAGCCTCCCCTTCCCTCCCTCAGTCTCTCTTAGGCCCCCACTTAGGGATATTAGGGATATTAGAACTTCCTCCTGCAACACAGCCCTGAACAATCTTGAGAGGCCCCAACATCCCGACTGCAAGGCACAGCTACTCCTGCGAATAGCTGAGGACTCGAATTCCACTGTGCTGGGTGGCACCCTCTAGGATTGTGCAGTGCTCCACCTGCACCACCATCCAAGACAGCCCTGAGGACCGCAGTGAAGAGTGGAAGACAATAGAACGTTCTCCACCAAGGGATCCAGGAGGAAATAACAAAGTCTGCCTCCTGCATTTTCTTGGCAGGGGAGCACCCATCACAGAACCAGGCTCACCCCACAAATTCCAGCTACCTCTCAGCAAGCACCTGCATGGAACCAGGGTGGCCCAGGAGGTCCAGGTGACCCTGTGTGGGCGTGCCCGTGGACTAGAAAAGCTGCCCACATTCAGGTCAGCTGAGGTGGCTGGTCTCCTTCCCACCCTGCAGCCGAGCTGGAGCTGGGGACAAACAGGCCACAGGCAGATAAGCGGAGCCTGCACAGGGGAAGCCTCTGTGCTGTGCCCTGCCGGGGGACACTGTCCCCGTCTCTAAATCCATACAGTGGTCCCCGGCTCCAGGCTCCAAAGCCCCCAGGCAGAGAGCCAGGGGGTCACAGCCATCCCGGCAAAGGCGGGCGGGAGGCGCCATCCTGCCACCCTCCGGCAGCAGCAGGAGTGGCCAGCGTGACAGCCCGTGTCCTGGGCCTTGTGTGGACGAGCAGGCGGAGGCTGCGGCCCTGCCCAGACCTCGGCAGCTGGCCCCACCCAGGCCCAGCGAGGGGTCCCGGCTTCTGTGCTGGTGAAGTGCCGGCCGGTGCCAGCTGCCCCGGAGCTGGGGTTTGGGGTGGAGACTCATCTGCTGGACGCCGGCTCCCCACTCAGCTCTAGCAGAGCCCCTGACCACCCCCGGGGTGTGGGACGGGCTTCAAGTGGGACAGGAAAGTGCACCCCCTGCACACACCGCACGGCCTGAGGCAGGACCGGTCAGAGCGGCAGGGAGCCGCTCCCTGGGGCCTGGCAGACACCCGGGCTGACAGGCGTCCCACCCATGCCAGCCCCCTGTGGTGCCACGGTGGCCTCGGTGCCCTGGGTGGGTGACCTGACTCCGGAGCCCCAGCCCAGCTGCAGCCGGTGCCCCTCCCTCCCCTCCCTGCCATGGCAGCCTCGCGCGGCCCGGCCAGCCTCACCCCCGGCGGGGGCTGGTCTCACAAGCCACCCACCCGGAGGGCCTCCTGCCAGCCGCCCCAGAGTCAGGTCCTGTGGCCACGGCCTTCGCTCCGGCCCAGCACTGGTGCAGGAGGTCAGCCTCCGGGCAGCCGCAGGGCCTGAGCGAGGAAGCAGAGCCCTCGCCAGCGCCCAGCGCAGTCCTGCCTGAGCACTTGAGGGGACGCACAGCGGGCCGCAGCGTCTGCGCCTCTCCCTGAACCCTCCGAAGGCCGGGTGCATCTCTCTGGACAGCCGTTAGGGCCCAGGAGGGAGGACAATGCTGGTGACCAAGAAGACTTGCACTCATCTGACACCCGCACAGTGAGAACCTGGTGCAACCATGGAGTCGGGCCAGGCCAGCGAGGCCCGGGCTCCCCTGCTGGTGATGAGGCCAAGAGCCTCAGGTCCCATCCCTTCATCCTGCGTCCCAGGTCCCCGTGGGCTGCTGCCTCTGCACGCTGAAAGCCGTCTTGTCCAGGCCCAGCCTCGTCCTGCCCGCACCACACACTCGGGCCCCCTGAAGGACTGCCCACCAGCAGCTGGGGGCCCTCTGGCCAGCCGGGGGCCATGCCAGAGCCCTCGCTTCCCCCCACACTCTCCCTCCCCAAGGCTCCAGAGGACCTGGCTGGGTTCCTGCTGGCAAGGCTCTGTCTCCTACGCCCTGGGCACTGCCATCTCTGTCCATGGTCACTCCCAGCCTGCATGTGGACTCCAGGGGCGTCACAGAGAACCTGCTGGGGCCCGGCTCTGGGCCCAGCATGAGCTTCCTCATCCTGTCACCCTGCTGGGCGGTGCCCTGCCATCCCTGAGTGGAAAACACAGGAGCAGACAGACCCCCACCCACCTCGCCCCGATGCCCCTCCAGTCCCACCCACAGCAGAACTGGACAACCCTACGTCCAGGGGGCATCGCCTGACCCTGGCCACAAGCTCTCCTGGAGAAGCAGCTTCCTGATGGAGGAAAAGGATGGAAACCAGGGGATGCAATGGTCCTGGGATGACACTGGCCACTGGTCCCCGAGCAGCCTGGAGGGTGAGGTCCTCCGCAGAGGAAATGGCCGGCGAGCTCTGAGGGGTGCAGGCCCTTTGCTGCAAAGCCAGAGCAGACCCCGGGTTCCCGGGGCCCATGTCAGCCCTCCGTCCGCCCAGAACCCCAAGGAATGGGACGGGGGCCCAAAGAGGGGAGCCTGCAGCTCAAAAGGACAGCTTGGGCCTCGTGTCCATCCCTCCCCAGGGAGTGGGGTGGGCGGGGAGCCTGTCTGTGAAGCCAGCCCACACCGTGGGCAGAGTGCTCCGCATCTGCAGAGGGTCCTCCAGGCCCACCCACCCACCAGCCTCTGGGCTGAAGCCACCTCGTAGGAGGACCTCTTCCCAGCGGTCCCATGTCACAGCGGCCATCAACACCAGATGGTGAGAGGTAGGTGCTCCCAGCCAGGCTCCCCAGGGGAGGCCAGGAAGGCAGGGCCTCTGCCCTGCTCCTTCGCCTTCTCGTCCTCCCTCCTGGAGCCCCGGGAACACCGTGCAGCCTGGTCGTCAGCAAATGCCCCCGTCCTGCCCTCCCTGAAGGTCGCATGGAAGCTGCCCTCCTCTCCCCCACTCTCTGCCCATGTCCAGCATCTTGCTGGACACCTCAAGGTCATCTTGCAGAGGCGAGGCCAGGTGACCTGATCAATACAGCTGCACAGCTCTGGGGCCCCTCATCTCCCGGCTCCTCATCTGGGAACTGGAGATGTGATGGTTCCTGTTGCCACGACAGCCCAGGATGCGCTGTGGGACGGGGCCTCCACTCCAGGGACCCACTGGGGCACCCACTCCCAGGGAACCCAGGCACCCTCCCCTTCCACAGCCCTCTTACCCCATGAGGACGCAGCGCACCCCACCCCACAGCCCAGACCCTAAAGCAGGATCCCTGGCACTCGGCCCTGCCAGCCTCTGCCTGGACTACCAGCCAATCACCAACCACCTCAGGGGTCTGTTCCCTCCTGGGGTTTTACCAGTGGACGCACCTGCCTCTCTTCTTGCCGACCTCAGTCTGTCGGTAAGAGGTGCCCACACAGGAAGCTCCAGGCCAGGCCAAAATGAGGAACCGGCCAAGCCCACGGAAAGGCCTGCTCGTCTCCTCTGAAGCCGGGGAGGGCCGGGCACAGCCCTGAGCTGGGAGGAGCCCTCACAAGCCTCGTCGACAACAGCAGGCAGGGTGGGCGGTGTCCCCTGGGCTGCCTCCCGGTCCCTGACTCAGCCCTCCCTTGGCCCTGTCCTGGTGGAAGTGACCCTGGCCTGGCTCAGGCTCTGTGCCTTCCAGGCCTGTCTGGGTGGAGGAGGCCGGTCAGTGTGTATCCAGGGGTGGGGGCAAGTAGGATGTGGCCATCCAACCACCCTCCTCTAGCATCCACATGGAGAGCCTGGCTCTCTGCTGAGTTTTAAGAGCTTGCTTCTGATTGGCAAGGCTGGAGGCACGGTCTTGGGGGCCAGGTGTCTCTGAGGCCTGTTCCAGGGCAGCCCAGGACCTCGGGATGCCCTAGTCACCACCTTCCAACACGGCAGCCAGCTCCTCCTCAGGATGCCCGACTCGCCACCTTCCAGCACGGCAGCCAGCTCCTCCTCGGGATGCCCGAGTCACCACCTTCCAGCATGGCAGCCAGCTTCTCTGGTTCTAACGCGACATGAGCCCTTGAGTGGGTGCCTGGCCTGTGCAAGGCTCCCAGCGGCTGCTCACCGTCATGGGACCTTCTCTGCAAGACTGAGAATGGTCACCACCCCACTTCCCTGAGTCACAGCCGACTGAGCACCTGGAGTCCAGCCACATTTGGCCTCCCAGCCACACCCAGAGGTGCTGAGTGCTCAGTCTGTGCCGGGTCCTGGACACAGCCACCCCAGGCAGGCGCAGTCTTGGAGGGGTGCTCAGGAGTCGAGGGAGACCAGGGAGGCCCCCAAGAAGGCCACGTCTACCCTATCTCTAGAAGTCAGCAGGTGGACAGGCAAACGGTGTCAGCTGGGTCCCAGATGTCCACCGAAGGTCCATGTGTCCAAGGCGTGGGCCCAGCCTCTGGAGGTGTGGAGCCTCATAGGAGGAAGTGGGGTTGCTGGGTCCAGGCCTTGAGGAACACTGGTACCCGGGCCCTTCTCTCTCCCCCACCCACTTCAGCTCCCTGGCTGCCGTGACGTGAGGAGCTGGGCTCCACCTTCACTCCCACCACGCCGTGCTGCGTCACCAGAGCCCAAGTGACCATGGACTGAGACCTCTGGAACTGTGAGCCAGGTAAACTTCCTCTCCTTTGAAGTTGATTATCTCAGGTATTTTATTCCAGCAGCAGAAAGGTGGACAGCAGAAGGTGAGGGCAGGAGGCCCAGGCAGAGGAAATGGAAAGAGAGAGGAGGGAGGAGGCAGGCAGGTGACCAGCATGGCCGGTCTGAGGACAGTGGTTACGGAAGACCACAGAGCAGGTCAGTTACTCACCAGCCCGAGGGCGACACCACCCCAGCTGGACACCACCCCAGCTGACCACAAGCACCCGGGCAGCTCCTCCATATGCCAGCTCCAAGCAGGCTCCCCCTCCCGTTCTCCACCTCCTGCGCCCTCCTCAGGACACTGGCTTCCATGCTGAGCCTGCCAGTGCACAGAGAGGTGCACGGCCACTCGGAGCAGCTCAGCCAGGAGACCTGCAAGGCAGCGTCTGAGTGGCCTCTGCGGCCTCTCCAGATGAGACGGCTTCCTGGCCTCCAGGTGCCGCCCCGTTCCTTGTTCCCTCCAAACAGAGGAAGCTAAGCACACAGTAGGTGCCTGATAAATGTTTCCTTCCTTGATTTCGCATCAGCTGACCTCCCTGGGGCCCGCGGGGCGGCTATGGCTGAATATTCGTGTTGCTGAAGCTCCTCTGCTGAACCCTGAGCCCCAGGTGCTGGTACCGGGAGGGGGCCTTTGAGAGGGACGGGGTCGAGAGGCCCACAAACAAGAGCCCTTAGAAAGGACCCAGAGGGCTCCCGGCCTCCACCACGCAGGGACCCAGAGGGCAGCGCCACCTACGAGCCAGGAGGGGCCTCGGCACCCTGGATGGCGGACACGCTGGATGGTCGTCCTGGGCCCCACAGGAGGCTGAGAAGGAAGCCCACGTGCGCCAGCTGCCCGGGCTGTGGAGTCCCTACCGCAGCACAGTGAGCCCCGACGGAGGGCCTGCACCAAGGGGCTGGACGGCACTGAGCCCGGGCAGGCACCAGGCTGGGGACAGCACAGGGCTGGCCGAGGGGCCGGGGCTGGGCTGAGTGCAGAGGAATGGAGGGGCTGCTTCACTCGGACCCGCCAGACCCGCTGTGAGCAGAAGCCAGGGGCCTTCTTCCTGGCTGGGTGCTCCCCCAGCTCCTCTTCAACATGAACCTAAAACTCAAAAAATAAATGCATTAATTTTAAAAGAAGATAAAACAGGAAGACCTTGGCCCTGGAGGACGGCGTCCTCAAGCTTCCGTGGGTGTGGGATCACAGGGGGCCTCTGCAGAGCAGGGTGCCGGGCCCACCTGGGGACCCCCACAAAGGGCCTCAGGTTCCATCAGAACCAGAACCAGGTCCCCACCGACTTTCTGAGCAGCTGTAGAAGGTGTCCCAGTCCTGGGACCTGCTCATGGGCCGGCTCTGTAGACAGGGGCTTCACGGACATGGGGGGGGTAGACAGGGGCTTCACGGACGTGACGGGGGGGGGG
>JAJEJO010004841.1:21280-96715 GCA_020662805.1 Glaucomys volans | reverse complement strand
AAAAAAATGGAGATAGTATCCCACATTCTATCAGATCATAATGGAATGATATAAGAAAACAATAATAAAATAAAAAATGAAGCTACTTCAATACCTGGTGACTAAATTTTGTCCACGATTCTTCTGCTACCCATTCATCATTCAATAGAATGAGTAGCAGAAGAAATCATGGACAAAATTAAACACTGAGAGGCAAATGAGAATAGTGATACAACATATCAAAATCTCTGGGATGCTTTGAAGGCAGTGATAAGAGGAAAGTTCAGTGCATTGAGCTCATTCATTAAAAGAACAGAAAGTCAACAAACAAATGACCTAACATTATATCTCAAAGCCCTAGAAAAAGAAGAAGAAATCAACACTTTTTAAACAACAGAAGACAGGAAATAATTAAAATCAGAGCTGAAATCAATGAAATTGAAACAAAAGAAACAATTCAAAAATTGACAAAACAAAAAGTTGGTTCCTTGAAACAATAAATACGATTGATGAACACTTAGCCACACTAATGAAAAGAAAGAGAGAAAACTCAAAATACTAAAATTTGCGATGAAAAAGGAAATATGACAGACACAATTGACACAGAAGATAATAAGAAACTATTTTGACAATTCATACTCCAATAAAATAGAAAATCTTGAAGACATCAACAAATTTCTCTCTAGAATGACCTACAAAAAACGAATAGGGAGGGCATGCATGATTTAAACAGATCAATTTTAAGCAATGAAATTGAAGACATCATCAAAATCCTACCAATCAAGAAAAGCCCAGGACTAGACAGATTCTCATCTGAGTTCTACAAGACCTTCAAATAAGAATTAACACCAATACTCCTCAAATTATTCCATGAAATAGAAAAGGAGGGAACCCTTCCAAACTCATTCTATGAGGCTAGTATCACCCTGTTACCAAAACCAGACAAAGACACATCAAGGAAAGAAAACTTCAGATCAATATCCCTGATGAACATAGATGCAAAAATTCTCAATAAAATTCTGGCAAATTGCATACAAAAACTTATTAAAAAGATAGTGCACCATGATCAACTTGGTTCATTCCAGGGATGCAAGGTGGTTTAACATATGGAAATCAATAAACAATAATTCAGCACATCAATTGACTTAAAGACAAGAATCTTATGATCATCTCAATAGATGCAGAAAAAGCATTTGACAAAATATAGCACCCCTTCATGTTCAAAACACTAGAAAAACTAGAGATAGGAATGAACCTCAACATTGTAAAAGCTATATGTGCTAAACCAACACCTACATCATTCTACATGGACAAAAATTGAAAGCATTCCCTCTAAAAACTTTTATTCAAAATCATCGTTGGAACTCTAGCCAGAGCAATTAGAAGAGAGAAATTAAAGGGATATGAAGAAGAACTCCAACTATCACTATTTGCCAATGACATGATTCTACATTTAGAAGATCCAAAAAATTCCACCAGAAAACTTTCAGAACTAATAAATGAATTTGGCAAAGGAGCAGGATATAAGATTAACACCAATAAATCAAATGTGTTCCTAAACATCAGTGATGAATCCACTGAAAGAGAAACTAGGAAAATTACTCCATTCAAAATAGCCTCAAAAAAAAAATAGAATACTTGGGAATCAATCTAACAAAACAGGTGAAAGACCTTTACAATGAAAACTACAGAACACTAAAGAAAGAAATTGAAGAATGTTTTAGAAAATAGAAAGATCTCCCATGTTCTTGGATGGGCAGAATTAAACATCATCAAAATGGCATACTACCAAAAGCATTGTACAGATTCGATGCAATTCCTATTAAAGTTCCAATGACATTCTTTTTTTAAAAAATTCTTAATAGTTGTTGAACCTTTATTTATTTGTTTATATATTTGTTTATTTATTTATTTGTATGTGGTGCTGAAAATTGAACCCAGTGCTTCGCACATGCCAGGCAAGTATTCTACCACTGAGCCATAATCCCAGCCCAATGACATTCTTCATAGAAATTGAAAAAGCAGTCATGAAATTTAATTGGAAAAATAAGAGATACAGAATAACCAAAGCAACCCTTAGGAAGAAAAGTGAAGAAGGAGGCATCACAATATCAGACCTTAAACTATACTACAGAGCCATAAGTGACCAAAATGGCATGGTATTGGCATCAAAACAGATAGGTAGACATATCTGTTTACCCAATGGTACAGAATAGAAGACACAGAGTCAACCCCACATAAATACGGTTATCTCGTACTAGACAAAGGCACCAAAAATATACATTGGAAAAAAGATAGCCTCTTCAAATGATGCTAGGAAAAATGGAAAGCCACATGTACCAAAATGAAATCAAACCTCTATCTCACCCTGCATGAACATCAACTCAAAGTGGATCAAGGGCCTAGGAATCATACCAGAGACTCTGCATCTAATAGAAGAAAAAGCAGACCCAAATCTTCGTCATGGCTTCGGACCTGACTTCCTTAACGAGACTGTTAAAGTGCAAAAGAATAAAATTATGAATCAACAAATGGGATGGATTCAAACTGAAAAGCTTCTTCACAGCAAAGGAAACAATCAATAATGAAGAGAGAGCCTTCAGAATGGGAGAAAATCATTGCCACCAGCACCTCAGAATATTAATCTCCAGGATATACAAAGAACTCAAAAAATACCAAAAAACCAAATAACCCAATCAAGGGCTAAGGAACTGAGCAGACACTTTACAGAAGATATACAATCAATCAACAAATATGTGAAAAAATGTTCAACATCTCTAGCAATTAGAAAAATGCAAATCAAAACTACTCTAAGATTTCCTCTCACTCCAGTCAGAATGGCAATTATCAAGAATATAGGCAACAATATATGTTGACAAGGATATGGGGAAAAAGGTACACTCCTTCATTACTGATGGGACTGCAAATTGTTGCAAACACTCTGGAAAGTAGTATGGAGATTCCTCAGAAAACTTGGAATGGAAACAGCATTTGAGCCAGCTATCCCACTCCTCAGTTTGTACCCAAAGGACTTAAAAATCACCATACTACAGTGACACAGCCACATCAATGTTTATAGCAGCTCAATTCACAATAGCTAAACTATGGAGCCAACCTAGGTATCCTTCAACAGATGAACAGATAAAGAAATTGCGGCATATACACACAATGGAATATTACTCAGCTTTAAAAAAGAAAGAAATTATGGCTTTTGCTGGTAAATGGATGGAGTTGGAGAACATCATGCTAAGAAAAATAAGCCAAACCCAAAAAACCAAAGGCTAAATGTTTTCTCTGATATGTGGACGCTAATTCAAAATAAGAGGGGGTATAGGGAAGAATAGAGTTACTTTATATTAGGTAAAGGGCAGTGAATGGTGGGGAGGGGGTGTGGGGGTAGGAATGACAGTAGAATAAATCAGATATTATTACCCTTATGCATATATGATTACATGTGTAACTCTACATCACGTACAACCAGAAGAATGAGAAGTTATACTCCATTTGTGTATGATGTGTCAACATGCATTCTGTCATGCATAATAAATTAGAACAAAGAAAAGACATGGACTTGGTTTCTATGCTTAAAAAAAATCTTCCTTTGCCCCCCACTCAAAAAGAAAAAAGAAAAAAACCTGATCATGCTACAACAGACACTAAAAGAAAAGAAAATTAAATAAAGTGATGTTTCTTGGCCCAAATTTAAAATTTTTCTATAAAATCTAGAGTGAAATTTCCTAATATAAAGTCTCACGTTTATTTGGGGAAAAAACTATGTCATACATGGGAGAAATTATTAAAAGTTTTAAGAAAAGCTATATGCTCTAAAGATTTGAAATCCCAGAAAACTAAATTCTTAAGCAGAGAGCAGGTTCTGGTGAAATACCTACTAAAATTGTTTCATTAAACTGTAACAGTACATGATCCACCAAAGACAGAAAGTTATGGTCAAATGCATTTGGGAATATTTAATATCCATCCTCCCTTGAAGAACCAACCATGTGTATTAACATATTCAAGTTCTGAAATGAAAATCTTATATTCTTGATTTAATTCAACATTTTCTCAAATTTATTTCAATTAAGGGACTCTACTAATAAACCAGTACCACTTAAGGCAAGGGTTATGGAGGTGTTTTCAAATAAAATACACCAACAACGTAATCTTAAACAAACTCACGTGGAATTCCACGTTTTCCTAAAATTCTTTTCTTGTCCACTGTATATCAGGTTTGGTGGGCAAGCAATTGTGGCTTCAGCTCTGCCACCATCTGCAAGCACACTTAATAAATTTCAACCTATGCTCAAACAAATTTTATACAAACTATGTTTCTTATTCATTTTCATCTTTCCCTTTCCATTTTTCATAAAGTAACCAGTGCAAATGAAATAATCAAATCCTGTTCAAACCTCTCTTCATAGGCTAAAAATAGTACTGTTTCAAAAATGGAAAAGCCAATACCTGTTGGCACGCTCATTTGCAATGATGTATGAAAATGTGAATTTGAAAGTCAAGTGTACCAACATGTAGAACCTCTGTGTAAGGTAAAGGAGCTCAGACAGACATAGCTGGATATCAGGACCGTACCCAGTAAAAAACATACCTTGGGCTATATTAAAAGACAGGTCACCAAACCCCAGAGAAACAGGGAGGCAAAGAGGGCCTCAATGCAATTAGTTAGAGCGCAGATCACAAAACTACTGGGTGCTTCCAAGAAGCAGCTGAATCAGGTATATAACACCATTACATATTGCAATTACCACGGCAACATTTGGAGTTGGAAGGTTCCAAGTATTCAATGCTGGAAAGCCGAGTGTAGGAATACATTTGCCATTTCAGATTAGTTAATGCTTATGTTTCATACTGAAACTGCTCCTCTCCCTGGCATCCAAACCTTGCTCTACCATGCCTGTCTCTGAAATGGCCTCCATGCCTTCTGGGCACAGAACCCTGTGGTCAGCTGCCTTGGTCTGCATCTGCCCTAAAATGACCTGTGCATCTCCAAACAGAAATTCTCCAAAAGTCCCAGACCGATCAGCTCATCTAGGGAACACAAAATTCACATTTTCTTGGTCTTATCCATTTTCCCAGTTTATCCAGAGTTTCCCCACAAGTTATCAATCAGGATAAGAATTAAACTAAGCGTATTTATAGTAAAGGCATTTGTTCTGCTACTGCTCACAGAAAGACTTCACCCCTTTCGCCTTCTGTAACTCCCATCCAGGGGTTCTTCCCAGGTCTCCAGGGAGACCCTCACCTTGTTCTTAGTGGTCCCCTCAAATAACATGGGGAGCACATAATAACCCCCCATTTACCCTTGCACCAGATTCTTGTGGTAACATTTATTGCTTAAAAGCCACTATTCATGCCAAGATACCACTAAGGTGGTTTCACAGCTGCCTGTTCTTCAGATAAAGCAGTTTTATTGAAAAAGCCTCTAACACTCAAGCTGTACCATCTGCTTCTGTTAGGTGAGTCTCTATGTGAAAGATTTTTTTTTAGAAAATTTTTTCTATGCATTATCTTGATGGTATTGTATTTAATTCAGAATAATTTCTCATTATTTTCTCCAAATCTGAGGCATTATTCATGATTACTGCGATCATATATTCTGATTTGTCCCAGTATTTTGTTTATGCCTGTTGTCCTGGATTAATTATTAGTTATTATTAGTCCCATATGCAAAGCTGCTGTGGTTTAGTTTACAAATTACATAGTCACCTTATTCATAGACCAACCATGTGTGTCTCATTCTCTCTTCCTCTGAAGCCCCTCAGTCAAATAGGTTCATGTTCAAGTACTTCTGCATTCTGTGCTTCCTGCAGTGAATATACTCATGATACAAAGTGGGTTCCAGTTATATGAATTTCGCACAAAAATTACCATTTACTACTTAAACCCCAATGTTAAGTCCTTCAATTTATCCAGGTGTGTATGTTCTCAATCCAAATAATTTGAATGGTCAATAAATGGTAACAGAATATGGGGCCAGGGATGTAGTTCAGTGGTAGATTTACCTAGCTTGGACAAGGCTCTGGGTTTGACCCCCAGCACTGAAAAAATTAATAAATAAAAAATAATAATGGTACCACAGAGTAATACCTCACCACCCAATTTTCATCTGTTATATTCAAACTTCTGGAGTAAAATCATGTGAGTAAACAGTACAAATTCTAGCAATGATATTTAGATCATTCATCTTCTGGTGAAGTTTTCTCAAACCTTCACTCTCCCTCTTTATTCTTCACAGAAACACTCCCCAAATCATCATTAAAAGGCAATGGTGAAGCCGGGCGTGGTGGTGCATGCCTGTAATCCCAGCACTTGGGAGGTTGAGGCAGGAGGATGCAAGTTCAAAGCCAGCCTCAGCAACTTAGCGAGGCCCTAAGCAACTCAGTGAGACCCTGTCTCTAAATAAAATACAAAATAGGACTGGGGATGTGGCTCAGTGGTGGAATGCCCCTGGGTTCAATCCCTAGTACCAAAAACAAAAATAAAAAAAAAAAAAGGCAATGGTGAGCCAATAGTGCACAGGTATCTATGGGTTTGGTGGCTATATTGACTTTCAGATTAACCATGAAGTAAACTACCAGTGCAAAACTAACCTTGAAAACATCCTTGAACTATCATGGAAGGTAAATACAATTATGAGGATTTGAGGGAGAGACTTGCATTGGCCAGAATTTCTTGATCTGGGCACATTCTGAGTCAGGTAATACTCTGCTACCAGGGTCAGAGTATTACCTACCTGCTACCAGACTTCAGAGGAAGAGAGAATAAGATACACATGGTCGGTCTGTGAATAAGGTTGACTATGTAATCTGTGCATTGACAGACATTTACAGCACCTCTGGCCTCTAAACAATAGATGCCAATGGCAATCCCCAATCTCTCAACGCCTCCTCTAAGTTTAGGAGCCAAAAATATCTGCAACTATTGCCATCGTCCCCTAGGAGGCAAAATTATATCCTGGCAGAGAACCACTGAGATGGGTAGTTGTACTCTGCATCATATCAGACCCATAATATCTCCACAGGAAGGGTTGATTTATCCACATTAATGAATGTTTGTTGAGAGCATCCACTATGTGCAAGACACTTTCCTAATACTATGAGAGATGGAGAAAAACAAACTGAAAAGATGGATTCTGTCATCAAAACTTCAAGAGAGAAGAGATGTTGAAGTAACTGACTTCATTGTTATTTTACATGTATTTTATACTCTTTGGGAGATTGAGAAAGGACTTACAGGAAGTATTGTACCCAGTAAAATACATCTCTGGCCCTTAGCTCAAAGACCAGATTATAGTCAATCCACCTAGTTATCCTTGGGCTCTGTGTCAGAATTTCCAACTTGTGCAAGTTTAATATCCCACATGCTGAAGAAAAATATCATAAATTCCAAACTAAAGCAGCACAGGCTTTCCTGTAAGTCCTTTCTCGATCCCTAGAAAAAGACCAACATTTTTTTCTGTCATACATTTCAGTCCAGAAGAAAATACATCTCCTCTGAGTCACCTTTGAAGCCTTCCCTTTTAGTAGGAAGAGAATTGAACCACAAGGCAGGAGACCCTGGTTCTAAAGTTGGATCTGACACTAATCTGTGGTCTTCTAGTTTTTTTGAGGCCATGAAGCCTAAATATGCCTTCTTGGTACAAAAATGAGAATTAAATATTCTCCATCTATCTCAAATGAAATACTGTAAATGAAAACATGACCTAAAATTGTTAAGTAAATAGTCAGCCTCCAGTATCTGCAAGTTCTTCATCCCTGGATTTAACCATGGATTGAAAATATTCAGAAAAAATTCATCTATACTGAACATGTGGAAGCATTTTCTTGTCATTATTCTCCAAATAGTTCAGTATACCGGCTATTTATTTATTTATTTTGATTTTTAAGATTTTTAAAAATATGGAATGCTCCACAAATATGCATGTCATCCTTGTACAGGGCCATGCTAATCTTCTCTGTATTGTTCCAACTTCAGTAAATGTGCTGCTAAAGAAGCACTCAGTATGACAACCCTTTACATGGTGCTTACATTGCATTAGGTATTATAAATAATCTAAACATGATTTAAAGTGTGGGAGGATGTATGTTGGTTATATATAAATGCAAACTCCATTTCATATTAAGGAGTGGAGCATCTAATGATTTTGGCATCCATGGGAGAGAGGGGTTCCAGAACGATCTTCCAGGGATACCAAAGGATGACAGCATACGCTGTTAACTATAAAATGGAATGATGGTATTGAATGTTCTCTAAGGTTGCTTCCAGGTGAAAAAAAAAATCTGTAGTTTTACCACAAAGCTTGTTCAAGTCTCTGAGCTTCTATGTGCATTTATGAAAGAATAACATTAGGTATTAGTCTAATAAGAATCACTTGTCGACTTCCCCAAGCAGCTATACTGAGATCTAAATAAAATCAGATGATAGGTATTTTAAAAAGGAACTACAAATGAATAGTCAGGTCAGTCATAAGCCCTGGGAAAAATTAGTAGCTGAGTTTCAACATTTAGGAAGAAAATATTTCCATATAAACTTTTTTGCTTCTAAGTTTTTAGTATCAATTGATAGTAAAGAATCATAACTCAGACCCTGGTACCCTGAGTGCAAAACAGGCTACAGAGTGCTCATCAATTGTGCTTTCATACAGTGGAGAAACCCTACTGGATTTGACTGCTGAGAGCTGACCAACCAGCATTTCTTGACCAGCAAAGAGAGAGGCTCTACCCCTTCACATAAGCAGAAAGCCATGGGTAGGATGCTTATCAGAGTAAGATGGTCAACATGCATTTAGCTTTGTGTTCCCAGGAAACATACTAATGCTAGCGGTAACATTGCCATCATCCATATAGTGTTTTATTGTACCTTGACATTCTCAGATTGTCTCATTTTAATAAGTGACTGAATTCATGTGGCGAAGCCTCATGACCTTTCCTTCATAAAGCAGATTCTCACCTTTGTGATTTTTCTCTTTCAGTTTTTCCTTTTACTCAGTTTTTCATCTTACTCAAACAAAAACATCAGACACCAGTGGAATGTTGATAGGAAACTTTGAAAATTATTTGTAAGGTTGAATTTAATCTCAGTCAAAATTGGGTTCACAATTCCATCTGTTCTTCAGGATTCATGAGAAGCAGAGGTGCCAGTTGGATTAAAAATTCTGGTGTGAGATTAAAAATCTGTTAGAGCCTAGACTTTGTAGCCTGTCAGCAAACATAAGGTTTAGATAGTTTGTGAAAATATTTTCCCAAAATAGCCTATAGTAACTTGGAATTGTATGAGAAAGAAGACAGGATTCTGTCAGGAAGACTGATCATAGATAACAAGGCTCTATACAAGTTTCTTGGCTTGGTGACCTTGTCCCCATGCCTATTTCCTTCTTGATTGTGCAAAAATTGTTTTCTCTCCTTTCAAATGCAGCAGCTCAATGGGGTACATCTATATTTAGTACTCCCTTTGTCTACATGGGAGTCTGTAATCTCTTTGTACTGGCAAGGATGATTCAATTTGTTTTTTTCTCACCGCTGTTGCTAACTGGAGAATTACCTCACTGCTGACTTGTGTGCAAACTAGGGCTCCATTCTAGTTTGCATCTTCATTAGGAAAGAGAGAAGCTAGTAAAGAAAATTCTGAAACCACCACATTTTAACTCAGAAGATTTAACCATAGATGCTTAGTGATGAAACACCATGATCTGGTTATTTTTTTCTGGAGTTTCTTAAATAAAGCTGAGCAATTAAAAAAAGAAACTAAGCCTATGCTTACTTAAAATACAGTCTACTGTGTGACTATTTGAAGAGTAATTTTACAGATGGATGAAAAACATCACCACCAAAAAAATTTATTGATTTTCCATTTGCCAAGAAATTGTGTCCTAGGGGGAAAGTGCTATGTGATGTTGAAATAAAACAGGTAGCCTGTAAAGTTTAATATAAATACAAGAATTGAATAGTAAATCAACCAAACTTACAAGAGCTGCCTAAAACATGACTTGAGGTATTACCAGTTGAGTTCAGAAAAAGATGAATTCACTAGAAGCAAATATTTATACTGCATGTGGAATCCTTCACAAAAGGAAGATTAAAACTGAGCCTAAAAATTGGTTAAATTTTGTCCAGGAACAGGGGAAAGGAAAACGTATTTCAGATGAGAATGTCCATCAGTGTAATTCTAATGAAATGTACACTGTCCTCTGGGTCATTCCTTGTTCTAGGTCATAAGTCACATGAGGGGACAGAACAGATGTAACCCTGGCCTTGGTGGAATTGGTAGCTGTTACCATAAGTTGTGGCCAAGGCAATAGTAATCTGAGGTTTAGGATTTGTATTTCCTGGAAAATCCAAGTCCCACTCCCCATCCCCTCATATACTAACTCCCAGCAACACTGGGAACCACGGCAGGTAAGCACTGTTTGTCCTGAATTGATGAAAATCACATTGTTAGTAGGTTAGCTGTTAAGTGAATAAAGATACTGCTTTAATAAAATTGAATGACAGTTTCTCTTGCCCCCATGTACAACTCATATATAATCCACAAATCATGAAGTGGCTGCCCCTATTGATCCTAGACTCAATGTGAACTTTCAGGGTATGGTAAGAAACTGATAAGCTTAGATTCTAAGAGTGATTTTTTTTAACTTGTAAATCAAATGAAAAAGGATTAACTAAGGGATTGTGTCACATTCAAGGAGCAACAATAATGAAATATAATACTATTTTATATACTTTCTGGCCTATTTTAAATTTCTCCACAGACAATAGCTGCTTTTAAAAAAATTAGTTTAAAAAAACAGAGAAGTGAGCATTAAAAATAAAATGTTTTAAATAAAAATACAAAAGTGTTTTTAAAATTGGAACCATTAAGGTCTATTAAATATGACCCAGGATTAAAAGATTCACAGATAGGTCATGAATCAGGCCCTATAAAATGTCCATGGGGGCATATTTCCATGGTTTCTTTAACTTCGGAGGCAGCCCTTTACTCTAGAGTTAGCTTTTTTGCTGCTGTGACTAAAAGTATTAAAAGTGGTGCTTTTCCATGCATGATCAGAGTGGAGAGGACAATAGAATGGAAAGAACCTGTAGTTTAAGGATTGCCTAGCAGGTGTGTGAAGCCCTGTGGTCAATCCCCACCCAACCCCCAAAAGTAGTTTAAGGCATGTCATTGGGAAGGCGTCTCCAACACTGATCTGCAACCCTGTGACATGGAACTGCTCTTAGCAATCACCCCAGCCACTGGTTTTGTAACATCTGTTCAAACAAAGCTTTATGAAAGAACTCCTGTATTATCTACCCTTAGTACAATAAGAAAAGCTACCCTGTTTGAAGTTGTGGGCTTCACTTGAAACTGCTCCAAATCCAACCTCCCACCCCTACCCACAAGCTGCCTCTGAAACAGACCCTGCAAACCTTAGCAGCCATCAGTTTAGAAAAGCATCACCTGATCTATCGCTCCTTTCAGTAATGAAGCACTGCACCATTAATTTTTAATTTGTAAACTTAATCTCAGTTTCTATGAATTGAGCTTTAGTTTGCCTAAAGATCAACTGTGCTAGTTCCATCTTTTGTTTGAGAATAAAACTTCCAATGTACTTGACACAGCAAACTAAGATAACGAAGAATAACGAAGAGACAGGCATCAGGTCTCCTGGCTCAAGTCACTCTGTTCTGTGACTTCTGCCCTGAACATAAATGCACACTATCTATGCATTGTATATGATCTATTTTTTTCAAGTTTGTAGATTCTTTTCTAAGTCAAGAGTTAACAGTATCCCATGAGAGTTACTGGCCTTTTCTAGTTGAGTTTCAAGACCCGGGGAAAGAAAAAATAACAGTAGCCACCTAATTATACTCTCCTGGTAAACACTCCTGCTAAGAGAGCTCAGAGGCTTATTCTCTTTAAACAAGACAGTGTTAAGGGAAATGTAGCTTTCCTGCTATGCTCATCAAGAGCAGAGACTTCAAGTACCTACAACTAATTTGAGTTCTTGACCTATCAGTTCTTGCTTCAACTCTGATGCCTAAATAAAAAAGATATTTATTGAAAGGATACAGACATAAGATTTGGGATGGTCCAACAAGTAACAGTAAATGTTGGCAAAGATGTAGGGAAAAGGGGTCCCCTCATACTTTGCTGGTGGAACTACGAATTGGTTCAACCACTCTGGAAAGCAGTATGGAGATTTCTCAAACTAGGAATGGAACCACCATTTGACCCAGCTATCTCACTTCTCTGTCTATATGTGAAAGAGTTAAAATCAGCATTCTACAGTGATGCAGCCACATTGATGTTTATAGCAGCACAATTCACTGTGGCTAAGCTATGGAACAAACTTAGATGCCCATCAACAGATGAATGGATAAAGAAAATGTGGTATACATATAATGGAATATTACTCACTCATAAAGAAGAATGACATTATGACATTTGCTGGTAAATGGATAGATCTGGAGACTATCATACTAAGTGAAATAAGCCAATCCCCCCCAAACAAAAGGTCTCTTATATGTGACTGCTAACCCACCAAAAGGAGGTAGGGGGAATAGAAACTCAATGTATTAGACAAATGGAATGAAGGGAAGGGAAGTGGGATAGGAAGAGGAAAGATAGTAGAATGAATCTGATGTAACTCTCCTGTGTACATATATGATAAACCACTGTGAATCTCAACCTTACATACATCTGTAAGACTGGGATCCTAATTAGTATAAGATATGCTCCATGTTTATATAAATATATCAAAATAGATTCTACTAGCATGTATAACTAAAAAGAACAAAGAGAAAAAGACAACTGCAAATTAAATCTAAAAAAAAAAAAAAAAAAAAAAAGAAAAAAAAAAGGAACAAGAGATGACTCTAAACAAACACAGTCACCCTTGCTTATCTCCGCAGGATCACCACTCCCGGAGGCAGGCCCTGTTCCAGGCTCACCAGGAAATGGTGAGCCTTCCTCTCTGTGTTACATGCTTGAGATTCACGCTCCCTGTTTAGACACATCCTGCTGCCCAAGCTCCAGTGGTAGGCTCATACTTTGCTGCCATGGGATGAGGGCAGGTTTCCTGACCTCCCACTAGGAGCCAAGCAGTGGAGGGCTCCTTAAAGTCAAGAAGGGGATTCAGATTCTCAGCAGCCAGAAAAAAAATAGGGCAAATGTCCATGGTGGCATGATTCAGATGATATAAATCAAAAACTATATTCCCAGCCATTTCAACTTTAGGTGAAGGTAAAAAAGAAGGGTAGAATTTTTGACTCCAGAAGGAATGAAAATTCTTAGACCATAAGGAACAAGAGGAAATACGTTCTAAGGTGCTGGAAGATTCACTCTCTAGAACACCCTATAAAACACACCTTTTCTCATAAGATACTCATCAGCTACAGAAATGCTTCATACTGTGAGTCTCTGCTTTGGAGACTTAAAAAACTACTTAGAGCATTAAACATTCAAGAATCTTTTTTCTTTTTTTAAATTTTTAATTCTTTTATTTTTACAGACTTCATTTTGATTCATTGTACACATATGGGGTGCAAATTTTCATTTCTATGGTTGCGTGTGCTGTACATTCACATCATTCTTGTTAATCATATATGTACATAGGGTAATGACGATGTCTGTCTCATTCCACCATTTTTCATGCAAGAATCTTTTTTCATTCAGTTTTCACTAACTTTAAAAAATAGTTACTTAGAACATAGGAACTGGGAGCATGAGCCAGCACTGAAATCACTTCCTTTCATTTTACCTCCCTTTAATTTAATTATTTTATTTATTTATTTTTTAAAAATCATTTAGCCCTAACACCCACAGAATCAATTTTCAAAAGAGCACATTTTGCTTCTCCTGATGAAAGAAGCATTTTGCCCAATCAACTATTTGAAGCCATTTCACGGGAATTAATACCTATCTGGTGAGGGCAAAAGGACCTCTCAAATACTTGGTGCTTCAGAATAACATAATTGATGACCATTATTCGGTCTCTGATACTGTAGAAGTTGTAGCAGCTTGTAGTAAATCAACTGCAGATTAGGGCAGGTATGCTCTGGACTCTACCATACAGCCACCCCTGATGGCCAGGGGGTGAATAGCTATTTTCTTCCAATTTAATTAACAGAAAATGAAATTTAACAGATTAACAGATTTTCCCCTTTAAAACAGACAAAAAGGGATAGAGATGACAGGGGAAGGCTTGGATTATTTGGCTAGATGTGAGCCCAGCTCCAGCGTGTCCCTCCCCTTCTCTGTAGAAGCCCTGGGTCCTTCTTCCAGCATCCTGCAGCCATGTGCCCTACATCCAAACAGCTCTTCACATTGTCTGTTTCCTTGTAATCAAGAACATGACAACTGGGAGCATGAGACAGCCCTGAAATCACTTCCTTTCATTTTACCCCCTTTAATTAAATGGAGATGAGAAAAATTAATCATTAGCAGGAGCAGAGTCTGAGAGGGAGAGGTATCAAGTGTTTTATCATCACATCCTGCCGGCAACTTTGTACTTGGCTTTGCATGCAGGCAGCAGATTATTGTAGCTTGCCCGACAAACATGATTAATAACTCAGCCAGAGCCTTTGTACTGGACGCAGTGTTTGCCAAAAATGGCAGAACTCGATGGAGAAGGGGGCACTGCAGTGACAGTTACTTCCCTGCCCTCTGACCCTTCTTTGTAATTAAAACCCAAACTCAATTATGTAGCTAACACTCAATGACACATCTCCTCCCTCCTGTAAGTGATGATTGCTGATGCTAAGATTATTTTCACAGTTCTAGAGTATAAAGAAATACAGTGATCTCTCAAAATGTAGCTTCCACATTCAACTTTTGTAGCCACTGAGCCCTGTCAGGCCTATCACCTCTGTTGCTATGCACGGAAGACGGAGCACCTTCGTTGGAGAATGGAAAAGCCATGAATCTCTGCCCTCTCTGCATCCCCTTTACCTGAAAGCATTTGAAAACTTGATGTGGCAGAAATGTTTAAAAACTCACAGTGCCACCCTAGCCATAGACATTCCAAATGAGGCAGGTCATCAATGATCCAGTCCAGGGTCTGGGGCTACTATTTCTGCTGCTGAATAGATTTGTCAATTGCAATCCCACCCCTGCTTTGGTACAGTTTGTTCCTTAATGTTTAGTGCAGCTTCTTCCCTGCTGAGGCAGCTTCCAAACAGCAGCTGTGATGCCACCCACCAGCATCCCAACGATGTCAACCAACTCAAGTAAACAGGTTGTGCGATTTGACCCCTCCTACACACATGTGCAAGGAAGTGCGCACTCCTGTGGATTTCAGATGGGGGATGCCTCTAAGGAAGCAGCAGACCCACACAGGGAGGCTAAATCCTGCCTGCTCTGATTTTGAGGGAATAATCACTTTATTTATAAAGCTTCCCTCCTACCATTGCCCTGGAAAGCAGTCACAGTAGTGACTAGATAAAAATGTTAATTAAGACATCATAAGCCACCCTGAAGGCACAGGAATAAAAATAAAGAAGGAATTTGCAAAAGTGGAGGTTTCAAAAGGGTCTTAAGGGAGATAAAGCAGGGGAGAGAGAGATTGAGAGCAGGGAGGTCCTGCTCCTGACTCCTGAGGGAGCTCCTAGCAAGAGTGCTGCAGCCTGGGCCACCTTCCATACAGGCAGGCATTGTAGGAGACGTGTGAGTGGCCTGCTTGATAAGCCACGTCTCTTGAAAGAATGAGCCAATGGATGGATCTGAATGCTCTATTATTTCCTCTAAAAGTCAATGGAACTAACAAGGGAAATCCATTTTATTATTTGCATAACTCTTCATGTAAAAATAATTATTTTTCTATTTCCATCTAAAATAACAAGCTTGTAGATTTTCAACTCTAAGCTTGTAATTATCAGACATGCCATGATTTCAAGGTGTCTGGCGAAAGTACCTGGTTGAAACATAATCCCCAAATTCACACATTGTTGGTGTTTGGAGGTGGGGCCTTGGGAGGCAGGAAGGGTTAGATGAGGTATGAGAGTAGTAATCCAATGATGGCATTAGTGGTTCTATAAGAAGAGGAGGAAGACAGGCCTGAGCTAGGCTACTTGTTCCTGCCTCACCATGGTATGATACAGCAAGAAGGCCCTCACTAGATGCTAAGTGAATACTGGCAGCATGCTCTTGGACTTCACATTCTCTAAAACAATGAGTCAAATAAACTTCTTTTCTTTATACATCACCCAGTCTCAGGTATATTGTTAAGGTAACGGAGAACAGACTAAAACACCTTCCAATCTTCAAGGATGATGACTATTTCCCAGCAGAAAGACAAAATAATCAGGAACTACATTAACTGATATTTATTGATATTGTGTATAAGAAAGAAATGGTGATTGAACATTGATTGAACATACAGTCCCTTTGTACACACATGCACAGCAATTTTTCCTGCCCTGACCCATTAATAACCAAATGCTTAAAATGTGATCCATCACACATGGGCAAGGGGAAGTGATAATAAGTAAAACACCTCAGAAAAGATTATCATCCGTCATTGTCCCGTACTTTTGTTTACTTTGTTGGGGAAAAAAATTCTAGTTCTCCTGAAAACAGGAAAGAATTATGTTTCATGTTTTCTTGTAAAAAATCTGTTAACAATTTTAAGATTTCTATACATTTTCAGATTATTGCACTAATTCATAATGTTATTATGCATTATAAAATGTGTTAGGGCCAGTTCATCAAGTGATGGTTAAAAGAAAAATAATTATATATATATATATTTTATATACATATATATATATACATATATATATATGACATGTTTACACAAGATGTCTTCTTCACCTGATTTAGCCCACAGTGGATACCTGCATTTTGTAGTTAATTATCATGCAGGAGACACTTGATCCAGGTTTTATATAAAGAACTTAGAATGACCTTTAACAGACTTTTTTAATAATATAACTAAACTTTGTTGAGAATGGTAATGTATCATTCTCCAATTGTAAGGCTAATTATACACACTTCATATATGACAATGTAAAAATGTGTAGAACAATCAGACTGCCACTCATCATCACTCAGGGACCATGGTAGGGCAATTGTCTCTATATTGATTCAACCTGTGTGTTTCTCATTATTCTTATCCCAGGAGCACTCTGATCTTTGTTGAGACGCCAATTTCAGGTGTTGGGGTCTCTATTACTACATCCAAGTCTTTGTTTATGCACTTTCTCAGGTATGATCACTGATTACTGAGTAGTTAATACTGCAAATGCCTGTGTGGTGCTGGAGTAGCACTCCTCACCTGAACCCTGCTCAGGCCCTGGCCATCCAGGTCAGCACCCTGGAGTTCTGGTGGTTTCTAACACTCTGTGCCCTCAAAGTGAACTTGAAAGGAAGAAACTACATAGTGACTACACTGAAAATGGATCTTCTCCTTAACCCACCAAACATGGTCCTGCCTGACCATTATGTGAGAGAACTGGTATCTGGGGTGTGAATGACTCACATGTAAGGAATCCTGAGGCTATGTTTGTTACTAACTGAACAGAACTCATTGTCCTAAAATAATGCCTCACATTTGCTGGTTCTGATAGAGAAAAACAATCTAAGATGTGGCCCATGTATGTGTGCAGCACCATCCATCATATAGAAAAGCTCATTTGCTTAGGTGTCTTGTTTTTGTTCTTGTTTTTGTTTTTGGGGGGGCAGGCAGTGATAGTCGATGATCAATAACTATATGAAGTTAAATTAATTTTTTTCCAAGTTCCTCAAAAAAGCACAAGGTTGTTGATTTCAAAAATGAAAGCTGTTTTTTGGAAAAAAGCTCAATCTTGTCTTTCTCTCATTTATTGTAATTTCTGCCAATAGTCTCCCTCTTAAATTTAATTCTGACAGGTTTTATATAAAACTATGACATTGATAACACAGATTGCAGATAAAATCAATCGTAGGACTTTACATTCTCATCTAATATTGCACTGAATTATTCTCCATTACTTGAGTTATGGGTTTTATGAGTACAAGAATGATAATAATTGAAGTAATGATTATCAACATAGAGAAAATTGGCTTTATAAGTAAACACTACAAACCTCAGATTCAAAAAAGATCTTTTGAGCTCCTACTATTTTCTGGGAGCATGCTTCATGCTGAGAAAACAAACTAATAAAGTACAGTCTCTGACCTCAAATGACTCACCCACCAGCATGTAGACCAAAGCACATATAGTAATCAAGAACCCAGTGATAGGCACATTATTGGTCAGAAACACAGTTGGCTACAAGTAGCAGAGACCCCAATGAGCTTGAAGGAATTCTTCTCATGAGTCCAGGGCGGATTTCATGACTGAATTATGGCACCAGGGACCCAGGGTTATTTCTCTTTCGACTCCATCATCCTTTGGATGTGACTTCCATCCTTATGGTCACAAAACAGCGTAACGAGCACCATTCACATATTCACACTCAGGAAACAAGAATGAAGGGGCAAAGGAAAAGAAAAGTATACCAGCTGCCTCTTCTCCTTTTCCAAAAGTTCTACCAGAAACTCTATCTAGAAAATTTCCACATTTCAGTCTGAAAGAAAAGTATTTTTCTCTGCAGTAGGAAGGAACTATGGAAACTCTAAAGGATTGCTGATGCAGGTCAGAGGTGGTTTTCCAGAAGAGAGGAAAATGAAGCAGATCACAAAACACTACCAGGAACAAGGGACGTGGGCAGACTGAGAGGAAGTACTGGGGCAAGTGGGGGTAGGACAAGCGTTCCGAACCACGGAAACAGGACTTCCTAGCTCTGCAAGTCATTTGGTATGTCTGGCACCCCAGCTTGTGTGGGGAAGTGGGCGAGATGAGATCGGAGATATGGGAAGACTAGAGCTAGGAGGCATGTGGAAAGCTCTGAAGAGCAGTGTGGGCCGGACCAGGCCCATAGTTTGGCTGCACAGTTAAAAGTTAAAAGGTGTTATTATATCATGATAACCCTTGATGGCGACATTATAGACTGGCTTATGTCTCCCTGGGCAGGAGCTTGTGGTAGAGCAACATTCCTTCCCCTTTCTCCATGTCTTACTCCCTGTGAAAAGGAGAAACGCGTCTAATTGGTGAGTCAGGAGAAGGCATAGGGCATGCTCAGTCTAGGAACCCCCCAGACCCTCTCCCTTGGGGAGCAAGCTTCTCCTTCCTGTGGCAATCTTGCAGGGCCAAGTTATGCCTTTCTGAAGAAGGCCTGTCAGTATCCAGTAGTGCCCATGACCAGATTTGTAAATTCGATTCTGATTTAGGATAAGAATGCTAATCGTGGTAATAAGCTAAATGTGACCTCATGTCAAGTCTAACTTACCCAATCTAGCATTACCAGTAATAATGCTGATATTTTACTTTTCTTTTAATGCCTCTCATGGTTGATAAAACCACAGGGGTTGGTCCTTTCTGATCCCCCGTCTCAGGGTCTGGTGGTCATGCATCCCCTCCCTCCAGCCTGGTGCTCCTTCTTAATCCCTCATCTTCTCTGTTTTCCCCATCAATGAGCACACAGGTGCAGAGAGATCTGAAACACCTCCCCTCTGGTGGATGAGCTCTCCTATACTCTGTCCATTGGTTATGTTTCTGGCACTTCTCTCAGAAGCATTTTGTATGCCTAGTTGTTACTTTTCATTAGAAATAAATTTAGTTGGGAACTCTGTGCCTGATACTCAAAATTTTGGCCAGAACTCTTCAGTGTCTCCAAAATAAAACTCTGTCTTAATTGCCTCTGGCAAAATATTTGAAAATAAAATCCAAAAAGCAAGGGAAGTATATTGTTGACATAGACGGTACCCAAATTGACACATTTGTCTGGCTAATGGACTTGTTTCAAAAAGGAAAAAAAAAAAGTGAAAATAGAAATTCAAACTACATGATCCTTACCTGAGCATGTTCTCTGGACTTTTGTGGAAAGCTCATTAGTATATTCCCTAGCCTCTCTTGATTGGAAAACACAGGGTACAGCTGCACAAACATTGCTCAAACAGCTTCCAAGAATATCAGCAGAGAATGGCTATGTCAAACAGCAGTTTTAATGAGAGCATTGCTGCTCTGAGACAGGAAACTTGCAAACGCTGAATGTAAGTTGGAAAATACAGAAAGAACCGCATAGAAGTAAAGGCTGAAAAAAAAAACAAAGACTGGGATGGACCCATTTTACCCCCAGAAATGAAAACCAAACAGAACAGCCATTGGATCTCACCCTGTGTGGAAATAGAAAACACATAGACAGTTCTTAGACAAATGTCCACCAATGAGTTATAATTCAACTATAAATCATTTTTAAGATACCAGCATCATGAGAGTTTCTATTAACAAGCATGATAAATCAGTGTGAAAATCAGCTACCACTCTGGTATTTCCCATTTTTTACTTTACCATGCCATTAAGGTATTGCATTAAATATAGTTTTAACAGAAGGGTATTTTTTCATCACCTCTGTTTCCTTTAGAAATCAGGACCTGGAGTGAAAGGTGCCAGGAAAGGGAACATAGTAAGGATACATACTGACTTCTATAGAGTTTTGAATTTTCTATGCCATTTTTGCATTCACATAGATAATTGGTGTTTATTTTTAATAAGAGACAACACTTGGCCTTGTGTGCAGAACCAATTCTGGTAAATGGAGCTGTCCAGCAAATCTTTCTATCCTGGACCTTTTCCTACTTTCCTATGCCTCTCCATTCCCTTTGATTCATAGCTGTCCCATTCTTTTCCCTTGCTTCTTATTCGGAATGCTATAGAACTATTTCAGAAATAGCTGGAATATAAGTCATCTGTACTACAGAGAAAATTTAGTCACCATTTAAAACCCACTGGCACAGGCAGCAAAAGGCCTGCATTTGAACCCCAGGTCTGCCATGCCTCAATATGTGATTGAGAGCAAGTTAGTTACCCACTATAGGCCTCAGTTTACTTCTCTAAAATAGGGGTGATAGATAATCATACCTACTACAAAGGGTTGCTATGAAAATTAAAGGAGTAACTTTACTTTGCAGAGTAACACTATGGTTCATCTTTCAATGGTATAACTTTCAATGGTATTTGCATTGTAAACTTTATTGCTAATTAGAATGAATGTTAGATTATGCAGAGAAATATTTGGTTGGGGTTGGAAAGAGGCTATGCTGCTTAAATACAAAACTGAACCAAAATTTCAAACAAAACCTATGCTAAATAAATGCATTATAGTTTATGATAAGAATGTCCAAGAATGGAGATTTTTGAAAGGCATGTGGCACCTCATGGGTACCAGCAGTAGTCTATGACTTGACCTCCTTCTGGTGTGATCTGAGATGAACACCAAGATCAGGGTTAAAAAGCAAACTCCCAGAAACCTGACCACAATTTAGCTAAATCTAAATTCATCAGATCATCAGTAATACATTTTTTAGACATTTCAAAAAAGACAATAAATTAGGTAGAAAGAGTATGGCAGAAAATTCATGGGTCATTCTTCCAAACAGAATCATTGTTCACTGATAAAAATTTAAGAAATTCAATTTACTGAAACCATTGCATTGACCAGAGTAGGAGTTCCGTAAATATTTAGAAGGGAACTCATCTGCCCATTGCCTTGTACGTCAGAAAGAAAGAATAAGGATATTTGAAAAGGGTCTTCCAAAACTTTGTGCCGTTGAAGAAAAACTTTCAATACTTTCTGAACAAAAATTGCAAGGTTATACTTTTACTTAAAAAGTATCATGAATATTGGTCTTTGGGGGGCGGGGAGAAATAGAGACATTTAGGCTTGGCAGAAACAGCAAGCTTTGCCTATGGCAAATGCACAAAATTCACAATTCCACCACAGGCAAAAGTGTCAGAGTTTTCTTGTTGGAGCTACATTCCCAGTTGGAAATGTGAAATTTTAGCTCAGCAAGAAATCTGGGTGTATTTTGCAAAAAAAAGAAAAAAAAAAAAAAAAAAAAGAAAAGTTAAAGTTGATTCTCTTATTTAAATTCATGGCAAGGCCAAGCTGTGTCACAGTGGGGAAAGCAGCAATGGAGGAGGAAAAGATGAGGTCAGGAATCAGAAAAGGGAGGAGGTAGAGGATGGAAGTCTCTGGAAGCAGAGGTCCTGAGAAAGATCAGGATGGAGAGGGCGTGATGATGGATGTGGAAGTAAGAGGCTTAGGATTGTGTTTAAGCACCAGGATGGAGGTATCAAATATCCCCACAAAGATCCAGGACTTTTTTAAGTGGACTCCACTTCCATCTTCTCTATATTCCTGCCTCTGGTATTTTCCTTTGATGAAAATGGTGCCAAGTTTCATTACATAGTTTCAAGGAGAAAGGATTTTGCTTTTGTATTTGGACTGAATTTTAAAATGTAATCTTTTTAAACAAGCTTTGGGGAAGAAAATGAAATAAAACTTTAAGATTTTTTCACAAATATCTTATACTTTCTTCAAACAATACCAAAACCTTATAAATCTTCCCATTTTTCTTTTCCCCCTGTGGGCTCCAGCTCTTTACCTATAGAACTTTCAACCACACAAAACCAGACATGGAAAGATTGTGTGATAGGGAACTTTAAATATATTGTGCTAATCCTACTAACAAAGTACAGCTATCAGAGGTGGCTGGGGCCAGTGAATGTGGAACTAAAATCTGTATCTTTATTAAATAATGTGGGTCTTCTACTACCTCTGAAGCCCCTTTGTATACAATTTTGTTCTTAACCCACACAATATTGTCTCTTATTCTTTTTTTTTTTTTGCAGATCAAAAAAAATAGTATTTTATTATTGTTTTAACTTGCATTTCTTTGATCACCATTGTAATGGACTATTTCTGTTTCTAAATCACTAGTCATTTGGTATTTCTTTTTAAATTTTTAAAATTTCATTTGTTCTAATTAGTTGTACATGACAGTCTCTTATTCTTCAGACTGAAAAATAATGTGATGGCGTTTAAACATTGAAAGATTCAAAAGTACATTCTGAGTACATGTAACCTCTCCAGGCAACAGATCCAGGTAAGAAGCCACAAAAAATATAGCTGCTCCTGTCACTCAGAATCTAGCTATCCCTGATGCAAAGGAGACTGAGCTCAGGAAACACATTCAGTTTACCTCCACCACTCTGCACAAACTACCTCGCCTAATAAGATAAGCAATCCCATGTGGCCCTTGATGCTACTGGCATTCAGGACGCTACAGAATTATCAGAGGAAACACATGTATATGATCCTGGAGGATATCCATTTAATAGAGTCATTCCATCAGGAAATATTCACCAGGAAGTGAAAGCTGAGGATGACAACATTCCATCTCACAGTCTGGTAAAGGAATTAGATAAATGTTCAACTATTTGCAGCCCTAAATCTTTCAAGAAACATTCATGACTCAGATACCCTATTCCACACCCTAGGGAAATGGAAGGAAATAAGTGAGAGCTTAAGGATATCAAGATCTGTTGAAGTTTGTGAAGAAGAATTTTTTAAATTTCTCATTGTGGAGAATCTTGGGTTATTTTTCCATAGGAGTTCCATTAATGGGGAATATTTGAGTTTGAGGAGACGGGAACTTTCATATACAGGATAAGTGGAGAATAAAAAGGGAGATCCCAAATTACTCATGATGCTTAACAACATTAAAAGAAATGTATTAGCAAAGTGAGGGGCTAAGCAACTCAGTGAGACCCTGTCTCTAAATAAAATACATAATAGGGCTGGGGATGTGGCTCAGTGGTTGAGTGCCCCTGAGTTCAACCCCCAGTACCAAAAAAAGAAAGAAAGAAAAGAAAAAGAAAAAGAAATGTTTTGAGCAAAAAGAGAAGGGGGCTATGAGCCTGGGTGACTGGATAGGGTTGTGGTGCAGAGGGTACTGGAAGAAGGGACTTTTTTAAGGAGGAACCATGCAAAGATATCCCTGTAAATCACTGAAGGAATTCAGTGAAAGCGAGAGGAAAATGCCAGGGACAGATCTACTGAAAACAGGAAATTACAGAACTGACAATGCTTAAAAAAAAAAAAAAAAAAAAAAAAAAAATCTCTAGCAAAATAAAATAAGGTTCTTCTGTTATTGATTCAGCCCTCTATCCACCTAATGAGACATCCTAAGTGTTTCTAAAATTTTCTTATACTTCTAAATCACCTGGAGGACCTTGTTAAAATGAAGTTGCTCTTTCAGGAAGTCTGGAAAGAAGTTGGCAACTTTCCTTCCATATGATGTGGATGCTGCTACTCAGTGCATGATATATGAATATTGAAGCTCCTATGACTGAAGCTTGTCTGATCAGGGAAACCATTACAAATCAATAGCTGTGTCCCCAGAAGTAATTTCAGGGAATGAAGCAGCCAGTTCACTGGGGAGCCTCTGGATCTGGTTCACATTCTATCCTGTGGTTTGGTTCTCTTGTAGAACACAGAGTGTGATAAAAGTTGCACTCACTTTTTCATTTAAGCTTGATCTCCTGAGCTTTCTGACTTTACAATCAAGGACAAATTATTCAACTTTTTGGGACTGAGTTTTCTAAAATGGTAATGATTATGCAATCTTTAATGGGATTATTTGGAGAACCAAAACTGGGCTAAGAAAAATACAGAGTAAGAAAACAAATATCAGTCCTTCTTCCTTCTCTCCTATATTAAGCAACAAGTATAATTAACACTGATAGAGCTGAAAATGGGCAAAACACTTTCATAGGCTCTTTCACTCTAAAGATGAGAAAACTGAAGCTCAGAGAGGCCTAGTGCAACCTAAGTGGATGAAGCACACCGCAATTCGGATTCTGAATCTAACCTTTATAGAAATAATCCAATAGTGGCACCTATACTCAATAATACAAGTAAAATGCCTAGCATAACTTCCTACTATATGAAGTATTTCTCTGCTCTTTCCTAAATTGCCACCACAACAAAAATATTTTAAGTCATTGGGTTAGTTTGTAACTAACTAAGTTGCTGTAACTTAGTTCCACAAACTGGGTGGCTTTAACAACAGAAATTTACTGCTCACAACTCTGGAAACAATTCCAAAATCAAGGTGTCAGAAGGGTTGGTTTCTTCTGAGGACTGTGGGGGAAGTATCTGCTCCGGGCCCCCTCCTTGGTTCATAGATGGCCACCTTCTCCATCATCTCCATCATTGTCTCTTACCATCACCTTCTCTCTGCTTCTTGTCCTTGTGTCCACATGTTTCTTTTTGATGAGGACCCCAGTCACATTAGTTTAGGGCCCACCCTGATGACAGCATTTAACTTGATTGCTTTTGTAAACATACTACCTACAAATAAGGTCACATCCTGAGGTGAGAAACATCAGCATGTGAAAATTTGTCAGAAGGGGAGATGCACAACTCAACCCAGGATGGTCTTAAGTTCAGAAGGAGCAAAAATGTGAAATTGGAGGCAAAAGTCAAGAGTTTTGAAAGATGAAAACTGTATAGAACAGATGATCTAAGCTATCTGAATAACGAATGCACACAGAGAAGATGGAAACAGGGCACTGCCTGACAGAACAGCAGAGAAGCTGGAGGAATGCTGGTAGCCCCTTCTCCCAAAAAGCAAAGAGAAGCCAAGGCTGAAACAAGATTTTTGTTTGAAAATATGTATAAGGAGAAGTTATATCCCTGGGCATCTTCCCTGTCCACAAACAGGATGCATTTGGTGGAGAAATTGAAACATGGACAGTTCAAACACAGGGAGGAAAGAAGTAGGGGAGGCCCTGGGCTGAAAATGGGAAGATTAGGTTAAAATTGGCATACCAAAGGACAAGCCCCTCAACTTGCTCCTATATTCTGCTTTAGGGACGCTGACAGACAAGAAAATCATGCATCAGGAAGTAATTAGTAGATTCTTCTCTGGAATAAATGAATTGCTCTTGGAGAAAAATAAAGACTGATAGATACTGACATGCAGAGACTCCCTTAAGAAAGTTCTAGATCCCTTCTCATTAGCTTGTCAGTGAAAGCTACACGCTGTCTGGCTACAACCATGCTCGAATTTACAACAACACGTAGTTCTTCATTCTTCTTTAAGAACTTTTTTATCGCAAAATAAAACATGCATAAAAATAGCATCTAAAACAAATGAAATTTATCTCATATTATATGGTGAAACCCTATGTAGCCACTATACAAGATATAACAGATCAACCCAGAAATTGCCACTCTGTGATGATAGCTTTCCTAATAACAGCTCCCTTTGCCCCTTGGAGATCACAACCTTCTGTCTTCTAACATTGTAGCTTAGTTTTGCCTGTTTTGGACCTTACCTAAATGGATACATATACAGATGTATACACACATTTATATTTTTAAATACATTTATATTTTATTCATTCTGAGTGATCAACCTAGGAATTTGAAAGCATCGAGAATTTATTTCATTTTATTGCTATATAATATTCTTAGTTGACAATACTACAATTTACTATATCCACTCTGCTGTCAAGAGACATCAACCATGTGTCACTTTGTTCCAGGCCTTGTTGAACATTACATTTGTGAGATTTATCCAAGTTGTTCTAGGAAACCATAGCCCATTTCTTTTCATAGCTGTATAATATTTCATCATGAGTACAAATCTTTATAAATTCTATTGATTTGCTTCTCTTTTCTATAAATCATGATAATTGGTGCTTTGGAGACTCCTGTGTCACCATGAATATGTGCAAGTATCCTCCTTGGGGTTTTACTGAAACATGGAGGTACAGGATATGCATATTCCTATTTTATATGCAAGCAAATTTTCCCTAGTGATTTTGTACTAATTCACTATCTCCAGAGTAATCTAATACAACTCCTATTTCTCTATATCATCATCAATATTAGGAATTTACAATCTTTATAAATTTAGAATACTTTATTCTTAAATAAGATAATAACCATGATCATCAACTATTTAAGGAAAGCCTCCCATTAGAAGATAAAAACCAAGAAAATAAACAGAATGCAAAGCACACAGACAAGAGAAAAAGCAGATAACAATGTTATTTTTTTAATTTAGTGGACTGAGATGAAAAGTTATTCATCCCATACCCCAAAAAATGCTTTTAAAAAAATTTAACAGAGACTAAGAAAATACTTAAATTCCACAGATTGATTAAAAAAATAAGGATTTCTCCCAGAAGAGAAAAAAGAATAAAAAGACAATAGAGAAGAATATGAAAATCAGGGGTCAGGGAGAGGTCCCAGCATCCCACTACTAACTTATGTAGTTCTAAGAAGAAAACTAGACAGATGAGAGAAATTAGACCAGATACAGGGAAAAAAAATTTCTGGAACTGAAGAACATGGATTTCTAGCTAGAAGGGGCCCCCAAGATACTATAGCACAAAAACTTGACACAAAGCCAACGGAAACCACACCAAGCTACATTATCACTGAATTTCAGGACACCAGGAGGAGAAGATTTGGAAAATAAATCACAGACTACATATCAATAAAGTAGAATAAAAAATGCCCATAGTGCTTCATAAGAATAACACACAGTCAGAAGGCAATGGAAGAGACACTTAAAAACTGGTAGGCGAGAGTCAGGTCATCAAGCAGAGGAAAAGAGAAAACAAGAACACCCAACAAAAAGCACATGATTTCATCTCCCTGATACACTGAGTTAAAGGAGGAGTATGGATGTGTGTTTAAGAATGTGTCGATATTAAGTTTTTAATAAACATTTTATACATATTCTGAGAGTAATGATTCTCAGGTAGAAAAGACTCTCTGCCTGGCCAAGAGACCAATCATTTGGGGGTAGAATAATGACAATTTCAGGAAGCATCTCAAAACTACATCCCATTGCACTCTCTGTGGATACAATGGGGTGTACTTAACCAAACCAAAGACATTGGGTCCAGGAAACAAAGACAAATGGAGATCCCTGGAGCAGGTCAAGAGAAAAGGTAGGCCAGGGTTACAGTGAAGAGAGAACTCCAGATGTTTGGCCCCTAAAGGGAAAAGCTACAAACCTGAGAGATTAGCCGGTTTATTTGCTCTTTAATAAAACCTAATTCTGTGGGGTTTTGCGATTGTACTGAGAGAGACCACAAGCTTCAGGAGGGGAAAATCTGTTAAAAACAAAAGAGGATCATGGTGCACTGTATGACTGAGCAGGAGGTGATCTATGGACAACAAGAATATTGATGGAACTGTTGGGATATATCTGTGTTTCATGTAGGGAAAGTACTGGGGTAGAAGGGAAAGAAGGAAAAGCAGACCTACCAAAATAAAAGTGCATAGATAAGGTATAAAATGTCTAAATCAAAAAATAGTACAATATTTAGATATATGGAAATAATAGCCAAAAGAAACAAGTTGACGTGGTTGCCTCTCAGGAGTGGGATAGAGTGTAAGGGGATGGGACAAGGGACTTTAATTATTATTATTATTATTATTATTATTATTATTATTATTATTTTTATTATAATTATATGACTTACAGTTCTTTGACTTCCTAAACTTTGTATATGAACTACTCTGATAAAATTTTAATTAGAGAAGTAAAAACACAAATGCCTAATAATACATTGCACAAATAAGCACCAATAATGACAATAATAACTAATATTTACTGTGAACCAGACAGTTTGTTATTGCTTGAATTATCTAATTTAATCCCCTCAACAACATCTTACCATTTTACAGGTAAAAAACAGGGCCACTGAGAAGTCTCATTATTTTACCTAGGTGATGCAGCTAGGAGAACCAAGACTTAACCCTCCGACCCCTGCACACAGGGCTGAAATACTTGCTAAGAAAGAACCTAACTAACTCTTCTGATACTAACTTCCAGGATCCTTTCAATACATCCTTTCCATAGAAAACACATTTTATTTCAAAGATAGGTCTAGAACTCCAAATTAGCCCACTGCAGAATTGAAATGATATTTCATTTTTTTTAATTCATTTAACTTTGATCCATTGAACACAAATGGAGTACAGCTATTGTTTCTCTGGTTGTACACAAAGTAGAGTCACACCATCTGTGCATTCATACACGTACACAGGGCAATGATGTCTGTCTCATTCTGTTATTATTCTTACCCCCCCACCCCTCCCTTCCCTCTATGCTATCTACCCTTCCTCCATTCTTGCCTCCCTTCCACTCCACATTATGCATCATCATTCACTTATCAAAGAGATCATTGGCCTTTGGATTTTTGGGATTGGCTGATCTCACTTAGCATGACAGTCTCCAACATCATCAATTTACCTACAAATGCCATAATTTTATTCTTCTTTATGGCTGAGTAATATTCCATTGTGTATATATACCACGGTTTCTTTATCCATTCATCAATTGAAGGGCATCTAGGTTGGTTCTATAATCTAGCTATTGTGAATTGAGCAGCTATGAAAATGATGTGGCTACAACACTGTAGTAATCTGATTTTAAGTCCTTTGGGTATAGGCCAAGGAGTAAGATAGCTGGGTCAAATGGTGGATCCATTCCAAGTTTTCTAAGGAATCTCCACACTGCTTTCCAGAGTGGCTGCATCAACTTGCAATCCCACCAGCAAAGTATGAGTGTACCCTTTTCCCCACATCCTCGACAACACCTGTTGTTGCCTGTATTCTTAATAAAAAACATTCTAGTTGGGGTAAGATGAAATCTTAAGGTGGTTTTGATTTGCATTTCTCTTATAACTAGGGATGTTCAACTTTTTTTCATAAATCTGTTGATTGCTTGTAGATCTTCCTCTGTAAAGTGTCTGTTCATTTCCTTGGCCCATTTATTGATTTGTTTTATTAGTATTCTTGGTGTAAAGATTTTTTAGCACTTTGTAGATTCTGGAGATTAGTGCTCTATCTGAAGTGTGTGTGGCAAAGATTTTCTCCCACTCTGAAGACTCTCTTCACATTGCCGATTGTTTCCTTTGATGAGAAAAAGCTTTTTAGTTTGACTCTATCCCAATCATTGATTCCAGCTTTTATTTCTTGTGCTTTGGGAGTCATGTTAAGGAAATGTGGTCCGAGGCCAACTTGATGGAGATTTGGACCTATTTTCTCTTCTATTATGTGCAGGGTCTCTGGTCTATTTCCTAGGTCCTTGATCCATTTTGAGTTGAGTTTTGTGCAGGGTGAGAGAGATGGGTTTAGTTTCATTTTGCTGCATATGGATTTCCAGTTTTTCTAGCACCATTTGTTGAAGAGTCTATCTTTTCTCCATTATATGTTTTTGGCTCCATTGTCAAGTATGAGATACCTGTATTTATGTGGGTTTCTCTCTGTGTCCTCTATTCTGTACCATTGATCTACCTACTTTGGTGCCAATACCATGCTGTTTTTGTTACTATTGCTCTGTAGTATAGTTGAAGGCCTAGTATTGTGATACTCCCTGCTTTGCTCTTCTTGCTAAGAATTGCTTTAGCTATTCTGGGTCTCTTATTCCTCCAAATGAATTTCATGAATGCTTGCTCTATTTCTATGAGGTCCGTCATTGGAATTTTAATTGGAAATGCATTGAATTTGTTTGGCGCTTTTGGTAGTATGGCCATTTTGACTATATTAATTCTGCCTATCCAAGAACATGGGAGATCTTTCCATCTTCTCAGATTTTCTTTAATTTCTTTCTTTAGTGTTCTGTAGTTCTCATTGTAGAGGTCTTTCAATTCTTTTGTTAGATTGATTCCCAAGTATTTTATTTTTTCTTGAGGCTATTGTGAATGGAATAGTTTTTCTAATTTCTCTCTCAGAGGATGCATCACTTACGAATAAAAATGCATTAGATTTATGAGCATTAATTTTATATCCTGCTACATTACTGAATTCATTTATGAGTTCCAGAAGTTTTCTGGTGGAATTTTTAGGGTCTTCTAAATATAGAATCATGTCATCAGCAAATGGGGATAGTTTGAGCTCTTGTTTTCCTATTCGTATTCCTCTAATTTCTTTGGTCTGTCTAATTGCTCTGGCTAGAGTTTCAAGGACAATGTTGAACAGAAGTGGAGAAAGAGGGCATACCTGCCTTGTTCCAGTTCTCAGGGGGAATGCTTTCAATTTTTCTCCATTTAAAATGATGTTAGCTGTGGGCTTAGCATAGATGGCCTTTACAATGCTAAGGAACATTCCTACTATCTCTATTTTTTCTAGTGGTTTGAGCATGAAGGGGTGCTGTATTTTATCAAATGCTTTCTCTGCATCTAATGAAATAATCTTGTGGTTCTTGACTTTAAGTCTGTTGATGTGGTGAATTACATTTATTGATTTCTGGATGTTGATATTTCATTTTCAATGGAAGCATTTTTCTAGAACCACGAACATTTTAAATATTTTGAATTTGTTGACTGCAAATGTCTCCTTGGGAAATTCTCACTCATTTTTATACACCTGGGATGTCCCTGTCAGTTTCCCTCAATCAGAAAACTCCAACAAAGACAACTGAACAGCCTCCCAGTGCAGCACTGCTCATGGCCCTGCTGCTAGGGTGACCTCCCGCTGGTGCCCAACACAAGGACAGGGAAGCAGGAGCACTCAGAATGAGGATACCAGAACTTACAGGAGGCCTTTTCTTTTGAAGCACCCACTCACCACATTTAGGAAATTAAACAGCTAATTAATCTGGTTATGCAATCAAAAATAATGAGAAAAAAAATTAGTACTCTTGGTATCAACATTTTGACTTAAATGGTGATTTAAATAAATTTGCTGGACTGGGGTTGTGGCTCAGTGGTAGAGTGTTTGCCTAGCACATGGGAGGCACTGGGTTCGATCCCCAGCAACACATTAAATAAATAAACAAATAAATTTGCTAATTTATGAAGTCCACGTTGTATGGCTTCCATCAGATCTAATGTCATCAGACTTGCTCTTCCCCTTACTTGTTGACGACAATCCAACCACAATGGCCTCCTTATTCTGCAAGTATGCCAAAATGGTTCCTGCTTCATGGCTCTCATGCTTATTCTTCTTTCTGTTTGAAACAAATTTCTGTCAGATGTTTATATGGCTCATTTATCAGGGGTCAGAAAGATACCACTTCTTCAGCTAAAACTTCCCTTACCCTTCTATATCAAGTAGGCCATTTTTTTCCATACCTCTCTGTGTTAGCTTTCCATTACTATAACTGGTTACCTGAGATAACCAGCTTATAAAATAGAAAAGTTTATTTTTGGCTTATGATTTTGGAGGTTTCAACCCATGACACATTGGTCTTGTTGCTTTGATCCAGTGGATGCCCAGTATATGATAACAGGAGCAGGTGGCAGGGTACAAAAAGACAGAAGGGCAGGATCACATTATTCATTTCAAGGGAACGTCTCAATGACTTAAAAATCTCCCAGCAGGCCCTCCCACCCCTTGTAGTTTTTACCACTTCTTAATAGTACAATTTTTCAACACATGAACCTTTGGTGAACATTCCAGACCTAAACTATAGCAGTCTCTATCAGTGTACCCTACCTAATCTTCTTCTGAATACTCAGTTCTATTTGACTCCATTTTTCATTGTCTGTGTCCTCCACTAGACTATAAGGTCCATAATTTTTCCCGCCTTGTTCCCTGATGAGTCCCAAGAGGTTGGCATAGTGTAAGAGTCAAATGAATGTCTGAGAGAGGGAGAAAAGCAGGGGCAGGGGTCCACTCTCTTTAGTAGCCCCTAAGGTAGGACCCAGCTAGGTTGAGTCTGAGGTCTGTTGAAGGCATTGCCAAGGTCAAAGTCAGCCCCTTCCATTCTTGTCCTGACATCACTGTGATTGAATAGTTAGAGCTGACAAAACACCCCAGGTAGGAAAAGGGAGCCTGGCACCAACCAGCAACCAAGAAGGAAGTGAAAATGGTACTTATCATGCACAGATATTGAGCACAAAAGATATTTTGAGAAGAAACATGTGCTATGTCTTCTAAAACAAATCCAGAGAACTTAGAAAGTAGAAAATAGTAGTTAAAAACAAGAAACCATTTGGAAACTGGAATTTCAAAGTTAGCTTTTTGATGCCAGTGTCCAGGAATATAGCTGATCTCTATTTTAAGAAGTGAAACTGTCAGCGAAGTGATCCAGATGATAATTTAATAATAGCACTTTGGATAAAGGCATCTATAAAGTCACAAATTTCTCCAAAGATTCCAAAGGTTTAATTTATGTGAGGCATCTTAAAAGGACTAAGTCCAATTTGGAAAGATCTATGCTAACTCCTTCCAAAACTCAAGCAAGTTTCTCTAAGTGAAGAAATTAATTCATTTCAGCCTAACCCAGATACTCCAAGGGAGATAGCAAAAAGATCCTTTAAACTTACACTGCATTCTTAAATGACAGTGAAACATGGAGATGGTTTGTTAAATGTCAGGCAAGGAGGAGACATTGCTCCTCCCTCACCTCCTTTGAGAGGCAGGGGATCCTCTGGCTTCTCACTGTCACTAGGAGGCTCAGCAGTGTTCCTGCCAATGCAAACAAGGCCACCCTAGGCTAAAAGCTTTATAAGGGTCATAAATCAACTGCTTTCTCTTTTAGGGAACTAGAAGAGCAGAATGAAAGGTGGAGTAATTAGAAAAGCAAAGATGACAGTTAAATTATCCCTCCAAAGTCAAGCTTAATAAATTTCTATTCTCCCTTCCATATCCATTTTTGTACTGAACATGTCAGCCTCTGGTAAAACTAGCAAATACAGTAGCAGTAAACAGTCCCTGTTAGGGCTAAATTGACTTCATTTTAATTTCACCCTGGGTTAGTGATATATTCCTCAACACCAGTAGATTTTCTACCCTCCTAGGGATATTTTATTAGTTAGGGGAGTGGTTTTCAAAGTGTGTTTTTTGGCATCACCAAGAAGCTAATTAGAAATACAAGCTTGCAGGCCTCACCCCAGACTTACAGAATGGAAAATTCCACAAGTAGAACCAAGCATTGAGTGATTTATTAGGCCCTCCAGGTACTTTTGCTACACCCTAACTTTGGAAATGATCTGTGTTAGGATAATTCTCACACACCATATCCCAAATTCTCAGTGACGTAACATAATCAACATTTATTTCTCATACTATCTCAGTGTGAATCCTCTGGTAATCCAGAAGCCACTCAGCTTTCATCTTGTCTTCATTCCACTGTGGTCTCAGAGTTTACTGGATTTTTGTGATGGATGGGGAAAAAAGAGTAGTCTTATCCTTGTCCTTGGCTCAAAAGTAGCACACATCATTTCTCGCATGTCATTGGTGAGAACTAGTTATTGGGCCACACACTGATACAAAAGGAACCAGAAAAATCTTTTCTATGTCTAGTCACAAGCCTCCTGCCACAATTCCACAAAATAGTGAAAGAAACACAAGTCTCTGCCACAGGTATGCAACTGAATCCCACAAATTTTGGTACAGCCAGGGCAGAAGGACCCTCTAACTCCTACTCCAGAGTATATTCTCCAAAAATGACACATTCTTATAATTTTAAGGTTTGTATGCCATTGTTACTGATGTAATGATAAAATAGACTTTGAACCACAATTTCTCAATATGCATACACATCCCTGGGGAATTAAGTTAAAATTCAGAATTTATTTATAGATCCAGGGTGGAACCTGAGATTCTGCATTTTCAAACATCTCTTGGGTGATTTCAGTGCTGGTGTATGGGCATTGAGAGCAAAAATGCAGAGAAGGCAACTTGAAAACAAGGGTTAGTCTGTTCAATATATGATTGTCATATAGAAAAAGCTAATGTCCCTGTAAGGGTCTCCATGCACTGATATCTGTGATCTAGTACATTACCCTCCCTCTAGTCCCTCTCTTCGCCAGTCTCTTTCCCTTTTCTCCCCACCTCATGCATTCCGCTCCAGTTGCAGTGACCTTATTACTGCACTTTGCACATGGAAGATACACTGCTGCCCCAGACTTTGTTCTAATGTTTCCTCTGCTCAGAGTGCTGTTCCCCAAGACAGACACATAGCTACCTTCCTACCTCCTCAAATCTTTGCTGAAATGTCACCTTCTGAAAGAGACCTACCCTAACCCCCAGTTTTAAAATGCTTCCACCCCATTTCCCATGTACTCCCTATCTTCCTCTCCCTGGGCAACATTTTCTCACATTCTCCTTACAATACATCCTAAGTGTCTAAAACAATACTTGGGGCTTCATGATGTTCAACATATTTTTTGAATGAGAAAATCAAATTATAAGGTCAACCTAAATATCATCCAGGAGTGGTCATCTTATCTAAGTTCTCAGTTCTATTAATATTAAGAGCTGACTTGAGAAGAAATGAAAAGAAAGGGGAGGCAGCCAAAAGGGATGAAGGATCTGGTGCTTGAAATGAAAATATACCTTGGAAGACTAACAGGACAGTGACTCACTATTAAAGAGGGTAGGCAAATTCCTGGACTTGCCGCTGATGTCTTTAGAAGTCCTATTTTCTTACTTGAGCCCAAAGTCAGTGTTCTTGGGATCCTGCAATAAAACACTACAGAATGGAGAGCTCATAAAGCACACATTTATTTTTCACACTTTTAGAGGCTGAGAAGTCCAAGAGCTGGGTGCCGGCAGATCTGGTGTGCAGTGAGGACCTGCTCCCAGGTTTGCAGATGGCCTTATGTGGTGGAGAGCAGATAGCAATCAAATTCTCAATGTTGGGTCTTAGAAGAGCAGAATCCCATCTATGAAAGCCCCCACCTCATGACCCAATTACCTCCTAAAGGCCCCAAATGCTAATGCTATTACATTGGAGATTAGGGATTTAACCTATAAATTCTGACATGACATAAACATTCAGTCCATAACAAGCTTCCTCAGTGTGAAATAACAGGCTTCTCCTTCCCTTATCCCAGGCCACAAAGAAGATGGATGATGACCCTCTTGAGAATGTCTGCCCAGGAATCCCTTTATTCTTTTGAGATTTCTGATGTTCCAGGAATTCAATAGACTCCAAGTTTCACCTCTAGATAGCATTGGAACCACACCCACACATTGGCCACCCAGGGACCTACCTAGAAGACAACATGCAAACATGCAGACCTGGCTGGGAGGCCAGGGCAGTAGAAAAGGGCAAAACCCATAAGATGCCAGGCACTAGGAGGGAAAGGTTTAAGAGCTGCTAAGAGAACACTTGGTTCCTTGATCAGAGCCAATGTCACCTACCAGCAAGAATTCTATCAAATAAGGGCTACAGAAGGAGTTAGGGGATCTCAAAGTACATCCAGAAGCAGGAGTAAGGATAGTTTAAAGTCCAGAGCAACTGTAGGATTGTTTATCTTCTAAAGCATCAGCTGAAATATTATAGTCCCCCACATACATGCACCCAACCAGCAGTATTCCATAAATCATGAGAATATAATTAAATATCTACAAAAGTTGACTTCAAAGACTATGATTTTTGGCATGTGCTCTCATAAAGGGGCAAGTGTAATGATTCCTCCATGTTTTGGGAGCTTTCATTGATAAATCCCTGGTCTTCCCTACTACCATGTGCTGCCAATCTAGAATATGTGTGGTCATCACTGAGGTTTTCAGATTGTGGGTGTATTAGTCTCCTAGAGTTGCTATAACAAAACTCCATAGACCAGGTAATGTAAACAACAGAAATTTATTTTCTCACAGTCTGAAAACTACAGGTCCAAAATTAAGGTGCTGATAGGACTGGTTTCTGGTGAGACTTCTTTTCTTGGTTTGTAGATGGCCTTCTCGCTGTATCTTCATGTGGTCTTTCTTTCATATACAACCAGAGAGGAAAAGAGAGATGTTTGGTGTCTCACTCTTCTCATAAGGACATTGGATTAAGGCCTTAAATAATCTTACTTTTTTACCTCCTTATGGACCCTGTCTCTAAAGATAGTCACCTTGGAAGGTGGGACTTCAACATATGAACTTGGGAGCAGCACATTTCAGTTCAAAACAGTGAAGTTTGGAGTACATATGTATACATGTGGGCAGGTTTGTTTGTATGCATACACATATGCAAATATATTCTTTGGTCCTAGAAATTCTGTGTTAATCTTTAATGGTTCAGATTTATTATTCATAAAAATAAAATGACAGTTTATCACTTTATAGAAACCCCACTGTCACGTTCTATAATTGTGCTAATTGAAGAATTTTGTGACACTGCAGCAGAGAGACAGTGACAACTTGGTGGGAGTCTGAGAAGATGAAATCTCCCTCACACTTTGAAAACACATGCATTTGTTGTTTTCCCTCCAGCTAAATGTTCCCTGCAAATAGAACTTCATTTATAATTCCATTGGAAAACTTTCTATGCATTAGGGAAATATATTAAACTAGAAGTATTTGCAATCTTATCCCTCTCCTCTTTAATGGGTAGAGAGATTCATTTTTGTTATTACCAGATTTTATTTTATTGAATGCAGTGATAGATGTAGAGAACAAAGAATCCATGAAAGTTATATTATTCTATTTAATAAAAGATAAAATAATATCAGGATGAGAGGGAGATGAGAGTCAGAAAATTGGGGGGTGCATAAAAAAAGGGGTAGTGAGAAGGGCAAAGGAATGAATGTTTGCATCTCCACCGACCCCTCTCCATATTCATATGGAAAAGCCTTAATTTTCCTTATGGTATTTGTGGTGGCCCTTTAGAAGGTGATTGATGAGGTAGTAAGTGTGGGGTCCCCAGGATAGAATTAAGTCCCTCACCAGACCCTGAATCTTCATCTTACACTTTCCAGCCTCTAGAACTGTGAGAAATAAATGTTAGCTGTTTGAGTCAGTCTATGGCATTTTGTAACAGCAGCCAATCTAAAATAAGATTTTAAGAAGGTTTAAAAGGGTTTATTAGAAAATATTTCTGTGTGAAAATCAGCTCCATCTTCTTGGAAAAAATATCTGTTCAGTAAATATTTGCTTTATGATGTGGGACTCTGTTAAAGTGGCATGTTTTTGTTTACTTTTTTGAAATTGATTTGTAAATAAAAAGCATTCAATTATTCAATTATAATTATAGAGTCCAAGCTCATATTTTTAGGTAAGTATAACTATTAAAATTCAACTAATGGCAAGAGAAAGGGGACTCAATTACCCCAGATGCACCCAATGCTTAAGAATCTAAGGAAAGCTAGGTTGGACATGTGGCACTGACCAGAATCCAAGGACCTTCTTACCTCCAAGCCAAGATCCAAATCCTATCATGTTCTAAGAGCACAGAAAGAACAGATTGAAAATAAGGACCTGTTATGATTGGGTATAAAGCATCCCCTGAAAAGCTCATGTGTTAGAATCATGATATCCAGTGTAGCGAAGTTCAGAAATGAAATGATGAGATTATGAAAGCTATAACCTAATAGGTGAAATAATCCATTTGATGAATTAATAATTTCAGTGGATTACTGGCTGGTAACTGTGGGCAGGTGGAGTATGGCTGGAGGATTTTGATCACTGGTTTGTGCCCTTAGGGATTATATCTTGTCCCTAGCTCCTGCTTGCTCTCTCTCTCTCTCTCTTTCTCTCTCTATTCCCCCCACCCCACCCCACGCATCCACACCTTTCTGGCTGCTATAAACTGAGTATAAGCTGAGCAGCTTTCCTCTACCACACCCTTCTGCCATGATGTTCTGTCATCTCAAATCCTGAGCAATGGAGTTGGGCCAACCAAGGACTGAACCTCTGAAACCATGAACCCAAAATAAACTTTCTTCCTCTAGGTTGTTTCTGTCAGGTTTTTTGATCACAGAAACAAAAAGCTGGCTAATATAGAGTCCTAGACCTGGTTCAAGTGCCAAACTTTCCTGACTCCTTCTGACACACAGAGGAGGGATATTGGAAGAGGGCCCTCCTACCACTCTGGAGATGTGGGATAATAAAAGAGAAGCAACATGCTCATATGTTGTCTCTTGGTAGCTCGCCAGGCGTGTTCACATCTGCAAGGTACATGTATGAAGTCTTCCTTCATTTGAGAATGTGACAATGGAGATGAGCTAGGCGGTAGGATTCCTGCCCGGCTCTGGCTGCAATGGTTTGGATAGGTGTCCCCCAAAGGCCGATATGTTAAAGGCTTAGCCTCCAGCCTGTGGCACAATAGGAAGACAGTGGAACCTTTAAGAGGTAGAGACTGTTAGAAGTCTTCTGGTCACTCAGGATGTACCACTGAGGAGGATATTAAGACTCCAGTTCCTGTTCTTCCTTTCTCTTTGCTTCTTGATCACCACAAGGTCAGCAGATTGTCCCACTCCATGTTCCCTACCGTGATATGTTATCTTGCCACAGGCCCAGAAGCACTGAGCCCACCTAACCATGGACTGAAACCTCCAAGACCACGTGCCAAAAAAAAAAAAAAATTCCCCTACTCCCTTTTTTATTTTTGTGATTTGTTTTTGCTGTTGTTGTTTGGGTTATTTTGCTCGTTTGTTTGTTTTGTGTTTTGCAGTTCTGGGGATCAAACCCAGGGCCTTATGCATGCTAGAAAAGCACTCTACCACTGAGCTACAATCCAGCTCAAAGTTTTTCTTTTTAAATTTATCATCTCAGGTATTTTGTTACAATAATAAAGCAATATGTAAGTATGAAGTAGGTTAAAGAGCACTTTACACGTATCCATCTGTTCATTCATGCAAAGAAAATATGTAGTACGTGCTTCATAATACATTATCATACCCCATCTTCACAACAACCCTAGAGGGAATTATTTCTTATTTATTGAAGAAAATCTGGGAAAGAATTATCCACAATAAGTAAGAAGCTTAACTGGTTTTGAAATAAGGTTTATCTGTAAACCCCATTCTCTTAAGCACTGCATAAGGGTGAATATGTCAACATTTTCCAACTCATGTCTTTGAAATCTCATTCCTCTGCCAGCCTGCACTATGACACACTGTCAGGGGTAGCTGGAAGACAGCCACTGACTTGGCTGAGCTGCTGCCAGAATAGAATATGCTCCTTGAGGAGAGACTGCTGCCCCCTGCAGTGATGAGTCCCCACTCCAGAATCCTGCCACACTAATGCAGAATCAGGTGATACCAAATCCCAATTTCACTGGTTTTCCTTTTCAGATTCCCTTGATTAAAGCCAAAGGTGGGAATAAATCTAAGTAATAAATTCAAATAATAATAGATCAGAGAATATTATCTATTTTAAGTCTTCAAGTAGAAGAGAGGACCAAAACCCACAGGAGGGGCAATTAGTTTGAACAGCAAAAAATTCACAAAGATGAATGTTTCATTCTTCCTCCATTTCCTCTTATGGTTCCCAAGGAAGTTTCAAAACCCTTGATTAGTATATCTGAAAAACTCTCTAAAGAATTATCTAGTGAGCAAACCAAAAATAAATGGAGACTTGCAAGGCAAGGCAGGAAAATAATTCTACAGGTAATTCTTTTCTAACAAAGTTTACTTTAGTAATTTGAGTAATAGAATGAAGACTGAGATCATTTTTGCTTTGGGTTTCCACTAATGTGCAAGTCCTTTCAGATCTTAAACCAAGGTAATTGCAGTATTCTCACACATTGTACCTCCCCAAACAGAAGACCTCTTCCCCTGAAGGCCATTTTCTACCTCAGCTCCTACGGCCTCCATCCAAAGGTAAAAACCCCAGTGTGTCCATGTGTTCAAAGTCTATTGTGAATTGAATGTTGAGCACTCCTGTAAAATTCATATCTTGAAGCCCCATGTGATGGTATTTGGAGACAGGGCCTTTAGGAGGTAATGAAGTCATGGGGGAAGGTCCTGGTCTACTGTGATTAGATATCAGAGAAGTTTGCTCGATGGCTCTTTCTCATATCTCTCTCTTTCCTCTTTCCCCACTCCCCTCTTCCCTCCCTCCACTATGTGAGAACGTGGTGAGAAGGCAGCTGTGTAAGCAGGAAGAAAGCCCTCACCATACTGGTGTCCTGATCTCACCTCAGAACTGTGAGAAAATAATTTTTTTTTGTTGTTTAAACATCCAGTCTATGGCATTTTGTTATGCCAGCCCAGGAAGACTAAGACAAAGCCTCCACACAATTTTTCACCATGTCATCAGTATCTATTGACTACCTACTCGGTTCAATTTAGTGCATAATATACTATAAGCACCAACATTAATCATGTATACTTCCCAGAGAGGCCCTACAATGAGTGGTTAAGAGAATAATTCTGTACCTATTTTAAAGAAATTAATTGAAATGGTCCATGAAAAGTGCTTAGCACTCTAACAAGTTTATTGCAAGTTTCAAAAGCATCAGTTATTAAAATGAGAGTAAAGGAAAGGGGGCTGTTTTTAAAGGGTGCCATAGCCAGTTAGGCTTCTTTACTGCAAACAATCTAAACTAATTCTAGTTTAGGACAAAGAGGAACTTACTCTGCAGCATCTAAATAGTTCTTAGGATCTCAGGTTGGGCCAGAGGACCAGACTTAGAGGTATAAAACAAACAGCAATGTCCCCGGTCACAATTTAGTCTCTCTGCTGGAGACCCATGGCACCACCTCTACTGGCCAGTTAGCTGCTGGGAGGCCTACCATTGCTACCTCTGTAGACAGCATCTAAATGGAACACCTTCACAGGAATGCACCTCATGGTGCCTGCTTCTTTGTGACCTATTTTCTAATTCAAAGTCCAGTCAACTTGAATGTGCCTGCATCCAAGCTGCCAAGAGTGGTAGGAAAATAGAATCCAAATCTCATAAACTCTGAAAATGCAAGGAATTCCTCAAGTTTCAGAAGAATAATCAAATATGATGGAAAACCAAGGAGAAGAAAAAGTGCTCACTGAAGTGGTCACGGAAATGCTCTATGAGGAGGACCAGTCAGCCTGATCCCCAGAGGATGGCGAGTTCTAGATATCCCAGGCCATATCACATGCAAATGAACAGACACTGGTGCAGAACTGCCCTGAGCATGTCCAAAGTATAGAAAAAAGGTCCAGTAGTGAGTAGAGGGGACAGTGACAAAAAATGCAGTAAAAAAAAAAATAGGGAGGGGCAAGATTGTGAGTCTTGTTGGTTACTCTAGACTGAATAGGGCCCTACCCCTATCCCCAGTGTGACAGTATTTGAAGACAGGACCTTAGGAGGTAAAGCTAAAGGAAGTTATAAGGACAGGATCCTAGTGCCATAGAATCGGTGACCTTGTAAGAAGAGGACAAGATTTCTCTCCCTGTGTCTGTCTGTCTGTCTCTTTTTCTCTCTACTCATCAAGGGAAGGCCATATAAATATACAGAGAATGCAACCATCTATAAGCCAGAAGTCCTTTCAAGAAGCCCTTGCCAGACCTTGATCTTGGACATCTAGCCTGCAAAACTGAGAAATAAATTTCTGTTGTTTAAATCACCAAGTCCATAGGTACAGTATTTTGTTATGGGAGACCGAGCAGCCTGATACATAGGCTATGGTGAGAAATTTAATCCATGTTTATTGGAATGCCGCTCAGAGGTGATAAACAGAGGAACTGGGTGAACTTACTGGTGTTTCAAAAAAAATCAGTGAAATTTGAGGATGCAGAACAGAGAAATTGTGAATGGGAAACTAAAAGCATTGGAGAATAAAATAATGTCCATGAACGTTTAATAGACATTCAAGGAAGACAGAATAAAGATATTGGAACAAAGGCAATAAAAATAAAGAACAGAAAGGATGAAAATTTTCCAAAATTAAAGACAGGAACATATATAACAAATTCACACAGTATCATCGAAAATACCTGGAGAACATAGAGTGAAAAGAGCAAATCTTAATACATCCAGAGAAAAAAATAGATCACTTGAAAAGTAAAATAGAAGCAGACTTTTTTAAACAGCAGAAAAAAGAGGAATAAAATTTTCAAATTCCCGAAAGAAATTGTTATCAACTCATAATTCTATGTGCATGCAGATCATCATTTGAGGCTGAGAATGAGGTAATCACTTTCAGATACAGGAGAATACCACTCACAGGAAATTCCACTCACATGTTCTCTCTAAAAGAATTATTAAGAATGCACTATACAAAGAATGAAATTGAAACCAAATCAAAATAGATAGGATATAAGGAAGAATGCATAAGGAAGAATGTATAAATGTGCTAGAAAAACATAAACAGATATTGACACTAATTAACTAATTGGAAGTGAAATAGCATTGGCAATTTTTAATATGCATGTCTCAAAAACATACTAAGGCAACAAAAACTTGATGGATGTACACAACTCCGCATCACCGAAATAGCAAATATATACTTTTTACATGCAAATAAAATTTTAACCATATCAATCTGGTTTTGGAACACAAAAGTAGGGTTAACAAAAGCCAAGAATACTCTCCTACAGTCCACAATCACTGACTAGTTTTAATAAAGTCCAAATGCAATATAAAAATAGAGCAAAAGTACACCTATATTTTTAGCAAGTTCAAATAAACATTTATAAATGTGTGTCATAATGAACAATGTAAAATGTTTAGGAGTATTGTAAATTATAATGAAAACACTATAATAATCTGTGGACTGTGGATAAAGCATTCAACAGAAATTTATACCCTCAAATGCATACATGAGAGAAAAATCAAAGATGGAATTAATGAACCAAACATTCTACTCAAGGAACTAGGATTAAAAAAATACATCAAAATAAAGTAAAAGAAAAGAAATGATAATAAAGATAATAACAAAAGGAACAAAGTTCCAAATGAAACATAATCTGCCACCATGAATAGACAAACTAAATATATTTCTGAAAATACTAAACATATTTCTGAAAACACTGCTTCAGCAACTGAAAATCACAACTAGACAATGATCACAATTTTAAAATTTTTTTTAAAATATGAATATTTTAATAATTTATGTCAAAAAGTAAAACTAATTAAAAACAATGTCCTTGAAAAAAATATAAAAAGACAAAAACTAAGAAGACAATCTAAAACTTGAATGTATTTCAAAGAAATTGAATTAGTTTAAAAATCTACCTATCATAAAAATACTTAGAGCAAGCAATTTTACAAGTTTACCAAAACTTAAACGACAGATAAGGCTAGTTTACATAAAACTTTACAGAAAGAAGTCACTGGGAGGTAACTCCCACATTGGTTTGTGAAGCCAGCATAACTTTAATGTCAAAGTCAATCAAAGATAATAAGAGAAAGAAATAGAACATGGAAGTCTATTTCTCCAACCTATAGGAACAGAAAGAATTTATTGAACAAAGCTGGAAAAACTTCCTAAAGTACATTAAAAATAGGATACAGCAATGTATGAAACAATCAACAGAACTGTGTAGCATTTTACACAAGATGGTTTAACATGAAATATGTACAAATGTAATTCACTACCATAATGGATATGTCAACAGAAGCTATCAACTAAATTCAACATATTTTGGAAAACAAACTCAGAGGACAATGGATAGAAAGGAATATCATTAATCTTATAGGTGTAACTAAAAGCAGTCTACTACCACATTCAGGAATACTCTCCTTAAGATTATGAAAAAGACAAAGATGTCCCTGATCCCTTCTCTTACTAGTCAGCTAACTGGAGAACCCAACCAATAGAATAAGACAATACAAAGTGGCAAAATCACTTAGGAAGATATTCTGGCAATCTCTTACAAAGCTAAACATAATCTTACCACATGATCCAGCAGTCACACTTCTGTGAATTTATCTACATATGAACGCTTTGCTCATGATTCTCAAAACCTGGAACCAACCAAAATGTTCAAGAAGAGAACGGATAAATTATGAAATATCCATACAGTAGAATATTTTCCAGCAATCAATAAGAATGAGTTGCCAAATTCTTAAATGAATATATCTAAGTGGGAAAAGTCAGTCTGTATTATATAATCATAATTGCACAGCATAATGGAAATGGCAAAAAGAAAAAAACAGACATGGAATACAGACCACTGGTTTCCAAGTTGTTGATGGAAGAGGGTAGATTGTTTAATTGAAGCAATATTTTAATATGTTAAGACTGGAATGACTGATACCCAAAGAATTTTCTACATGAAGGAATGAACCATAATACATTCAAATATTTAAAAATGATTTAGGAGGTCAGTAATCCTGTGATGGAATGTATGATGTAACAAAACAATATAAATATATTACGAATGTGTGAAACCATTTCAGTGAAAGAAGTAGAGGGGCAAGCAAAAAGGTTCCAATCTAAATAAGTTTGGAAAGAGGTAGAATCTGTAAGACGGAACTCAAAAAGAACTGCACATAAGCATGTACTCTAGTTAATAAGTTATTTACCAAGGAGGTACAGATTAATAATCCTGAAGTCACTATTCATATATAATGAAATTGAACAATTAAGGAAAGATAACAGAATGAATCTGACATAACTTTCCTATGTACATACATGAATACTCCACAGTGAATCTCACCATCCTGGATATCCACAAGAATGGGTTCTTAATTAGAATAAGGTCTATTCCATGCTTGTATAATTACATCAAAATGGATTTTACTGTCCTATGTAACCAAAACGAACCAATAAAAAAAGGGCAATAAGCATTAGATTATCAAAAAAATGATACTTAGTGGTATGCTTCCCCACCCCTGATAAATAAACAATTTAAATATTTTTAAAGAACTAGAAAGCTAAAAATCTGTCCTAACTGGAAACTGCTCAAGATGTCATCCTCACAGTACACTGTGAATTGGTTTAGGATGCAATCCAAACTCTGCTGAAAATACAGTTTACTTATTTTGTATAAATTTTTTAAAAAGCTAATGGATGTGGAAGCTAGATGTCTCACTGTTGGAGTCGTAGGTTACAAATAAGTAAGGGAAGAGGCTAGAATGAATTAGAGTTGGAGATATCAGTATGTGCTCATGATCTACATGTTCAGCACACAGACAATTAAATGTAAAAGTGTTTATAAATATGTACATATCCAATAGTTAGGATGCACAACTACATTTCCTTGCTCTATCAGCTGAGAGGACCTAGAAACAATGATTGGCAGTAGCAATGAATACATCTAGCGTCCAGATCTTGATTTCTAATATCCTCCAATACAAAGAACTGAATCTCCTTGGAGAAATGGCTGGATCCAGAACCAGAGCAGGAAAATGCACAAGATAAATCTGAAGCATACTTGCAGTGCAAAAAGTAAGAATATACTAGAAATAATAATAAATTAAGGAGATGTCCAAGGAACACAAGAGTCAACTGGAAATTTTCCAATGGCCAAATCTGGAACAATTTGAGCAACAAAATTAAGTAACATTATTTCATAAGCAAAAGCATAAAATAAATATCTGTGAGTCTACAAGGATATAAATAAATGATTGCACACATAAATTAATGGGGGCAAGGAGACTTTCTGTATAGAACGATTCAAAATAATTTATGTAGATATTCTACCCTAAAGAAAGGGATGCATAACTCCTCACTCCAAGTGTATCCTGCACATAGTGACTTTCTTTCAAAGGGTGCAGTAGGGGAAAAACGAGGGCAAAAAGTAAATTTACAGGACCTGAAAAACACTACCTCAGTTCATGTATCAAGGCCAGTATCAACTGTGGTAAGTCATGCTAATGGTATGTATTCTTGATATGATGTGATTTGAAAGGCACTTCAACTTTGTGTTCTTCCTCCAAACCCACCACCCCAGTTTAATTGTAAGATAAGAATCACATGAATTCCCATTGAGGGAAATTTTGCAAAATAACTGACAAGTACTCATAAATGTGTCATGAGACAAGATAAGTCTGAAAAGCTGTCACAAAGCCAGGAGGCACCCAAGGAAATATGAAATTTATGTGGCATTCTGTATGCTATTCTGAAACAGAAAAAGCACTTTCTGCAAAAACTAAGTAACTTTGGATAAAGTGTGAGCCTTTGTTAGCAGTAATACATCTATATTAGTTCACTAATTGTGACAAATGCACTGTGCTACTGTAAGATGATAATTAAGGCACATGGTTGTGTGCTATATGGTAACCTTTTATATGGTCTTTGTAATGTTTCTGTCAATCTAAAACTATACTAAATATTTAATTAAAATCTTATTAATAAATAGTTAATATTTAACACATTCAGTAAAAGAGAAATGATTCTCAATCTGTCTCACAAAACAAATTCAAATTCTTTGCTGTATATAAGGGACATAGCCCAAACAAAATAACCCAGAAAGGCTAAAACAAAAGGGATAGGTAAAAGTCTAGCAAGCAAAGAGAAACAAGAATACAGAGGTAGAAATTCTGATATCAGAATAAAATAAATAATAAAAGTCAAGCAAGTATTATTACATCAAAAAAGAAAACCTTCAACATGAAAGCCTTAGTTTATTTAAAAATATGTTGTGTATGCTTATGTCTGAAATAACATAGAAATCCCCTTTATAAAGTAAAATCACAACAGTTTCAAGGAGACATAGGGATACAGTAAAAACTGGATTGCTAACATACCACTCCCAGTATGAAACAAATCGAGTAGACAAAAAGGAAGGATACAAGTTATTTAAACAAATAACTGAGATGAATCTTATTAATATATAAAATTCATGCCCTGATATTAGAGAACTCACCCTCTTGTCAAGTTTACCTAGCACATTCACAAAAATTGGTCATATATCACAAAAGCAATAAATTTTGTAAAAATCAAAAATGCTAAAAAGACTAAGCAAAATGCAAATAAGTTAAAAATTATAAACAAAATAGTAAAGAAAAATGACCCCTCTGTTAGATAATAAAGCAATTAAAACCTATTAAACAATTATTGGATGTAAAGAAAACTAGAAACCCAAACTACAGAGTATCTTTCTAAAATAATGAAAATTCTATCTGCAATATCTATGGATTACATTTAAAACAGAAAATGGGAAAACTCAGTGAAATGCTTCTATTAATCAAAAGGAAAGAATTGCATTCATTTAATTCTCATATAAAAACATTACAAAAACTAGAAAGTAGACAGTGAAGGAAACCAAGAGAACCCAGAAAGAAGGAAATACTAAATATAGAAGTAAAAATAAGTACATAATACAGAAATAGTATATTTAATAAATCAAAATTTTACTTTAAAAATAAATATATGTGTGCATGAGTGTGTGTATGAGTGTGTGTGTGTGTGTGTGTGTGTGTGTGAGAGAGAGAGAGAGAGAGAGAGAGAGAGAGAGAGTAGCTAACTCAGAAAAAATAGGGAGAAGAACAAAGGTAAAAAAATTAAGAAAGGGAAGTAGACATTGAAACAGAAATGTTCTGAAAATGTACAAGATCTCTGATTGCCAGAGATCTAGACAAATTTGAAAAATTAGATACAATGGATTTCTTAAAGGAAAACATAGGTTATAAAAATTATCTCATTAGTGGTAGAAAATGTAGACAAATTTCCATAGAAGAAAACAAAACAAAACAAAGCAAAACAAAAAATAGAACTACAAGAGAAAAAAGTCCCAGGCCTTGATGGTTCTAGGGGGGAATTCTACCAAATGTTAATGATCAGATAGCTTCATAATTCCTTCTAGAACATGGAAAATAAAGGAAATATTTCTGATTCTTCTTGTGGAGCAAGAATAACATTGATAATTAAGTCTGATAAGTACTATATAAATGAAAGCTGTAAGTAAAACTACTAGCAAACATAAGTCAAGGCAATAATATGTCAACAATAAATATCCCTGGATTAAAGGATATATTCCAGGAATGTAAAGTCAGCTCAATTTTAGGAACTAGATTACTGTAAGACAATACATCTAAAAAGAAAGGCTTTCATTTCCACAGATTAAAAAAGTTCAACAAAGTTTATTATCTATTCTTGGAAGACTCACCCAACAAAACAGGAATTTATGTATACTTTCTTAAAATGGATATTAAGAATATTAGTGGATCCCCTAACTCCATTACTATATAATGTTCACTAGAGGCCAATACAATCAATGAGAAAAATCAATAAGAGACATAAAGATTAGAAAAGGAAAAGGAAACTACTGCTACTTGCAGAATATAGGATCATATGCCCAGATAGTCAATGATAAAGCTCAGACAACAAAAATTGCAATAAGCAGAACATAAAATTAGTATTCAGAAACTAATAGTTTTCATAAAACAAAAGGTAATAAGAGAATATAAAGATAAAGAAAACTTTATTATAGCATTAAGGAAACAAGATAACTAGGAATAAGTTTAATAAGAAATGTGCAAATTTAACATAGAGAAAACTTAGTACTTCTGAGACATATTATTAGATTTGAGTAATGTAAAGATACCCACAGTTCTTGGATAAGTCATCATCATCAAGAAATCAGTTCTCCCTAAGTTATAAATTTAATGCCACCCCAAGAAAATTCTGGCAAGCTTTTTAATGCATCTATACCAAACAATTTAGTATTAAAAAACTAATAGTTAATGAGGCCTACCAGACATTAAAAACACTAAAATAGCTCTATATGAGTAGATATACCAGTGAGAAAAAATAGAAGTTCAGATATGGTTCAAAATGCATATTTAATATATCTGAGGAAGGTAACTTCTCAAAAAACTGGGATAAAGATGAAAATTTTATAAGTATTATAAGTAGTGTTGGGATTACTGATACTATAAAAAATATATAATTAAAACCATGCCCCATTTCATACACAGAATAGCTCCAAATAGGTCAGATATCTAAATGCAAAAAAAATGGGAGAAGACATGGATGAATTCCTGTAAATCGTGAGGATAGGGAAAGGTTACCGAGCTTTAATTCAAAATTCAGAGAAAATTAAAAATTGATCAACGTGGCCACTATTGTATAATTTGCCAAAGTATTTTTATAAAAAAATACTTTTGCAAGGTTAAAAAAAATAAGTCAAAAGACAATATTTGAGGAAAGGACTTTGTAACACACATTACAAAAACAAAATAAACACAAATATAGATGGAACTCTTGAAATTCTGGGGAGCAAAGACCAAAATTCTAATAGTAAAATAGGTGACATATAGTACACAGACAATCCAAAAAAAATTATGTTCTTAAATATATGCAAAGACGTTCAGTCTTACTCTGTAATTGTAAGTCCTCATACGTGTATATGAACTGAGAGTCAGGAATTAAAGCCTCTGTTCCCAACTCCACACCAGCACAACCAGAACCTGGGTTGGCGAGAATGACGTGCTTTTATTTTGGAAGTTGCCTTAATTCTTTTGATCATGAAAAGCTATTGAGTTTGCAAGTGCCCATTGGAAATGCTGACATTTTTAATGTGTGCCTGAAGTTCAAATGAACTGTCAGTATGGGCTTGAATTCAGCATGCACACCCTTCAGTCAACTTAAATTTCTCACATCCATCTGTGTTTAGTGAAAAGATCTGACACTCCGTGCATTTTGTAGTCTGGGTCACCTGAATGGTATCTAAATCTACTGTGGCATCATGTCCTGGGTGTTCCACTCACTGTAGGCACACAGCACACATTCAGAAAATACCCAAACTTCATTGGTGAAAAGACTTAGCAATGGATTATCATTTATTTTATGTGGGAAATAAGGAGACAAATCCTTTCAATCATTGCCTAATATAATGACAAGGACAGGCCTGCACCCTTGTGACCCCAAAGTATGATTCCTGTCCATATCTTGTGCTAGAAAGGATCTGGAATTTAACCTACAAACACCAACATCACTTAGCAAGAAAATGTTTCCATTTCTTTTTTCTTCTGTTCATCTAATTTACAATAGCCTTGAACTCCAAAGTAGCCTTCAAAAATAGCCCAGGGAATCAACATAGGTATCTATTTTTGCTTTGAATTGAATAAGAGCAATTCAGAATATGTTGAACTTTAAAATACTATAAATATTCACAAAGATGCATTCATATATGCATAGCTCTTGATGTTCTGGTATACCTTTGTAAAACATATGCTTAAATATCTGCTTTTTTCCATCTTAAATGCATATAACACAGATATTTGTTAGAACTCCCTTGTCACTTAGAAATCTAGATGTGTTTGTCTCAGAATGCTGCCCAGTTTCCACTTCATCACGAACAAAACTTTCATGATTTCTGCTAATTCCTATGAGGTTTAATTTTTCACAACCCCTCTGCTTCCACCTTCACATTTAATACTGCTGCATTTATTTAGGTTCTTTACCATATTTCATAGGAATTCTATGTACTTTGAGCAGAGACCTGACATTAACAAGCAAGTGGCCACTGGATGTATAGTCGCATGGGTTTGTGTCCTGTTGTCTGAGGGAAAGAAGAGGATGGTGGGAGGGGAGGAAGGTAGAGAGAGAGGGAAAAGCTAACTGAGCCTATTTGGAAGAGTGGAAGCAGCCCCCAGAATTGGGGGCAATACAGAGTAAGGAGTAAATCCAACATAATGAATATGCAAAATAAAGCATCTGAAGAGAAGAACTGAAGGAAGGAAGGAAGGAAGGAAGAAAGACGAGGAGGAGAGGATCAGAGGGAGGAAGAGACCAAGCAAGGTGGGGGAACGTAGGGATGAGAAGGAGTAAGTAAAAGAGTAAGAAAAAAGCAATTGCCAGGATTTACCTGCAAGCTGGGGAAACTGTCTTATCAGGTAATTGGAGAACAAGTCATCCAAGGGCGGGTTCAGAGTTCTTACAAGGTGGACTAAGACCGTGAGCTGCTCACATCAAAGCTAACCTCATATTTGTACAAAATGTTATGTGTACTTCAAATGTTCAACATAACTGTTTAATAAATTTACTCACTTTAATCTTAAATTATCCATCCTATTTGTTTTAAGACCCAGTAAATTGCTCTAACAGGACACTGTTCATATAAAAAAGAATTCTACCAATCACTGAACTGGAACATAAACAGGTTATAAACCTGAACCAGCCTACTAAGTACAGAGGCAAAGGTGGGCACTTGATAGAATCTGAGTCCTCCATGACCACTGTACTAGTGTAATGCACATTAAATACAATTTTCGGGTTAAACACTATAACATTATTTTCTCTCTCTGAACCACACACAGGAATAACTGCAGAGGTCTGAAATCATAGCTCCCCATAGCACCCTGGTTTTCCTGTTGCCATGACAACTCCAGAGAATGAAATAAGGTTCCAAGATATGATCACATTCATTGATTTTTTAAAAAAAAAAATCAGGCTGTGTATTTCATGAATAGCAAATCCTGAATTTAGTTTAAATTAGAGTATATGTCTTGAATTATCTTATTATATATTTTTGAGTAAAAAGACTACAATCTAGAATTCAAAAGGACGGTATCCATGGAGTTACAGAAATAAATCTAGTATCCTTTCCATTATGTTTTTAGAATGAACATTGTATCATCTGAATCAAAAAGAGGAGGGCCTCTGCTGTCTGCAAAGATAATGAGTTGTCACTTTCTATCACCAATGGCATTCTAGAAAGCAGTGTTCAATAACCAGATATCACAGCTGAGTGTTTTGATACATTATTGAATGATGTACAGTGCTCAATACTATTTGATGAAAATGCTCAGTATAAAGAATAATTCAAAACATCCTTGAGAAATAATAGATAGGAATTTTGAAAGGTTCATTGAAACTTAAGATAGATGTTACTATAAGTAATAAGGAAAGCCAATTCTGTCAGACTTGGGAGAAATCTGTGAAAGATAATTTTATCAAAAAAATCTACTTTGCATTTACAAATATATCCTATGTCATCCATCACTTTCTAGAAGGTTCATTAGTAACTGATATCTCTGCTAGTCTACATAAAATATCTGAAATGTGCAATGATATTAATTTTTACCAGCCTAGACAAACACTGTGTACTTTCCTTTTAGTTAAAAGTCTGGACTTGTGTTATGTTTTTGGACCAGTTTTCTCTAGGCCTCAGCTCATTTATTTAACAATGTACTTCATAGGTTAAGTTTGTGGTATTAATGACAAATTAAAGGTTTTTAGACATCCATTCCATAGTTTCATGTGAAGGGTAAAAGAAGGTCAGTTTACAAGAAGCACTTAGAAGGATTTAAGTGGGAAGGTAAGTAAGAGAAGCAGTCTCTGATTCTTTATAAAAAATGATGAGATTTTACTTATGGTCTATAATTTATAGTTGGGGTAAATTAAAAATGAGTAATAGCTCTTTTTATTTTGAGAAACTCAACAAAAGTAAATAAGTCTCCATGTATGGAAATAATATATTTTTTAAAATTTTTATATTTCTTTTAATTAGTTATACATGACAGTAGAATGTACTTTGATTCATCATATATAATGGAGAATAATTTCTCATTCTTCTGATTGTACATGATGTAGAATCCCACCAGTTGTATAGTTATATATGTACATAGGACAATAATGTCTGATTCATTCTATTATCCTTCCTAGCCCCTTACCTGCTCCCCTCCCTTCACTCCCCTCTACCTAAAGTAATTCTATTCTTCCCTAGCCACCCCCCTTATTGTGAATTAGCATCAAAATATCAGAGAAACATTCGGGATTTGGTTTTTTGGGATTGGCTTATTTCATTTAGCATGATATCCTCCAACTCCATCCACTTACTGGCAAACACCATAATTTCATTCTCCTTTAAGGCTGGGTAATATTCCTTCATATACATATACCACACTTTTTAAATCCATTTATCTGTTGAAGGGCACCTAGGTTGGTTCCATAGTTTTGCTATTGTGAGTCAAAAAACTTAACACCAATAAAACAAATAACCCAATCAATAAATGGGCTAAGGAACTGAACAGATACTTCACAGAAGAAATACAATCAATCAACAAACATATGAAAAAATGTTCAACATATCTAGCAATTAGAGAAATGCAAATTGCAACTACTCTAAGATTTCATTTCAGTCCAGTCAGAATGGCATACATCAAGAATACATGCAACAATAAATGTTGACAAGGACATGGGGGAAAAGGTATACTCATACATTGCTGGTGGGTCTGCAAATTAGTGCAATCCCTTTGGAAAGCAGTATGGAGATTCCTCAGAAAACTTAGAATGGAACCACCATTTGACCCAGCTATCCCACTCCTCGGTTTATACCTGAAGCACTTAAAATCAGCATATTACAGTGATGCAGCCAGACCAATATCTATAGCAGCTCAACAATGTGGTTTTGATGGTTTCCTTTTTATTCATTGTCAACAGTGAACAAAGCAAACTGTATAAATCCATCTGTTGTGGACTTGTTCCCAATTACCCTCCTACCCTGGATTCATGTATTCAAGCCCTAAATGCCCAGTATGTTAGAATGTGACTGCATTGGTAGATAGGACTTTTAAAGAGAAAATTAAGGTTAAATGAGGTAGTAAGGATGAACTCCTAATCCAGTATGAGGAAGAGAAACAAGGGTCACGCAAGCCAAAGACTTAGACCTCAGGAGAAACTAAACTTTTCAACAACTGGCTCTTAACTTCCAGGCTCCAGAACTATGGAAAGATAAAATTTGCTGTTCAGCCACCCAGCCTTTTGCCCTAGCAAACCAATATACCAATTCTGAGAACCTAAGTTCAATTTAGATTCACTTGAACTGCGGGGAGTTTCTCTTTAAGCACTTCAACTCACAGCACATAGGTTTCCCTCTTCTCTGTTCCTTACTTATCTCTGCCTAGTTAGGGGAGTGGAATAAAACACAAGTGGGTTTCTCTATCTGAAAGGATGAGGATCAAGATCAAGAGCCTCTTTTTTGATCCCTTTTTCTTATTGGCATCCCTTGGCTAGAATCTAGAGAATCACTATGGCAGAAGGACAGCCTTCCTGTGAACCTTGGAAGTCACTTTAAAAAACAAGTTTTGATGTCATCCTAAACTTGGTAAAGGCTCTACAATTTCAATAAAAAGAAACTGGAGCCAAGAGAAGGCACTCTGTGCAAGTAGGTTAGGTATCTCATAGCCATACGAGGTTCTGTGTTGGACACTTGTTCTGGGGGAAGTGGATGGACAAGATACCCACCATGCTCACATGGGGACTCTCCATTTAAAATGCATGGGAACCCAAAATGGAAGGGCAGGATTACAAAGTGAACAATAAGGGAGATGGAGTGCATTTCTACCTTGGGAATACAGGCATATTATTTGTTCACTGAAGGGAGGCAACTATTGGAGAACTGTGACTCAGAAGCCACTCGGTCACCTCTGATCTCTGCAAGTTTGTGTAGTGAGGCTCTCCTCTTGTCTGGGTCATTTTAGTCCTTAGTTTATTTACATATTGTCGATGAATCATCTTTGTGCTGGAACACACCAGATCTCTGCATGATCCCTGTCATCCCAGCCCCACAAATACCAATTCAGAAATTTATGTCTCAATTCTCATTCTCTTGTTTCACCTTGAATTCAAATCAAGAAGGATCGTCAGACAGTGATATACTCAAGATCAAAATACATTCCAAATAGGTAGTAGGTGAGAACACTTAGGGTCATGAGAACTGACCAGCTCTGTACACATTCCCTTTCGCAGAGCAGTGATGTTCACGACCATGATAGAGGCATTTCCACTTCCTTCCGTCCCCAGTAGTGCACCGCCAACTGCTAAACAGAGGCTGCCATGGAAGCTGCCCTTATCCACAGCTGTTATTTCTAAGGTGCAAGGTGGGCTGAGGGAGGAGGTTTTAGAGGAGGTGAGATGAAAGAGATAATTCAGGATGCATGACAGATGCCTTAGAATTAAATAGCCTTTTATTTGATAGTATACTTTTTAAAACATGAATTTCATCCTTTTAGAAAACACTTGTACTACCTGATTTGGATTTCAGAATAAAGGGAAGCAAAGGTTTCCTGGAATTCAGTCCCAATTTCAGTAACATCACCTGTATGCTTCAGTCAGAACCTGATCAAGGCTTGCTTTTCCTTTATGTACATTGCAGTGTTTAACATGTGTAGAGGGCCTCCTGAGCAAGAATTTCCAATCTTTCAAGACGGTTCACATATCTCTCATATTAGTTCAGTTCAATAAACATCCAGCATGCCTCTACTGTGTGCTTGAGTTACCTTCTAGGGATTCAAACATGAACACAAGATGCTGGCATCCAGCCAGCTCACCATTCCCCCAGCAACAGTCTGAGAAAGCATGGCTCCCAGCAATCCTCCTCAAGATTCTCAGAGGTCACTCTAAACTTCTCTTCCCTAGAATGCATATATTAATATTTCCAAGGGTAAACTCTATATTTAGTAGTTATCTCTTAAATAATTATTTTGAGGTACTAAATCACAAGTCCTTTATTAATATGTAGGAAAAGGCCCAGTCATGATATATTTATAGGGCCTGAAACATACCATAAATTGTTGACTTATGCATAAATGAATGAATGAAGTGAATAAATTAAAGAGTTGATCAAACTCATGAAACATCTTTAGACAAATCAATTCTGGGACACATGGCTTCTCTTAATGATATTGGTCCTTATCACTGTCAATGTCAGAGTAATGCCATGGGCTTATCCTTAAATTAACAGAGGCCAGGGAATAATTATGTCTTCTTGGAAGACTTATGAACCTCTTGCACAGACTTTGGACCAACTTCCTCTCTAGATCTATTGTGCCAGCCTGAAAAGGGACATAGTAAAATATGAGCTATCCCTGAACACAAATAATGAGACCATGTATTGCCTGCAATAGACACATTCCGTAAAAAATAGTGTACTGGTATCTTTTTGAAACACAAAGATGAGAAGCTGAATAAGTAGCTATTATTTCATGCTTTCTCTTTTAAAACATTAATTATTAAGACTCCTGCACTTTGCAGCCAGTCACTGATCATAATCATTCATAATCAGTCGTAATCATTACTAGGATTTTCCAGCACTGAAAGAATAAAGGCAATATTCCCCCAGTTAAGTATTGGAGTCCCCTTTCTACCTGGACCCCACCTGCCATTTCACCTTTCCCTCCTCACTTTCACCTGAAAGTTTCTCCCAACTTGGCTACTATACCAGGTTTGCTCAGCTCAGCTCACACCACTCATTCTACCCAGAAGGTGTTCCCACACTTTTCCACTTGTTCTTTTGGACGGTTGCTTCTGAGGATCAGAACTCTCACCTCCCACTGAGGGTTCATAGTGACAGCTGGCGGAGTGTCTAGCTCAGCTCTGAACTCTCCTGGTCACCACTGTCTGTGTGATTATTTTGAGGAACACTTTGCCCTGCCTTGTCACATTTCTTGTCTCAAAACTTTATTTTGACACCTGAATGATTTAGCCACCTAAATGTACAGAACTTCATTTTCCTAAATTAATTCAAGGCTATTTGAAATCGAACACTTTTTATTTTCCTCCACAGAAGCCAAATATCACCACATTCTATGAGATTTTTAATACATATTTTAAAATATATACATCAGATTATAATGTGGGAAGGACTATGTTTTCATATCCTCAACATTCCTTAATGGGATCTTAAAAATAACATTTTAGAAGCTGATTATGAAAGAAATGTAAACATTTAGAGAACAGGAACACTGTCTATTGAGTGTATTTCATGTGATACCTACGGTTGGCCATTTGTAGGTAGGTACAAGCTTGATAAATTAGTTGAGGTGAAGTATTTCAAATTTGATGGAGAGACACTGAATGAGGAAGAGGTATAGAATACTTATATAAATGTGAGGCAAATAAGTGTTGAAAGTAAGTTATTTTATCTCAAAATAAGCAAAAACTACCCACTGGATCCTGAAATAAGAAACCAGACATTTTCATTCCTTAAAGAACTATTAGAATGGGATAGTCAATATGTCTTTTATACCACATTTTTTCTGCTACACTTATCTATCCAAAAATGAGCATTTTCATGGAAATGTTGATGACATTTTCATAGCTTTCCATTAAGTTTACAAATCTTAAGATCAATATCTAATATCCTCTTCTTTAGAATATTATGAGTGTAATACACAGTGAATGTTCAATAATGATTGACTCTAGTAAAGTGATCGAACCATGAATTCCAAGTGTCACTATTTTAAAAATCAATGATCATTTGCATCTCATGAGAACAGCAGGCATTGAATGAATGATGCTGGTAAGTTCCTGGCATATAATTGGTACTTGGTATCTATGGAAGGAAGGAATAAAGGGAAGGAATAAGGAATTAGGGAGAGAGGATGCTATGCCTTGTAGTTTATATAATGGTATATAAATTACACATTGTTATTAGGAACTAACTCAGTACATTACTAGATATGGATGCAAACAAGGTACTTAATATCCCCAGGGTCAAGAGATAAAATGCTCTATTCACTTTATTTCTTTCATTCAACTGACATTTATTAAAATACAGCATGAGCTCCACCCTCCCATCCATTTAGATATCAGCAAAGCCATTTCATTTTAAGTTCCAGTATTAGCAGCATTATTAAAAGCAACCATCTTTTATTAGCAGGAAGATCATTTAACACATAACATTTTGCATTAGGAAAAAAAATCAACAACAAAAATGCCAAATTGCTAAATAGCTGATGTAGAGTATTAGAAGCCAAAAACATGCTGAAAATTTGTAACTGTGCCCAGAGCTACATTTAAGCAAAGAAAATATTTCTACTTTGAAGAAAAAACTTCCAAATCAGCAAAGCAAAGAAAGTCAGCTGAACCTTTCTCTGAATTATATGAAACACATTTAATAATATTTTGTACACAAATAATGCCACTTTTCCAAGGTGCTTAAAATAGTTTGCAAACATCCAGTCAACTTCAGAGTATCATGATTAAACAAATACAGTTAGCACCATTTCACAGGAAAGAAACCCATGCCCAGAGCAATCAAATGGAGAAGCCAGCCAGGGCCAGACCCTTCCTCAAACCAGTCTCCCCCTGTACCATCCCATGTATCTGCCTATTTCTAGATCCTGCACTAAAATAGAAACTGATTTTCCTACCTGGGACTTCTCCTGAAAGGTAAAAGAGCAAACCTGGCATGTCTGGCTGATAGGAAGAAATTGATTCAAGAGGTGAGCTTAAGGACATTTTCAGTTGGAGCAAATTACACCTGGCTTTATAGATAACACTTACTGTAATTGCAGGCTTTGTAAATAACTACTGCTTCAGGGACATCCACAATTCCTCAGAACTTTCTAAGACTCAGAAGAAGTGATTGGCAGGCCCTTAATCAATGATGTGGTAAAATGGGTCCCTTAAAAACTCATTCACAATTGAATGCTTACCCATGCCCACCATCTTCATCAAAGCCAATGGGGACAGTGGCTATGGAAGACCGACACCCACTCCTTCCTCTGCAAACACTCACAGAGATCCTTGTTCCTGGTGACTCCAGTGTTCTCTTTTGATCCCTTTAGAGCTAACTGTCTCACCCCTTTTAAGTTTTTTTTAGGAGCTTGCACCCTCCTTAATGCTCCCCAGAAGACTATCGACAATATCTAACACCTGATATCTCTGGACCAGACACTCTCAATATCTCCCCTACCTAAAACCCACATAGTCCAAGTCATCTGCTCATGAGGCTTAATTAGGGCATGCAAGATTTGAATTCAATGCTGACATTTTTTTATTTGTTTCTTGTTTCTTTGTACTAGGGATTGAACCCAGGGGTACTTAACCACTGAGCCACATTCCCAGTCCTTTTTATTTTTTATTTTGAGACAGGGCCCTGCTAAGTTGCTGAGGCTGGACTTGAACTTGTGATCCTCCTGCCTCAGCCTTCCAAGCCTCTGGGTGTGCACCACCCAGTCTAGCTTAATGTTGTGCCTTCTAGCACTCTTAATGTTGTTCTAGATATTGGGATATTCCATATCCCAATATCCTTTTATCTCCAGTGTCCTTTTATACTTGCATTTCATATGCTTTATGATTTTTAGTTGTTCTTTTCAGTATTTCATCACTTTAGTATTTGATGTGTGGCTTCAAAATGACAAGATCTTGCACCTAAAATTGTTCTCTCTGTAAACGTAATTGAATGTGTAAGTATTTATCACCCCACTGTAAAGGTAGAGGATCAATTTGTTTGCTAGGTATGGAAATAAGTCCAATTTCTAGTTTACCTGAACTTCAGACTTTCGTCCTCATAATAAGCTAGCTGGTACTCAAGGTGAGGTTTATTTATTTATTTTTTCGAAGACTGAACTTTTTTTTTAGTTGTAGATACCTTTATTTTGTTTATTTTTATGTGGTGCTGAGGATCGAACCCAGTGCCTCACACATGCTAGGTAGGTGCTCTACCACTGAGCCACAACCCCAGCTGCACGGTGAGGTTTATTTTAAGATGCAGCCAAGGGGTGGCTAGATGCTATCTCCCCAAACTTAATCCCTATCTCTCAACCTTACTCTGCACAGAAAATTTTCCAACAGCAATTCTAATATTAGACTAGCACTGTCATTACTTGAATTTGGTGTAATATCTTCTATTTGTCTCTTACACAACTACGTTGTTACAGAATTATCTATTTCTGATTCTTACTCCACCTCCCTCATTCCCTCTGTCTCGACTTTGACCTGCCAAGGACAAATTCTATGTGTTCTTCTCATCTCCAAAAGCCTAGAGCACGCCTGGGACAATGGTGCATGCTCACGGGATATGTGTGGACAGATCTATCTGTGTCAGTAAAAATTAAAGAAAAGGATAGTCTGTTCAGCAGCATATTCACTAAACACGTGTCGAGTCTCCATGCATTATTTTTCAATGTGCATGCTTTTGCTGTTACTGCCAAAACTTTTAGAAAAAGAATCAATCAACATAGATAATTGTGAAGAATGAGGTGTTGTTAACATGGGCTTATCAAGGATCTAAGCAGTTTCTCTTCAGAACGTTTCTCTGAAATCCAACATGAAGAGGACAGAGGCTGAATTGTGTCCCCCTCAAAATTCACATGCTGACATGTACACCCTCAGAATGCAAACCTTGGAGACAGGGTCTTTGCAGAGGTTAGTAAGCTTAAATTAGGTAACCCTTGGTCCAACAGGACTGAGATGCATATAAAAAGAGAAATGTGTATGCAGAAGAGAGAAGGAAACATGTGCACGCCAAGGGGAGAAGAAAACATGTGCACGCCAAGGAGAGAAGCCTCAGAAGAAATCAACCTTGATCTCTGATGTGCAGCCTCCAGAGCATCTCCACGTCCACTCTGGAGGTTGAAAGCATAGAAATTCATTATTTTTATCTCATTTAAAAAATATGTGCAAGGAAAAGGGAGGAGGTAGGGAAAGGAGGAAGAGAAAAGGGCAAAGGGAGAGGAGCAAGAAAAAGGAACAGAGAAGGAAAAATCCAAAAGTTACCTTGCATCTAAGCATGTAAGGCCAGAACTAGAATAAACTAAAAGGAAAACACAAATATCACCCCCTGCCAATTTTATGCTCTAGCAGTAATTGTTTTTTTTAACAAAAAGAGTCCACCATCTGACCTAAAATGGAGATTAGACCATGCCTGGAACATTCTAGATCTAAATCTGTTCCTACTATAATCCATGGTCAAAAGCAATGTAGACTGCTATAATTCCTATGCAAATTCATTAAATTTTTTCTGTTATTTAATATGTATTCATATAAAATATCTATAAGCCATTTGTGTTAGTTTTTACTGAAATATTTGTCCAGGAGGGCAATGGTTAATTTGTGTCAATGTGACAGGGCTGAGGGATGCCCAGATGGCTGGTTCTATAGGGAAGACATATTTAATGCATTTTTTATTTCTGATATTTTCAGTTTAGATGGGTGTATTAGGATTGACCCCATCCTTTATTGAGGACCACTTCATTTCATGGTATATTCATTTCATGTTTTGCAATTTTTTTCCTTCCTGAGTGTTTATTAAACAGTTTTCCTGTTTCTATATAGTCTAATGATTCTAAATTGTAATAATTTTAACATTATATTGGGACAAGTCCCACAGTTGGCTAAACCAAATTTAGGTTCATTTGGAATCTTTTTAATATTTTCTATTTGTTCTTTACAGATAATATTACAGTGAAAGTTTCAACTATGTGGATGTATTCTTCTGTTAAACTCTTTCCTTAAAATAATTTTCAGAAGAACAGGATTGCTGAGTCATAAAGGGAGACCACATTTTTTATGCTGCCAATTTTTGGGGGGTGTGGGGGTATTGGGGATTAAACTCAAGGGCTAAGTTCAATCACATCCCCAGCCCTATTTTGTATTTTTATTTAGAGACAGGGTCTCACTGAGTTGCTCAGCACCTCACTTTTGCTGAGGCTGGCTTTGAAGTCACCATCTTCCTGTCTCAGCCTCCTGAGCCAAGTCACCGGTGTTACAGGCATATGAGTGTACTTTTTTGTTATTTAGAAAACTATTATGTCACTGTACCTTGCCACTAACTAGATCATAATGGTGGGAAAAAATTCAAATACTTTGCAGTATCAAAGTTGTAGCATTTAAAAAATATTTTTGTAACTGAATGTGCTTTTCTATCCACCTTAAGTTTTGTTTAAATTTTAGATGTCTGATGACTGTTATGGAAGAAATTCTCCTATAGTCTTATCTGAATTTTTCCCCTGAAAATGAATATTTGTGCCTTCTGTGATTATTAATTAATCAGATGGTTCCGCTTGGTTTAGATACTTTCAAATGGTTGATGTACTTATAGTACCTTTCACAGTTGTGACCAACCAGAAGAAATCAAAATCCCAAGAATACTTGATTATTTTCCCAAAGAGCTTTGGTTCTGGGGGAAGGTGGATTTAATAGCTATGACAACAAAAATAGTTAATGCCAGTTACTTACTTACCAAAGAGGCACGGTTGGGGTTTAGAAATGACTGCAGTATTTATGTTTAAAGTAAATGGGGGCAGGCAGATAACCATCTATTCAGAAGAACTTTACTTTTGTCTTTTCTTCCCTTCTACTTTCTTTGGGCAAGTGCTGAAGGGGATTAATGTGAACATCTGAACATGCTGTTTTGTACTGAGCTCACTTAGCCTTTTCTTCTCAAGTCCTTGACCCAGATAAAGAAAGATATGATTTCCAAATTCAATGAAAACTTAAATGGGAGGGGAGGGCAGAACTGCTAGCTCAGCTCAAAGTCTGATTTCTCTGTTGTCCTGAAGTTGTAATTGTGAAATAGAGCCTCGCTTCAAGATGCTCCCTTTGCTCACCCAGGTCTCATAGAACCACTGCATGGGAAGGGACCTTGGGATGTCATTTGCCACCTCAGCCCACATATTCTGAACCAAAACTCAAAGCGAGTTGCCAAACAAAAGACTTTTTTCCCTTATTTTTCCATGTATTTACATCTTGTAAATGTAAGCAAAATTCATGTGAATTTATACACACAATTTACATCTAATCTCCACAGGGTCCCTGAGTAATGGCACCAAAGGTCAAGGTAACAGTAGACACTGGTGAGCTGTTGCCACCTCGTCCTGTGTTCTCAGCCCTCTTCACTCTCCTTTGAGTCAGTTTATTCAGGGGATTCTAAACATTTCTCCATGCACATCCCACAGGTAGTTCTAACCAATGCATCCAAAACTGAAACTTTATTTCCTTCTAGACCAGTTTTCCACCTCTCCATTCTCTCACTGTGAATAACATGTGTTTTAGTCAATAACACCTTTTCCTTACTGTGACCAAAACAACAAACAAAAGCAAAAAGTCTATTTAGGACTCATGGTTTCAGAGGTCTCAGTCCATAATATGGCCAACTCCATTGCTCTGGATCCAAGGTGAGGCAGCAATCAGGGGAGAAGGGCCTGGAGCAGAGGAGCTGCTTCCCTCAAGCCAGCCAAGAAGCAGAAAGAGAGAGAGAGAGGGAAGAGGCCCTCAGGGAAGATGCTCCCTTCCAGGACATGCCCCCAATAGCCCGACTCCTCCAGTCACATCCACCTGTCTACAGTTAACACCCAGTCAGTCCATTCACACTAGGATGGACTGATTAGTGTATAGCTCTTATTATATGATTGTCTCACCTCTGAATATTCCTGCATTATTAGGAACTTCTGGAGGACTCCTCATATCCAACTACTGTTCCATTGCCAATGTTTTTATCACATTTGATCTAAGGAATGTTTGATGAATGAATGAATCCTGATTAGGATCCATTTTCTTCCATGGTTGGATATTTTCCAAACTCCCAGGTTGTTACAAACTGTGGAAAGTTAGATGGCATGGATCTCTCCCAGAATTTCCTAGTCCCTGAGATCCCAAAGTTATAGAAGCCAAGTCACTCCCTGCCCATGACCCAGATATGAAAGATATGGGGAACATATGGTAATGGAGCTCACAGTGGAACCAAGAAGAGTTCAGTCAGAGGAACATGCATTAATTCCCTGTTACGGATTAACTGGTAACTGTAGGCAGGTAGGGTGTGGCTGGAGGAGGTGGGTCCCTCGGGGGTGTCTTTAGGGTACATATTTTGTTCTAGTTGAGCAGAGAGCTCCCTCCCTCCCTCTCCCCTGCCTCTCTCTGCTTCCTGGTGTGATATCCCCACCTGCTTGCCATGATGTTCTGCATCACCTCAGGCCCAAGGAATGGAGTGGGCCATCTGGAGTGGACTAGGACCTCTGAAACCATGAGCCCTAAAATAGACTTTTCCTCCTCTCAAATTGTTCTTGTCAGGTTTTTTTGTGGCAGGAAAAAAAAAAAAAAAAAAGAAAAGAAAAAAAAACACTAAAACATAACCCAAAGGAGGGAACAGAGAGGCAAAGTAAAGTATGCAGACTTCAAAACCAAACAGCCCCAACAGCTCCAAACAGCTACAACATGTATTTGTTCAGTTAAACAAACTGATAGATCATTAGGAAAAGAAATTCTAAACTGATATCAATAGTTTTCAATTATTCTTTCTCCTTTGAGATGCTTTGAGCTCTTTATTTAAAAAAAAAAAAGTCAGTTACAGATTTGAGAACATACATAGAAATCATAGAAGTGGTGAATACAAGAACTATCTTTCTTTTTATTGTTTGAAACTTTATTAACTCAAAAATGTAAGAACTTATAGGCTAAACCATGCAATATAAGCTAAATTAGGAGAAAAATAAGAAAAAATTGTCAGGTTAGGAGTGATATACATGCCTGTAATCCTGGCACTGGGGAGGCTAAGACAGGAGGATACTTGAGTCCAGAGGTCTGAGGTCAGCCTGAGCAACATAGTGAGATCCTATCTCACAAACAAAACACCTGTCTTTTTTTTTTTTTTAACCCAGTTTTTCTCTTGACAAAAAATTCTATATCCCTGAGTTTCTCACAGTTAAGACCAATTCCTTAGTTATCAAAACCCCAGGGATAAAATGATACCTTGTAAATATTACGTAAATTCTTCTGATGAAAATTTTTAGTTGAATTTCCTTTTATATGATCTTCCCCAACCCCTTAAAAACTCAAACATTGAGTGAGTTACTGTTCTTGCTTGGGGGAAAAAAACAAGCATAGAAATAATAGTTGTTGACTGTTAAGTGTAGTTGGAAAGCCAAGCAATGCTCATCAAGACCTGGTTAATGCATTCACTTCAAAAGATGAATCTCACATCATTGCCACAAGAAAACAGGAAGATATAGCGTGCTTGTAAATTTTCTTCAAAGAAACCTCTGTTCAAAGCCATGCCAGCCTGCTGCTTAATGTGCTACCAAAGATCAGAGAGGACAGCACTGTTAAAACTGCTAAGGGGAGTAGTAGGCAGACAAGAGGGCAGTGAACAAGCAGCCACTAGTGGACACACCTTGCTTATCCACCCTGCCCCAAGCATTCAGAGGGTCAAGCTCTACTCCCATCATGAGAAAGAAGATAATGCAGAGACCAAACTCTATAAATAGAGTGCTCTGTATGAACAGAGAATAAAATGTCATTAGATACGAATTGACTGGCCTCTAGGTCTCTAGATATCCCAAAATTTCCATTTCACTGCTTGTTTTTAAGAATCAAAAAGTAGGCCTAGCCTAAGGAATGAAGGCATCCTGATTTTGGAAAGTGCCAGAAGAACACCACCTCCTTTTTAATGATTATAACCTCATTTATTTGGGGCAAGTCCTCATTTTAAAATGCCAGCTCACCATGAGGAGGTAACCCTTAGGTCATTATCTGTGAACACTTGGTTCACCCAGTCATCCCTGTTAGAGTTCAGTTCACCCACAGGGAAGAATATGAAAAAGACCCAGACTGGTGCCGGAGAAGGAGGGTGAGGAAGAGACAACTGCTGCAAAGGGGAGGAGGGCCCAAAGGCACACATGGCCTGCTTCATAGGTTATCTAGGCTGGCAGCATCAACAGGTCAGGGGGACCAGCAGGAGAGGCAGAGCATTGAGGATAATGAGCAGAATCCACTCAGAAACAGTTTTAGTGAGAGAGAGACTTCTTTACCATTCTGTATCCAATTTTTTTTTTAATTTGGATAAGTGGGGTCAAAGATTATAAGCCAGCCTAGCATGAATGGGAACAATGACGCAACAAGAAGGCACAATGCTGACATGAGGCTGATCAGCTGCACATGGCTAGATCAAACTCGGGCTGAAATCGTTCAGACCCAGTCAACAACATGGTGTTCTATCCTGCACATGAAGAAGGCATACCCCTCCCTAACTCCTAGATCAGAAAATTCTAGTCTTCCCAGTAGTCTGAACATTGTCAATGCAATGCTATTGATAGTTTGCTCCTGTTCACATGGTCAGGTTCTTGAAATGGTAAATACAGAAGATCTGCTGACCATCCACCTAGCAAAGTCACTCAACAACCAGAACTTTTAAGATGATGTAGCTTGGGGATGGACTGAGGTGCACACAAGGTACAGGAGGCTAAAAATGAAGAGAGCTAAGGGAATTCAGGACACAGATGGGGCAGAAGAAAAGAAACAAAGAGGTCATAATCCCTCCCTTGCTCTCAGATCAAGAGCCATGGCTGCCTTGAACTGTTGTGCAGGTTGTGCCCTGCACAAGGACATGCATTCCAAATGAGCATGAGTAGGAATTCAACTCCTATCTCAAAGCCAAGCAACCGTCTGCACAGCCCACTAGAATGGGGTCTACCTTCTAACTGGTCTGTCCAAACTGGGTGTCTTTTTTTTTTTTTTAGTAATTGGCCAACTCAGCAGGTACACCTTTTATCTAAGTAGATACAAAAATACTTGAGATAAACAGAGACCATGCCAAGTCCTGTGCAGTGGGGTGTGAGCAGGAGCAAAAAATAGAGAGCTGAGAAGTGGAGTTCCCCCACAGCTGTATCCACAATTCTTGCTTTTTCCTACAGATCTCACTTACCTTAGAGATTCTGCTTTTGATACACAACAAAGCAGTCACCATCTTAGAAAGACCAAAGAGGGTCCTGGAGTCTGAGTGACCTAAGAGCACAGATGAGGTTATTTAAGTAGCTCCAAAGAGTCTAGCCACCCACAGATGAGAAAACGCACATGCAGCAGCCCCCAGGAGCAAGGGAAGAAGAGGGAGAGAGGTGCTGTGGACACCTGCCGGCTGCGAAGTGGGCTTCATTGGGAACCGGGTGGGAGGAGTGACATGATGGGACCACACTGAGATGTCCACAGTCCTTTGTTAGGTGTCCTGAATGGCGAGGTCAAAGGGCAATTGGATTACCTGCAGGTTGAGCAACAAAGGTGAGCACTAATTTTTTCCCAGTTCTCAGGTTTCCCCAGACAACCTGCAACCTCCTCTGACCTACTTGAGATCTCGGCTCACATCTGGGCTCTTGGTCTGCTTTGTAAGAACCAGAATTTTCTTGCTTCTGGATTCCTCAATGAGCTCATAGATTCATCCTTTTATAGACCTGGGGCTACTCTCTCATGGCAGGAGGAGGTCCATAGGAGCCCCTTGTGCTTTCTCCTCACTAAGGCAACTCTTAAGCTCCTGATGATCTGAGGGAGGTGCTCTGAATAAGCTCCCTCACCTCAGTAGGGTCTAAGCCTTTGGTCCTGTGAGCTAGCTCCATGGGAATGGAAGTTTTTAGCATGACACATCGAGGGTTCTAAAAGTAAAGAGCATCCTTTCTCAGCCTGAGGCATCAGCCAGCTTGCCTGTGAATTTTGCATTTTAAACACCTCAGATTTTGGTTTAATTAAGAGCATCACTACTCCCAGAGCGATCTGGTGACAGAAAAGCAGGCAAGCAGAAGCACAACCCCTACACACACACTCAGCTGGGCTCAGCAAGCTGAGTTCCATTCTTTCCAGTCAGTATTTGAGGAGAAACCTCCTGCCCAGCAGGGCAGTGCTACTGGGGAATGAGATAGGATGGGAGAAGGAGTCAGATCCGGAAGCCACAGCCTCATCAAAGACCAGACACATCAGAAGCAGCCAAAGGGCAGGTTTATCACAACTTATCACCAAGTATGCAACGATCAGTCTCTTCATAAGTGGAAAGGGACCTAGAATAAAGAGAATGTGTCCATGCCAGTGGACCCAGGGGGGAGCTGATCCTGAAGAGAAGTGGAGAGTAACTGCGAGGATTAAATGTGAAAATATATGCAAAGTGCTGAGTACAGACCTGGCACATTCAATAATCAGTAGCTACGGCAGCTGTTATTATGGGCCTGTGGTGGACTGAATTGTGTCCTCCAAATATTCATATATTGAAGTCTTAACACCCAGCACCTCAAAATGAATTTGGAGACAGAACCCTTAGAAAGGTACTTGAGGTTAAAAGAGTTCATATGTGTGGGCCCTGATCCAAAATCACCCTGTCCTTATAAAAGGAGATGAGGACATATACACACACCGAGGAAAGACCAGGTGAAGAGAGAGGGATAAGATGGCCATCTGAAAGCAGAGAAGAGAAGAGGCCTCAAAGCAATCAGCCCTGCCACCACTGTGATACTGAACTTCAGAATCATGAAGAAAATGAATTTCTATTGTTGAACCACCTGTCCGTGATACTCTGTGGCAGCAGCCCTGGCATACTTGGTGCCCCTCAGCCTCACCCTACTAAGCTTTGGTCCCTTCAAAGAAGATGGCAAGAAAGTCATGCCTGTGGCTATCAAGAGCTTTGCCTTTCCCTGCTGGGGCTGGGTCAGGCAGGGGAGGTTGTACAGTCCCTCTCCCTCCAGAAAACTGAAGCCCACTGATGGAAATAGTTAAGCTGAGCCATAGCCAACTGTCCCTTCTCTCTGACAGCTGACAGTTTGGAGCCCATAGGCATATTAAGAGCTGGGCTGAGCCGGGCCTGGTGGCGCATGCCTGTAATCCCAGCAGCTCGGGAGGCTGAGGCAGGAGGATCGAGAGTTCAAAGCCAGCCTCAGCAATCTAGTGAGGCCCTGAGCAACTCAGTGAGACCCTGTCTCTAAATAAAATACAAAATAGGGCAGGGAATATGGTTCAGTGGTGGAGTGTCCCTGGGTTCAATCCCCAGTACCAAAAAAAAAAAAAAAAAAGTTGGGCTGAAAGCTACCTATTTGTAGGCCACACCCCTACTTTCTCCTATACTATATCCTGGTCCTGACTGTGCACCCAGAAAACCCTACTCAGTTAACCGAATGACACTTTACTTAATCAGAACTAAGCCCAGCTCACCTGGAGCTAAAAGAGAGGAAGAGAGGAGGATGGAGAGAACCTAACACGATTCTTTTGAAGGGCATTAAGGGAGGTGATGAAGCTAGGCAGTGGAGTCTGTCAGCTTGGCTCTGAGCCCCAACCTTGCCATTCTCTAATCACATGACTTTGTGCAAATAGTTAACCTCATTTGTCCAGTGAGAACAACACAGACCTAGTAAGAGTTTTTGTAAGCGTTAAATGAGTACTAATTTATGTAAACTATTCCACACATTTTTCTCTATACAGTATAACCTTGATAACTATTAACTAACATTATTAATCCATATTAACACTGTGCAGTAGATGCAGTGATCATGCTCACTTTACAGACAAGGAAAAGGAGGTGCTGATCTCTAGTAGGCACAGGAATTGAACCCAGAGCCCGTGATGGCCACTGGGCTAATACTATCCTTTAAGCACTACACTTCACAACTAGGGCCAAAAGGTTCTTATTCAGTGTAACATTTAGCCAATGACAATTCTTTAGGAACTGGGATTTTTCAAAGTATTTTATTTCCTAGTATCAAATTCTATCCATGTAAACCAAGCTTCTTCATATACTCTCATGCTCTGGGCCTCAGGCTCATTATTTCTTAAATGAAAATTCCTGATATCCTATTCCGAATCTATAAAATTAGACTTTCTGCAGTGGAACTCAGGAATTTGCATTTTAAACAAACATGCCACATACACACAAGCACCCCCATCTACCTCCCCCACTGTAATTCTCATGCACCCCAAAACATGGAAGCATGGTGATTATTTATGTCTGTTAAATTTCAATTGTCATCATACATATCCTTAATAGGTAGCAGAAATATGCCCAATTTCAGAACACCAATTTCTAAAAAAAAAAAAGAAAGAAAGAAAGAAAAGAAAAGTCATCCTTTACTTTGCCTTTAGCAAATAATGCAATTTTAAGTAAACACACGGAATCTGTGGAAAGCACAGGTTGAAGGGAAGTCCCATCGCTACCATTTATCCAGACGTTTCCAATAGAAAAGAAAACATTAACTTCATAATTATCCCCACATCTCCAGGTCTGCTGTGGTTCTTCTAATCACTTGATTTGGATGAAAAAGTTAACTCATTTCAGTCTCACTAATGGTTTCCCAGTTACAGTGAAGCAAAAAGGGAACTTTCCTTGTCATAACAGGGGCTGTCCTGGCGGTCTACCATCTAGAGGTCAACTGTTCAAAGTAGAACCAAGAGGTGAGATCTGGCTGGGAGCGGAGCTGCTTACCGGCTTCAGCGGGGAATTTGTGCCCAGCGGCGCCATTCCACAGCTTCCCTGGTGGAGAGACTCCATCTTCAGCTATCAGAGCCCTCGGACCAAAGCCCACCCCTTCCCGCTGGGACACGGTGCTGCACCTCCAGGTGAGATTTGGCCGGGAGCGGAGCTGCTTGCCGGCTCCAACGGGGAATTTGGGCCTGTCTGCACCATTCTACAGCTTCCCTGGTGGCGAGATGCCATCTTCAGCTGTCTGAGCCCTCGGACCTAAGTTCAGCCCTTCCCGCAGGGACACGGTGCTGCGGCTCCAGGGCCACGGTGCTGCGTCTCCTGGTTGCCTCTGACCAGAAGCATTGATCATTCCCAACCTGGAGGTTGTAAGACAGCAGCTATCTTGGGTCACCACTTCATCAAGCACATCTCAAACATCTGGTGAGTTACTGGAAATCTGCAGGGACACCCTAAGTCTTTACAGGGAAATTGCAATCCCTCTGATTTGCACTACTAGAGGGGAAGATACATGAGCAGCATGAGAAAACACGGGAAGAAAGTGTCCCAAACAAACCTAGATGATACATCTAGAGATCCCAAAGACAGCATGGTAGAAGGAATGACAGAAAGGGAGTTCAGAATGTTCATAATTAAAATGATCTGAGAAGAGAATGAGGTGACAAGAGAGCAGATTCAGGCTATGAATAATCAGCTAATAGAGCAATTACAGGAAGCAAAAAATCATTTCAGTAAAGAGATAGAAGTTCTGAGAAAAAAACAAACAGAAATCCTTGAAGGAAACAAGGAAATGAAGGAAACAATCAACCAAGTTAAAAACTCAATAGAAAGCATAATTAACAGAATAGATCCCTTGGAAGACAGAACCTCAGACAATGAAGGCAAAATATTTAATCTTGAAAACAAAGTCGAACAAACAGAGAAGATGGTTAGGAATCATGAACGAAACCTCCAAGACATATGGGACATCATGAAAAGACCAAATTTAAGAGTTATTGGGATTGAGGAAGGCACAGAGATACAAACCAAGGGTATGAACAATCTGTTCAATGAAATAATATCAGAAAATTTCCCAAATATGATGAATGAGATGGAAAATCAATTACAAGAGGCCTACAGGACACCAAATGCACAGAATTTCAACAGATCCACACCAAGGCACATTATAATGAAAATACCTAACATACAAAACAAAGATAGAATTTTAAAGGCTGCGAGAGAAAAGCAGCAGATTACCTACAGGGGGAAACTAATACAGATATCAGCAGATTTCTCAGCCCAGACCCTAAAAGCAAGAAGGGCCCAGAACAACATATTTCAAGCTCTGAAAGAAAACGATGCCAACCAAGAATCTAATACCCAGCAAAACTTACCATCAGATTTGATGATGAAATAAAATCCTTCCATGATAAACAAAAGCTTAAAGAATTCACAAAGAGAAAGCCTGCCCTACAGAACATTCTCAACAAAATATTCGAAGAAGAAGAAATGAAAAATAACAATCTCGATCACCATGGGGAGGAGCTACCCTAAAGAAAGAGTCAATCAAAGGAGAAACAAAGTTAAGCTAAAAACCCCAAAAAAGCTAAAATGACGGGAAATACAAGTCATATCTCAAAAATAATCCTGAATGTAAACGGCCTAAACTCATCAATCAAAAGACATAGACCGGCAGACTGGATTAAAAAGAAAGACACAACAATATGCTGCCTTCAAGAGACTCATCTCATAGAAAAACATGCCCACAGACTAAAGGTGAAAGGTTGGGAAAAAACATACCATGCACATGGACTGAGTAAAAAAGCTGGGGTTTCCATTCTCATTTCAGATAAAGCAGACTTCAAGCCAAAGTTAGTCAGAAGGGATAAAGAAGGACATTTCATACTGCTTAAAGGAAGCATAAATCAGCAAGACATAACAATCATAAATATTTATGCACCAAACAATGGTGCATCCATGTATGTCAATCAGATCCTTCTCAATTTCAGGAATCAAATAGACCAAAACACAATAATACTCGGAGACTTTAACACTCCTCTCTCACCGCTGGACAGATCCTCCAAGCAAAAATTGAACAAAGAAACCATACGACTCAATGACACAATCGCTAATTTGGACTTAACAGACATATATAGAATACTGCATCCATCAAAAAGCGAATATACTTTCTTCTCAGAAGCTCATGGGTCCTTCTCTAAAATAGACCATATGTTATGCCACAAAGCGACTCTTAGCAAATACAAAAACATAGAGATACTACCTTGTATACTAGCAGATCATAATGGAATGAAATTAGATATCAACGAGAAAGTTAGAAACAGAAACTACTCCAAGACCTGGAGATTAAATAATATGCTATTGAATGACACATGGATAACAGAAGACATTAGGGGAGAAATTAAAAGATTCTTAGAGGTCAATGAGAATAAAGATACAACATATCGAAATCTCTGGGATACTCTGAAAGCAGTGCTAAGAGGAAAGTTCATTGCAGAGAGTGCATTTAATAAAAGAATGAAAAGTCAACAAATCAATGACCTCACATTACAGCTCAAAGCCCTAGAAAAAGAGGAACAGATCATCACCAAAAGTAGTAGAAGGCAGGAAATAATCAAAATCAGAGATGAAATCAACGAAATTGAAACAAAAGAAACAATTCAAAAAATTGACGAAACAAAAAGTTGGTTCTTTGAAAAAATAAACAAAATTGATAAACCCTTAGCCACACTAACAAAGAGAAGGAGAGAGAAACTCCAAATTACTAAAATTCGTGATGGAAATGGAAATATTACAACAGGAACAATTGAAATACAAAACATAATAAGAAGCTACTTTGAAAATTTATACTCCAACAAAATAGAAAACATGGAAGACATCAACAGGTTCCTAGAGGCATATGAGCCACCCAAACTGAATCTGGAGGACATACACAACTTAAATAGATCAATTTCAAGCAATGAAATAGAGGAAGTCATCAAAAGCCTACCAACAAAGAAAAGTCCAGGACCAGATGGATTCACAGCCGAGTTCTACAAGACCTTCAAAGAAGAGCTCATTCCAATACTCCTCAAAGTATTTCATGAAATAGAGGAGGAGGGAACCCTTCCAAACTCATTCTATGAAGCTAATATCACCCTGATACCAAAACCAGAGAAGGACACATCAAGGAAAGAAAATTTCAGACCCATATCTCTAATGAACATTGATGCAAAAATTCTTAACAAAATTTTAGCGAATCGCATACAAAAACATATTAAAAAGATAGTGCACCATGATCAAGTGGGTTTCATCCCAGGGATGCAAGGTTGGTTCAACATCTGGAAATCAATAAGCGTAATTCACCACATCAACAGGCTTAAAGTCAAGAACCACATGATTATTTCAATAGATGCAGAGAAAGCATTTGATAAAATACAGCACCCCTTCATGCTCAAAACACTAGAAAAACTAGGGATAGTGAGGACATTCCTTAACATTGTAAGGCTATCTATGCTAAGCCCACAGCTAACATCATTCTAAATGGAGAAAAATTGAAAGCATTCCCCCTGAGAACTGGAACAAGACAGGGATGCCCTCTTTCACCACTACTATTCAACATTGTTCTTGAAACTCTAGCCAGAGCAATTAGACAGACCAAAGAAATTAGAGGAATACGAATAGGAAAAGAAGAGCTCAAACTATCCGTATTTGCTGATGACTTGATTCTCTCTTTAGAAGATCCTAAGAATTCCACCAGAAAACTTCTGGAACTCATTAATGAATTCAGTAAAGTAGCAGGATATAAAATTAATGCTCATAAATCCAATGCATTTTTATTCATAAGTGATGCATCCTCTGAGAGAGAAATTAGGAAAACTACCCCATTCACATTAACCTCAAAAAAAATAAAATACTTGGGAATCAATCTAACAAAAGATGTGAAAGACCTCTACACTGAGAACTACAGAACGCTAAAGAAAGAAGTTAAAGAGCATCTGAGAAGATGGAAAGATCTCCCATGTTCTTGGATAGGCAGAATTAATATTTTCAAAATGGCCATACTTTCAAAACTGCTATAAAAATTCAATGCAATTCCAATTAAAATTCCAATGACGGACCTCATAGAAATAGAGCAAGCAATCATGAAATTCATTTGGAGGAATAAGAGACCCAGAAGTGCTAAAGCAATCCTTAGCAAGAAGAGCGAAGCAGGGGGTTTCACAATACCAGACCTTCAACTATATTACAGAGCAATAGTAACAAAAACAGCATGGTATTGGTACCAAAATAGACAGGTAGATCAATGGGACAGAATAGAAGACACAGAGACAAACCCAAGTAAATACAGGTATCTCATACTTGACAAAGGAGGCAAAAACATGCAATGGAGAAAAGACAGCCTCTTCAACAAATGGTGCTGGGAAAACTGGAAATCCATATGCAGCAAAATGAAACTAAACCCATATCTCTCACCCTGTACAAAACTCAACTCAAAGTGGATCAAGGACCTAGAAATCAGACCAGAGACTCTGCACCTAATAGAAGAGAAAATAGGTCCAAATCTTCATCATGTTGGACTAGGACCAGATTTCCTTAACATGACTCCCAAAGCGCAAGAAATAAAAGCACGAATCAATGATTGGGATAGAGTGAAACTGAAAAGCTTCTTCTCAGCAAAGGAAACAATCAGCAATGTGAAGAGAGAGCCTTCAGAGTGGGAGAAAATCTTTGCCACACACACTTCGGACAGAGCACTAATCTCCAGAATCTACCAAGTACTCAAAAATCTTTACACCACGAACACCAATAACCCAATCAATAAATGGGCCAAGGAAATGAACAGACACTTTACAGAGGAAGATCTACAAGCAATCAACAGATTTATGAAAAAATGTTCAACATCACTCGTTATAAGAGAAATGCAAATCAAAACCACCTTAAGATTTCATCTTACCCCAATTAGAATGTCTTTTATCAAGAACACAGGCAACAACAGGTGTTGGCGAGGATGTGGGGAAAAGGGTACACTCATACATTGCTGGTGGGAGTGCAAGTTGGTGCAGCCACTCTGGAAAGCAGTGTGGAGATTCCTTAGAAAACTTGGAATGGATCCACCATTTGACCCTGCTATCCCACTCCTTGGCTTATACCCAAAGGACTTAAAATCAGATTGCCT